>OX104119.1:52115370-52614816 GCA_944474755.1 Limnoperna fortunei | reverse complement strand
AAAAACGAATTGTACATCATATACAACTAGGAAACATTTCATGTGCTATTCCTAAGAATTTAAAGAGTCAAAAATAGATAGATAGATAGATAGATTTGTTTGTTTGAATGGTGTTTTTACGCCACTTTCAGCAATTTTTCTGCTATATCGTGGCGTCTAGTTTTTATTGGGGGAGGAAGCCGTAGTACCCGGAGAGAACCCCCGAGCTAGATCATCAATTGTTCAACTATTTTCAAGAAAAGAACAAGTACAAAAAATAATTCAATGGAAAAATTGGTACGATATTGGGAAGGAAATTTTGACTGCAACTGGAAAAAGTATGCGGTAATTGGTGGTTGCAAAGAATTCAGCCTTTTTGGTGGCTACGATGAGCCTGCTCTTGTTCAAATCTACAAATGGGGTCTTTATCGTGAAAGAAGCGTGTCATTCTACGACATGTAACCATTAAAGACCGTGGTCATGCTTTCCATCTTATAACATGATAACCCAACCAACGATAGGGCATCACATATCCGCCACCTGGGGGCGCGCTGGGCAGCTCTGTGAACACTTCCAGTTTGGTGACGGGGCTATAGTTAGATACAAATATGCTTAGTTCAATAAAAAAAAATAATAAAGGGATTTTACAGCCGTTATAATCCGATGTTAGTTTTGTGATTTGTCAGATTAACCTCGCCAAAAAGCTCGGGTGCGATTAATCGTTCTAAAAAAACTTGAGCACATATTGAAAAAGAAAAACGAATAATAGATGTCGAATAGTTTATCAACATTACATAATTTGAGGCAGATATGGTCGACTTTTTGAAATTTTTAAAACTAGAAATATAATGCATAAATCGTTAAACCATTCCTCGCACTAAAGTGGGCAAATTATTAAAAGCTAATGTAGGACATAAGGTCTAAGACATCATAATCTTTAAACAGTTAAGTCCATGAGCAGTCTGCTTTATTTTGTACCATTGAAATGAATCGCATTAATATATAAGTCAAACAAACTTTATTTTAACAATTGTTTAACATTTTACCAACGTCTGCCACCAATAAAAGCAAGGTCAGCATATGCCGCACCGATAAGATAGCACAGATATTTACATATATATATATACACCGTATACCTGAACTTGATGGCTTTTTATTGTGTTTCAATATTATCGTACCGTTTTAATTTTTATGTCAATTTAAATATATTTTGTTTGCTCATCACTTCTACAGATATCTGTTTGTATTTGAGAAAGATACATCAAACCGCACAAAGGACTGAAGTAAAACAATGTAGTGATAATTTATCACGAACGCCTTATGTAGGCGCTCTCCAGTTAATCCTATATATTACCGACAAGATTATCTATTCTGCTAAAGTAGTTGGTAAATACTGACGGAGGGTTGTAGCCGTGATAAGCTGAAGGGTTAATCCAGTACAGGAAACTTGACATCGTGTGCCTGTCGCGAGACTTCCAAAAAATGAAGGATTAGCAATTTTGTTAACATAAAACGCACTTTTCCAATGGCAGTAGTCGAATATTGGTATTGATAAATTTAATTAAAATTAAATCTTTCAATTGTTAACCCCTGTTTGTTCAAAGCATCGACAAATAACCACGTGCAAATAACATAAATAGGGGTGTCGAGGGGCAAGTGAGATTTAATTTTAATTAGATTAGGTGTTGATATAATCTTGATAAATACAAATATAGTTGCTCAATGGCTGCAGTTAAATAGTGATATATTGTGCAAGTTATTCATTTTTACTTTGTTAACCGTTTAAATATACAGCTGTATAACAGACTGTTTCATATATTTCGTAAGGTGTGTGTACTTAAATTGTTAGAGTTGTCTTTCTTAACAGGAAGCATTTATTAGCATTTAAACATCTGTGTTCGCGCATTTTAATGCACGCGTTTCTGTTTTAGAATATGTAATACATGAGTTTTAGCTGTTGTTTTGTAGGTTGATTTCGGAGCTGTGAGGCTTAATGGAACTCACAAATTTAGTGATGACAGACCACGTGGTCAAAAAGTAAATTACACTCGGTTACTGTGGCCGCAGTTTTTAGCAGAAAATTTTCCGGAAAACAAAACCTACATAATTACAATACTCTATTTGCATTTTCTTGTTTATGTTTTGCAAACGTATTGAAAAATGTAATAGCCTTTTCTTGCGCTATTAAACCAAGTAGAACAAATCTAACATTAAAGGCATCTATGTGTATGTGCGTATATATGTACGTGTGTATATATGTATTTGTGTATATATGTATTGTAATATAATGTTATAATACAGGTAATACGTTGTTTAACACGAAAAGAAAGTGGTTTTATATCATCTTCACATATACGAGATTTCCTTACGAGTTGACAACTCGTTTTCGATCGCGACGACTCGTATCTAGCTCGGCAAAGCACACAAAGAGCTCCTGTAAGCTCGCAGATACTCTTATAAACTCGTGAAAGTTTTACGAGGATTTTTTCATATGTCAAAAATCCTCGTAAAAGTCTTTATGAGTTGCGCAATCCGTAAAGAGGTCGCAAACAAATCGCAATGATCGTAAACCGGTCGCAAATACTCGTAAATAACTCGCTAAGACTCGTAATTATCTCGTAAAGCCATTCTGTTACGAATTTGTTACGAGTGGTTTACGAACCATTAGGAGTACTTGCGAACTATTTACGACCTAACTTCGATACTATTTTAAAGATTTTACGAGTTGTTAAGAATTTCTACGAGTACTTTAAGAGCTAATACGAGTACTCAGAGTTATTATGAATACGAGTGCGTTGCGATTTCTATACGAAGGTTGGATGTTGACATATGAGTAATATTAAATTTCCTATTGAAGGTTCAAGGTTGGCTAGTTTATCAGTTTATCAGTTTTCATTTGTATCCCAACATTCAAGGAGATAAGACGACAGAAAAAGCAATCATGGCTCCCAAAAAGGAAGCTCCCTACAAGAAGAGTTCAAAGAGAGTTTCTTCTGGGGAAGCCCCACCACAACAGACGCCCCAGCCGCCGGCGACGCTAACACTTCCATCTGATGATAGTGAACCATCTGTCAACTGATATTTTATATGATATTTCCATATTCTGTGCAAACATAACCAATTAGACGTATTAATTCGTAACTAGATCGTAATTGATCGTATTCAACTCGTTAACTAATCGTTGCAACATTGATAACTCGTGTATTATCGTAAGTACCTCGTCTTGATTCATTAACAGGTCGTACCAAGTCGTAATATACTCTTATTAACTCGTAAACAACTCGCAACAAAGATGTTATGTAAATCGTAAATACACCGTAATAAATCGTAAAGAGGTCGTAAATTGCTCGTAAACTACTCGTATGAAACGTTGTATCGAGCACTCGGCAAAGTTTTTACGAATTTTTAAAATTTCTTAAATCGTAAGATCTCGTAAGGAAATCTCGTTTATGTGAAGGGGGTATTAGATAAACGAAATCACGGTCAGGACACCCGTGTAAATTTTTTAATTCGACTTAAATAATTATGCTGATTTGTAATGACAAATGTTTACTCCACGTATTGTGTTTGTGTGTTTGATGTTTCCGCGACTGAACACTGTTATTGTGTCACGCTGTGTGACTTGTGTCAGAACAACTTTGTCTTTTGAAAAGTTGAGAATCTCATATCAAATGATATTCTTGATTTTCATACATTCAAAGTGATGTTCCTTTTAAACGTTAATTTGTAAATTATAAGCCCTTTAATTATAATAACCAGAAAAATTAAAATATCAAATGCGAAAAATACAAAATTAAATATGAATTAGGAACATCTTCTAATATTACATTAATGTCAAATTAATGACGTTTAACCACAGTGAGATGTCACATCTTACAAACCAGACACTACAGCGGTGGTAGAGCCAGGTGACTTGTGTTACCCAATCATTATAATATGACATAAATTCACTGTTTTCCTGCGATTCCATTTCATGCATTTATAATTTAACGTTAGTCTTGTTAATTTACCGCATTACGATTAGCTCCAGATAAAATTTGAAAGTCGTAGGTCGGAAGCATCGTAAGCGTCAATTGATTACACTCAAAATGTCGATTTTTGTTAAAATGAGGTGGGGGCACTTTTTCATTGAATTTTGACAGAGGGGGCAAGTCATAGAGCCCGATGAGAATATTTGATGTTCAAAAGGAAAAACGCATAATCTTTGTCAATTTCGGAGTCGAACGCACCATCCTGATGTTCTGATCCCAATTGAAATTTATTTTACTAACTTTAATATATCGAGATAACATGTTATCCTGAATCGCGGTTTTCACCTAAACCATACATTCTAACACATTCTCGAGTCTGCACAAATTTATTCAAGCAATATATATTCTGGTGCATTCTGATTCAGCACTCAATTTAACATCTTAGCTAAAAACTCGTTGACCTGTCCGTCATTGATAAACAGCCCCTTTAACTGTGGCGTAACTGCGCACTGCGGAATCGGCTTTTGTTAAAGAAACGGATCGGTTCTGTTTTGTAGATTTGATTTGAAGAAGTACTTGCAGCTCAAGGAGGCCATACTGCTTATCAGAAAAACGCCGACTAACCGCAATAGATTTTTCTTTGTCCATATTTCGTAGAATAATGATTTGATTGATTGAATGAAGTGAGTCAAGCGACCAATATGTAAGCTGACGAGAACAAGTTAAAGAACTGTACGGGACTTAACAAATGGGCAGAAAATTTTGAATGGCATTGGAATTTTGAGTAAGGTTGATTCGTCAATCGTGCCATGTTTAAGAAAAAATTCGTGATTGCCTCAAATATATGGATTATTTAAATATGGGTAGGCATTATATTGATGAATATTTTGCCACGAGCGTTAGTGCCTACCGATATTTAAATAATCAATGAAACTGGGGCAGCCATGAATTATTTCGATTCTCATATGAAAAAATCAATATGCACAGGGGTGCAATAGCCGAGTTGCCGTATTTTATTAACCAAAACTTTCATTAAAATCCGTTGAGAACTTTTTGAGTTGTGGTCCGGAAACCACTAATTACAAGAAATTTTCTAACGTTTTTCTGTTACTGTGACCTTGACCTCGAACGGATTTACCCCAAAATCAATAAGGTTCCTCCTCTTATGGTATGTAACAATATACCAAAGTTTCATTAAAATCGGTTGAGAACTTTTTGAGTTATGGTCCGGAAACCACTAATTCAAGAAATTGTCTAACGTTTTTCTGTCGCTGTGACCTTGACTTTGAACAGATTTACCCCAAAATCTGTAGGGTTCCTCATCTTATGGTATGAAACAAAATATCCCAAAGTTTCAATAAAATTGGTTGAGAACTTTTTGAGTTATGGTCCGGAAACCACTAATTCAAGAAATTTTCTAACGTTTTTCTGTCGATGTGACCTTGACCTTGAACGGATATACCCCAAAATCAATAGGGTTCCTCTTCTTATGGTATGTAACAATATGCTAAAGTTTCATTAAAATCGGTTAACAACTTTCTGAGTTATGGTCCGGAAACCAATTGTTGACGCCCGCCCGCCCGCCCAGACGCTCGCCATCATCATAACAATAGCCGAGTTCAACTTCGTTTGCAACTCGGCTAAATATAGACATTTTAAATTTCGCGCCTACATAGGTAAAGGTTTTTTTTGGCTGTTCCAATTTCCGAGGTCCTCCCTTGTTACAAAATTATTATTTTTCTTGTATAAAACTTGGTAGAAAAAAAGGAAGAAATATAAATTAAAAACAAACTAACATATTTAACATTAGCAATATAATTTAACAATCAAAACAAAGCACGACAAAATTAAATGCTGCATTACATAAGTCATCGTGTCTGTGACTATGTTTGTGTGACAAATGAAAACTGCTGACCGCATTTGATCGAGCTTGCGCTCCTGCTTTAGATCCAAAATGGTGCAAATTTAAATCAATTTAAATTATTTTCCGCACTTTATATGCATTTTGAATCGGTTGGTGTTTTTCATTTAGATATAGTAAATACGTTTCCGGTAGAGTCGGGAAAAGTCTCGCGTTTGTCCAAATACCATTGAACGTCATTGTAAACAACGCAAGGTCCCTTGAAAACAGAACGTAGCAAAAGTCAAGGAACATTTGTGACAGCCATATTTAAACAGAGGTTTGTTTCCAAAGCGTTTGAAAAACTTCATATTAGAATGTACCGTTTATCACCTTCTAAAGGGATCTTGTACGTGCACAAAGCATGGCACTTTTCAAACCTGTCAACTACTATTGTCCGCGGACAGGCCTTCTGAACTTTAACTTGACTAACTCCCTATCGAGAGGGCATCTTCTAGCCGCCACCTGGGGATGAGCGGGGCGTTTCTTTGGATCGCGATCTGGGAACCCTTTAAATTGTGTCGCAGCCGTTGAATAATGAAATTTAGTCATTATCTTTATTGTTGATCGCTGAGCAATTGTTACGGTTCCTAGGGATCTAACCACATATGATTGAAAGGGATGTTGTCAGGTTAAAACAGGAAAAGCCTGGCCGAGTACAATAGTGGGTGCACATTTAAGACCCTTTTGTAGATGTTGATAGAGATAAATTTCATAGTAGCCGCTAAAAAAGACTACATTATCCGTCCAACACAACTGTTCACATGTTTCTATAGGAAGTCAAAAATAAAGTTCATATTTATTCCCAAATAGATTTTGTGTTTGTTAACGTGATCAAGAATACAGCTGAAATGTGTGTTTTTCTGGACGTTAAGCAACAATTCAATGCTGATTATATATTAGTGTGTTCACTTTTGTTACTGCTTATCCCAAAATTACAGACATTCATTTCTGAAAAAGTGTATAATATCATTCACTGAAAGTATTGAGGTAACTTGTCGTAGTTGTGATATTTACATCTGATCCGTTACTGACCTTTAATAGACGTTACTGCGCTTAATATATTTTGCGTATTTGGTTAGGTAGTAAACCTACAAGACAAGGTTTAATTTATAAGACAAGGTTTAATTAGGTCTTGCACACTTCCTATAAGCTTCGTGCATTGGTGGTTAGATATAAAAAATTAACGTTTGCTCCATATACTGCAAAATAGCGATAAAAAGTCAAGAAAAACAAAATTTTGAATGCCAATGTATAGCATAATGGTTAAAGGGACTTAAAATTATCCTTTGTTAGCAGCTACAATTACCCTACACAAATTTTCAAGGCGTCTTTATCTTGCAGGGAGTATGGAACTCTCTAAAAACGCCCCTCACCGCCGTACGCGGGCAGGCTTTCCGCCTTATAACCTAACAACCTTATAACAAGAGTGCCTCCGCATTAATTGTCTTAGGGTTGTGTCGCATGTTTATCATGTTTTTTCGTTTCAGTTTCAGTTGGTTGCACGTCATGATTTTGAAATATAACCATTTTCTGCTTTTTGTTTTTTTTTTTTGACAAATTGAATATTTTTTTATAATGTTAAAGTCACCTTTATTTTAGAAAAGGAATGTAAAATGTTTGTTTTGTCATCGGCGTTTTTTTACTCTGCAAAGTTTCGATTCGATTTAAGAAGTTAACACACGGGATTTGGAAATACAACTATAGTCTCTTTTCGTGTTATCATTGTTGTCGTAATATAATATATTAAAAAAAAATAATTTGTTTGACAGAATGCAAGGTTAGCTACACAGTTGTACGGTAGACTCGGTCACTTCCGCTCTATTACTAAGAATTACATCTGCTACTATCAAGTTATGACACGAGGATGTAGAACAAGACACGAAAACAGTAGATGAAAGACAATAAAGAACAAGGTGTGATTTACATCGGGGATGAGGACTTATAAAACATTGCAACGCCTTTATGAAAACAAAAACAAAATCAGATAACACAGTTAATCCTTATTTGTTAAGCTATTTGAAAACGTGTTTGTATTTTTAACATCCAGCGAGCATTAATTTAAATATAATCAGACCGAGAATAAGTTAGAGAAAAAAGGATGGACCAACTTATTTAGCATTGTCCTCTTGCTCTGAATATTAGGACGATCGATCAAAGATAGCACTCAACAGCACAGTGAAAAAGACAAATTGTCAGTATTTATAATGGATTGAAAGGTTGTTAAACGTCCAAGGAGCAGTATTTCAGCTATAAATCAGAACGATTAGAAGTTCGTATAAAATGAGTTACTAGTAGTTTGGTAAATTTGATAGACCAATGAGTGAGCAGAACATTTTGATTGCCGTTACAACTGTATGGCGTATTGAGTAAGGACAAAGATGTCGGTCTGTTGCTATAATGCGCGTAAACTTATTGTTATTCTAAAATTTCTCTGTATTAACAAACAGCAACCCTAAATCGAGAAGACATCGTATAAATGTAGACGTGGTTTTGGATTCCAGTACTCGGTGACAGTAATGAAGTGCATGCGTATACATTCTACAAATCGGAATTTTATTCACCGTTCTTTCAAACAGAATGATAAATCGCGTGCCCTCTTGTTCAATATTAAAACATTAAAATAAAAAAAGATTTTTTATGACAGTTTATAGATTACATGGAAATAAATAGCATAATATAAATCTATAAGTATGTATAAATAACGAGACTTATTGTTATTTGTGTGTGTTGTAACGGCACTAAATACATAAGAATCAAATAAATAGCTACATGTATGTGTTTTGCATGCTGCGGCAGGACCAATCTTAACCAATGTTTAATTTAATATCTTTTATCAATTTGAATGATCGATGCCTTTACAGAAAAAAAAATTAAAGCTATATTCAGGACAAAAACGAGTCAATAAACCATAAAGAATTGCTAGGTATTACAACAATGTGAAAAGTGATCAGAAAGTTGTTTTCTGTGTCACCGTATAATCAGATGACCATTGACAGAGACGGAAAATTTTTCGCAATCGGCCACACATGCACTACTTTTACCAAGTTCACTGTTCTTGGTACTAGTAGTTAAGATTAGCAGCCTCTTTCACACGGAATCACTAATTTCATGTTTACATCCAACAAACATCTAATACACAATCTAAATACTGAAGGTAAGATGTTTATTTTTAGTGTTATATGCGTCAAACGAATAAATGAATTATGAATCTATTTAACAACTTTATCATCCGCAAAATTAAACGCTGCATGAAAAGTTATAGAAGTTAAACACAATCGTTTAAAACTAAATTAAGTTCTAATTATTTGCATACAGTCCTTATACTATATCAACATAGCTTATAACACCATTAGCAAATTGATAACTACCTGGTCTCCCAAGAAAATGATGTTCATTTGGTCGTGCGTAAGGCGTTGCGCAACGCATTTAAAGTTCATTGGAAGCCTGATCTTTTTGTTTATTTATGATGATTTTGTATCTTAAATTCACCTTTCGTTTCATGCTTGATTGATGTGACAGTAACTGTTCGCAGGTAACTACAGGATATGTTAGACCTAAATCTTCAATCAACACGATGTATGCTTGTAAGTTGTTATAAGTTTTAATTTGTGCATAATAAACTTCAATAAAAGGTTATTTTGATATTATCATTCAAATAATAGTATACCAAAAAGAGGTTAACGTTAACTAGTTTGTGCTGTATTTAACTGTGTTTGAACAAATATGTTTCAAATTAACGAGACATCTTATATGCAATTCAGGGTTTTTAGTGCTCGACCTTAGGAGTGCCTACCGTGTCCGAATAGGAAAGTCCCTCTCGTTGGGGATTGTCAGGTAACAATACAGGACGTCGGTCCGCGGAATACGTGAAGTGTTTTGGAGAGATCAACGCTCCTGTCACACCTTTTTTCTCGTTGATTTATTGTGTATTAACGTGTTATCGTGTTGACTATTGCTGAAATATTGCCTGCTGGACATTAAGCAAACATTTTTTCCTTTTGCAAAACCACAAAAATTTTTAGTTTTTTGGTCTATTCCAGAATTCTGTCCATATTATTAATATGTGATATATTTTTGTCTTTTCCGACGTCAGACATTCTGACATAAAGAGACACAATTTTTAATTACATCATTTAGTATCATAGTGGATGACGATGAATATTATATTTCTAATAAAAGCTTCAAAAACTGTATCATTATCATAGGTAAACCTCAAATTGTTTAATATTGTTGTAAATGTTATTATGCCCAAAAGACATATAAATAAAACTATTAAAAGATTTATCGAAGATAAATTTAGTCATGAACAGTAAGGAATCAAAACCTATTTCCAATCAAACTTTTGGTTTAAAAAATTTAGAGATAACGACATTTTAGATCATTAACAACATAAACCGCTATTTTAACTGATCTCACTACTGGACTCTGGTGTTAGTATACCTCATTATTTCTTTCTAACAAATGTTTGTTTGAGTGCCGTTGATGAGTTTTGGTATGTCGAAAATCGTATTGCGTAAGTATTAGTATTATTTGCAGTTTATGTTCAGTTGTCGATAATTTATCCAACAAACAAAAACATCATTGCCTTATCCGTATTTAACCTTATTTAAAAGTCTTGTTCATCCAGAAATTTAACGCTCTATGAAAAGCACAGGTTAAATAGAACAGTTTAAAACTAAATTAATTCACAATACTCTGTTAAATGAGAACGTTGGGTATAGCTTATTATTCTAACACTAAGCCGATTTCTGCAAAGGTACCCCAAGTCATCATTTATATAATGTCGTGTGTACAGCGTTACGCAACGTACATGGGCTTTACGAGAGTTCTTTTTGTGGATTAAAATAACTTTGTATCTAATATAGTTTTGTTGTTCCTTTCACGCAAGACTACATAATGTGACAGTTACGCCCTGGAGGTTCACGTATGATTCTAAACCCTAACACAACGGACATATAATCAAATTATTTAACAACTCGATGAGCATGGAAAGAGATAATTTTGTAATACACTTTCCAATTAAAAATTAAGAGAGCTTTGTCATACGTTTATTTGGTTCAACACACGTTTGTTTTATTTCATGTTATCAGTCAAGTTTGTGTATTTATTTTGACAACATACAATAAATTAAGGGACTCTATATTTAATATTCATTGAATACCTATGCTGTTTTCTGTTGTGTGCCATGTCGCTTCTTATTTACATTTTTTATCCTTTAGCTTTAGCTTGAATTAATGTTTAAAAAATGATACAATTTTTTTTGTCTGATCTTGCAAGATAACATTTAAGTGTTTTTTAAACAATTTCCATTATTAAAAATTCAATTAGAAAGTAAAAGCAGGGTAATCTAAAATGTTCAAATGTTGAAAAAGGATGTACTTTGCAATAACGTTTTAAATGAAAATTGATAAATTTCCGAACACAGTAAACGCTACTCAATGTTAGAAAGGTATGTTAATAACAAACATGTTCAAGAGCTTCGTAAACAAGTCGGTTCGGATTGACAACTTCGAATGTTCCTCTAAAACATGGGCTATTGTTATTGTATAATAATCTATCGTAGCTTTATTTTTCAGACCAACAAAGTACCAATATTGTATAATAATCAATCTAAGCTTTAGTTTGCCTGCCAACAAAGTACCAATATTGACTAATAATGTATGTAAGCTTTAATTTTCAGGCCAACAAAGTACCAATATTGTATAATAATGTATCTAAGCTTTAATTTTCAGACAAAAAAGTACCAATATTGTATAATAATCAATCCGAGCTTTCGTTATCAAACCAACAAAGTACCAATATTGGACACAAAGTTAACAAAATCCCCCAATTAAAGGAAATCAACCTTTGACCTAAAGTGTTTTTTTCCGCTATCAATCATTGGTAGTTCAAATCATCTGAAAAATCAACTTATTTTTGTAGTTAAACACAATTTATGGCATACACCCGTTAAAAATTAAATTAAGATGTAATCTCTGCAGACCGTCATCGCGATATAGGGCTTAAGAAAGTCATTACCCAATGACTATTAATTAAGACAGGTCTGATGAAACTGAATATTTTGGCTCGCGTAATGCTTTAACATGCGTGCACACAAGCATGGGGCATTTTTTTTTCCTTTTCCTTTTTCTAAATATTGTGTCAAGATAGTTTTGTCATTTCACGCGCGGATTACCAAATGACAGTGAACTTTATGCCTTGTAGGTAATAAAGAAATTCTTACTGCTTTCCATTGTGAAAAGGATTCCTTTTACTGTACTTTGTTTACATTCTTGTCATATTCTACTAGAATGATTTAATTAATTTTTTGGAAGGTGAAAATTTATTTTTTGTAATATTTGCGTTATATTTTGTTATTTCTCACCTTATGTTCATATGAGATCTTTTGTAATCATTCCCTAATTGTACTACATTTTGTCTATATAGTATATTTTAGAATTGCTATTTAAGCCCTAATTACATTACACTTTCTTTTAGAAATAAAACCGACATGTTGTTTAGAAACGACCCTTGCGATATAATATTAAATTAACATGCACGCAAAACACACAGAAAATATTCTTATTATGACCATATGAGTTTTCTCTATATGTGAAATGAATAAATACAAAATTTGTGAATGTTTTCTATAATGGACAGTTGAAATTATATTTTATATGGTTTCTTATAATTTAAAAGTAAAGCTTTTTAAATATAGTCTCAATTTCCCTCGGTGTGAATAATGATAAATAGTGGCCATTATCATTTTTCTGTGAACCAAATATACCTTAGTTATCAGTAATTCAGTTGGAGAAAGGGTTGGACCAATGTGTATGCAATTTTATATGTAACTGTAATTGTAAAAGAATGCAGAACTGCGTCGGGATATATAATTTAGCCTTTGTAGCGGCTACACTGAGCCATCTCTTTCCGGACACCGTCTTTTTGTATTTTTTAATGATCAAAACAAAACATTATATATTTTAGAAGTTTTCTAAGTTTAATGGCAACAACATAAAAATAATAACGCTTGATATTTTTGCCAAGCTTGTTTTGTCTCTGTTCATTACAAAATGAAATATAATTGTTCCGATTCACTCAAATTTCGGTTACAGTAGTCCTCGTGTCATGGACATCTCATTATCATATTTGAAAACAAGTTCGATAATTAAGAAACAATATCAATTTGAAAACGTGGCTTTATACTGTGTTGTATTTCGTCGATCCATTGACACGTTTCGTTTAAGATGGTAATTGGTACAAATTTACATGCAGTCCTGTCATGGACAATGGTCAGAAATGTGACGACGTTTAAAATGTTCGATAGATGATAATATAATTAGCATTTTAGTGTAATTGTAATCCAAATTACTTTCCCAGCATCATTTTGTAGACAAACGAAGACAAACCTGTCATATTATCAAATTCGCTGAATAGTATTTATTTCAGGTGTAAGCATGTCAAAGTATTGGTATCATAATAAAAATACGCATTTGGCTAATATGTAAAGTACTGAGATCATATTTCTTATTGACCAGACAAAACTTTTAAGTTTAGATAAAACGCGGTGACCAAACAAACTGGTATTTTACGTTTGGATACAAAGTAATGACCAAACAAATTTGTATTCGAAGTTTTGATACTAAAATAAATAGGGCTTCACATGATATCTTCTTGACTATAGTTTGTAGACCAAACTTTTTGTTTTGCAAATGTCCTTTTATTAAAAACCTTTTATTAACACCTAAAATTTCATAAATGTTAAGCGACATGTTTAGTTGAAAACTGTTTTTTGATTCGCTTCAAATAGTTACAGTTAGTAAATAATTCAAACCAGAACATAAAGTCGTCAGTGCTTTATTTTTGTACAAAATCAGCAATTGAAAATTTGCATAGAAAGCATTTTGTGTTTTAAGACATTTGTTATGAAACAATGAAAAATGCATTTAAAAGGGCAAAAAACCGTTAATGGATTAAAGTCGATAAAACCCGGTGAGTTCTAAAACCTGAAGACTAGCGAAGAACCCTAGCTAGATTCATGGCGCCTAGAAATACATGCTTTAGTGACCAATGCTTTTCTTGCACAAAAACCAAGAATAAACTAAACTCATAAAATGAAATAAATTTATCAATATTTCGATGTAACGGAACATTTGTATCAGAAAATTGTCTTAAGTTTTACAGTCTAAGTAACAACAATAGGTGTTTCTAAAATTTATTATTATTGTCATACATTGGTCAGATACTAAAGATACCCATGTTACAAAAAATAACTAGTAGACAATATTGAAAAGCTGGTATTGACTTATAATTCCAAATTGACTAAATTTTAAAGACGAATATGTCTTCAATTGATAAATTTCTAAAGCAAATAAATCATTTTTGTCGTGTTTATTTCTTTTATCAATGAGAGGGCACATAATACTATTAATATATCTCTTAAGAATGTTGGATCCGATGGTACTTTAAAAGTAATTAAAACCACTAAGTCCGCATGCCAACTATATGTTATTACTTTTAAGCAAACTTTGTAAGACTTGCTTTAAAACGTAAATAAAGACGAAAACAATAATTAATACATGATTTGAATTTCGTCTTGTAAAGACATAACAACCAAAAGGTTAATATTGTTAGATATCCATACGATTAAATGTATCTAAATATGATTTCTTTTGATCGCTCCTTGCATCACAGATGTTCAAGTTGTTATAACAAAGAGCTTACATAGACATGCAGATATTATTACATGCAGCACACTTTTGAATATTAAACAATTTATTGATTGTATTTGTGCTGTACATAACATCAAAATTAAAAGTTCAATATATCAAGTTGGATTGTGTCCATTTTTAATTTAAATTTAATTTAGGAAAGTGTTCGATTTATTTAGCCAAACTCCGCAATATCCTTTGACGCGACTGCTTGCATTACGATTCTTTGCTTGTCGCAGTGTGTCTTTTTTGTGTTCGAACGTGACATTTTGTAGCAATTGATTGAATGGTTATTTAACATCTAGCAGTATCTCAGCTATAGTCAGGACAAAGGTCAAGTCTTGTTACATTCGTAATAGATTCAGTTGTGCTTCGGTCGTTTAGTTTCCTTTTTTAGGTAAGGGGTTGAGGGAGATATTGTTTGACTATAATTCTGTATACGATATAATTAAGTGTTGATAAAAGAAAATGATAGTTCATCTTTATTTTGTAAAGGATACGATGAAAAATAGATATTATACTTAAATTGGCTATTACAATGTATAATACGTACATGATCTTAATAAAAAAATTATAAACACACACATTGGCTTTTTCCATTATAAAAACAATAATTTCAGTCATTAAGACAGATGCGAGGCAGATTTGTTCTTAGTAAATATTATTGAAACCACCTTACTTTAATACTCGCATTCATAAGTATTAAAATGGTTTTTACCAGGGCTGACGATATCGCAGAATATCGTAGAATAACCTTTTTGTCCTTTAAATATTTAATATACACCTAATTCAAATAAAAACAAGCTTGGGTTTCTAAAAGTGATATACATGTATAATTATACAATATACAAAGGATACAGAATATCAATATAGTTCTTTATTTAAAGACAATAAATCGTATAACATTATTAATAATATAAGCTGTTCTTTATACGTTTTATTTCATTTCAGTTACAATAGTCACGTTTGAAAAAACCTCAAATTAACATATCAATAGAAAATTCATACAATTATTCAATATTTTAACTTAGCCGGTAGCTATATTATAGAACGACATAATTTAAAGCATTTGAAATCTTCGTTTTATAAAAAAGACAAGATAATGGTCAGACGGTCATTCATTCTTCATGCAACACAATTAAAATATATTTGAATAAATTAATTTCGTGTTTTATACAAAATGTAATTATTTAAAACGTTGCGTTACTAATGTTAACAATAAATTATTTGAATTTTTACGATTATTGCTTCACCCGGACAAGATAATTGTACAATAGAGTTTTGACACAACGAAAAAGAATAGCCAATAAAATTGGCATGCATGCTGATCAAATAATAATAATAATATTCTTGTATGCTTCATCAATTAAATAAACTAAAATCATACAATAAAACTACCATTCCTTTTTTATACAAATTTAAACATTTTCCTACAGAAACATTCATGTTTTTAAACTAATATTGCATGTATCTTTGATTAATAACAACAGTTTGAAACTGAAACATCGTTGTCATCTTTATGTAAATAAATTAAACTGAAGAAATGAAATATGGAGACGACGAAAGAATATATTACATTTTAAGTGTATCGTTAGCGGTATCAAAAATGTGGTTTTAAACCAAGCGAAAAACACTCCAAAACGTATTATCAATAAAATTTGGACGGAATGATAAATCGTTTGGTTTCATATTAATTGATTTTTTTATTCAGTTTTACACTGTACCAGTCAATAAAAGATGGAATAATTAATTTTATTATTTAATAACTGCGTCTTGCAGTAGAAATATTATCAATTTCTTCACAATTGTTTGATTTTAAATAGTTCAAGCACATGAATGTTTGCGGAATGAAAAGTTTAAATCTATTTTAGGATTGCTACATATTGATTAATTGTATAGCTGCATAAACGTACGGCAATCAATTATATTTTTGACGACAAGTGAACTAACAATAAATTAAGTGGCAAGTAGGGAAGGACCAATGAACAGAAAATCATGACTGCCAGTGGAAAAGTGATAGGGAGGGACATTTGGCTTTTTGTAGCAGTTGCAATGAGCCTACCATGTTAGAAATCAACAAAAGTGGTCTATAAAGTGAAAGGAACGTGGCCTTCTCTAAAGACGTTTATGGGAGTTAGGCGTTACCCATTATAATCTGAAAATGCAGAACCATTGTAACACATTTTTAATTTAAAGCTAATGGATTGAAATACTAGATTCGATTGTATTTAAACTTTTGCTCAAAAATGTTATATCTGTTGGTCCAATGAATGCTATAAAAATTTTATTATACTTCATACAAAAATCTAGACTTTTCATTGGATATTTGATATAAGACATTTTGGTCTACCCCTCTCTTACCCCGCCCCTTTGGTTGCAACGATATAACACACGATATATTACCCCGACTCAGGATATATCACCACGTCGACAGGAAATTTTGCGTTCCGGTCCGTGTGCGCACCAACAAATAGACGGTGTTACGCAAGGTATCCCTTTCTGTTAATATATCACCCTCGACTGCGTCTCGGGTGATATATTTATTTCGTGAGATACTCTGACGTAACACCCTCTTCAACAGGCAGTATGTGTATAATAACACTAATAATTTTTTTAGTATGTTACTCAAAACTTCGCTATTTGACGGTTAATGAATATTGGTGGAATTTGTGTTTTCTTGTCAAAAGTTTTATAGTTCTTCTTTAGTCTAAATAAAATGAATTCTTTTTTCCATCAAGTAACGAAGAAAACAAGCATGCCTTTGTATAACATTTGTTATTTTTTAAATTCGGCGCGCAGATGAGTTAGTTTATTTAAAGCTTTGGAAACAGAAGACCATAAACGTGTGTATGCTTACATGATGATTACAAAGTGTTTACTTTTATTTTCAGTACTAGTATTTATTAAGTTCTTTTCCAAAGTCTCTTCTTGAAAATGCAAAATGACTATAAAGTATTTCATACTTTCAATTACAGTATTGAATTATTGAATAATGTATTTAATGTAAATAAAGTTTTGATTGACTATTTAAATGATTTTCAATTATATTTATTTTCTTTTTTATGCGTACACCAGATGAGTCATACAATTAGAATTTTACTTTGGATCTTTTTTACTACATTTATCAACATCAATGTTTCGGACGTTGCAATATTAATGAGTACCATAATATACACACAAAAAATTTAAATATGAAATCCTAATAACCCAAACCCGTAATCCAGTATTGACAGTGCAGTGCTGTCCGTCCGAGATGTGAAGCTGGCACCTACGCAAAGTCCAGAGAAGTCGCATATTATGAAACTGAATAAGCCTCTTATTACCATGAGTACATAGCTACTTTGAGTATAGGCAAAGTGAGAATACGTAAAAACTTTTTCACAATACTATGAAAGCTTATCTAATTTGTCATTTATACGTTTAAGATTTTTTAAGGTTTAACAGTCTATCGTTCGACTAGATGACTATAAATGTCACAATAGTGTGTTCGACTTGTACGTTGATGTTTAGATGATGTCACAGGTAGCATAACATGATGGTGTTGTGTTATAGAAAGCGCACTCTATAACATCTAGGCTAAAGATGCCTCCTCAACTAGGTTAATCTTTTAAAAAGAGTTTTTTTTTTTCGTTTTTTTTAACCTGGGCCATTAGGCTTTAAAAATGAAAATGGTAAAGTCAGATTTGTCTGTTGTTACAGGAAATCAATTAAGTAATCAGTCTCAATTTTTTATATTTTCGATATACTTTACATCGGATATTTTATTGAAATCTGGCGTAAGTAAACATTGGCTACCTGCATACAGAGTTACGTCACTGGAAAAGAAACAGTTGTTAAGAAGCTTAAATTTTCCCACCAAACATTGATTAGACGTGCCGTTATTTTCTGGTAATTTGTTTACTTATTTCATTTCCGAATGTCCAAACGTATTGTTAAGAGAAGTAGACAATTATTAATTTTAAGTAAATAGCTCTCAAGTTTTGAAATCAATACCGAAAAGATGAATATTGATTACAACGAACCAAAATCTAAAGGCACACAATATAAACGATATTCTTAAATATTCTTTAGCGGTAATTACGTTTTTGTACGAGCTTGTACGTAAACGATTTTCTTTCATGTTTTTATATTAGTTACATTGAGTTTTGAAAGAATATTCATATTAAGTCCGTTGTATTTTTTCATAACAATGTATTTTAATTTAGTAGACACATCTGAATTTTAAGTGTTGGTAACCTTAATTTGAATTCATATTGTGAGTCCTTGTCTATTTCTTTAGGTTAAATTACTTTTTTTCTTGGTAACTTCAGTTTGCGTAAAAAATGTGAATTGTTGTTATTTGTCTTTGTAACTTGTATTTTGTTTTCTATTTTTTGGGTTAAATTGTTATTTGTCTCCCTTTTGTTTCTATTCTATGCGTTACATTATCTGTCTCAATTTGTGTCCAATGTAGATGTTCTGTTTTGGATATGGTGAAGTATTTATACTATACAAACATAATATAGGTTTAAAAAACAGTAACAAACACTGCATAATGATCAATTACATATGCATAGAAATTAAAGAAAAATAAAACCTGAATAAAGAAAGAGCAAACCTGAGGACAATCTCTTAGCTGTTGGATACAATCATTTATTTTATTACATCTTGTTTTAATTAAATACACATAAACTATTTTCCCTTAACACTTTATTAAATGGGCCTTTACAGAATATCTGCTTCATTTCAATAAGGTTCTATTGCAAATTTTCAAGTTTTCGGAATTAATGAGGCATAAAATCTTAAATTATTATCTACCGTAACAGTTCATTATGTATTCAAAATTTAGAAAATGTGTATATTTTCATCAGACCTCGTTAAGATAATCTTTGACAGTAACGGGGCGATTATTCTTCATCCTTTTGTAAAATGTTAGTTTTATGTAAAGAGAAGACAATTTATACAAACTTCTATCTTTGCCATCAAAGTGTAAAAACAAGGTGTTAAAATTTATTACTTTTTTCTCACCTCAGTGTAATTGTTTAGCTCAAATATCGTGATTTTAAAACTAGATAAATCTTTGAATTGCTGAAAGTTTTTTTGTCCCTTGCAAAAATTAATGCACAATTGATACGATACGATATGCAAAGTCTCGTCTTCCAAGTCATTTGTACGTGAAATCATTTATCAGTATAAGATACATGTTCAAAAGTTCACAAATTATAGCGAGACCGCTGACTTTTTGTCAAAGCAAAATTGAACAACTCCTACTTAGATCTAAACGTAAAAACGAAATTGGATACACTAACTATCTCGTTCCTTATTATACTATTCAGGTGGCGCTGTTAACCAAAGTTGACCTTTGATATACTCGATACATATTATTGAAACTTAGCATTCAAAGTGTTTAACATTAATCATTTTCATAGGTCGAATAAAATCTCAACAAGAAATTATTTTTCTCTTGCGGCACACGACATAATAAAACAAATGATTTGATTGGTTGTTATCGGGATTGGTACACGTGCCCAATATTGACATAAAGTGATAAAATGTCGCTTAGCACTATTTTACTGTTTAAATAGAAAATCACTTCTGTCTTTAAGAAGTTTAATAAATGTCAAAGAGACAGAATACTTATTCATAAATATGGAACGGCTAGATTTCGGAAGACATATTAAAACATTTGATAGGGACTTTCCCGATTCTCCTTATTCTTCATTTAGTGATAGCTTATCGCCAATATCGTCTGACTATTCATCAAGCACAGAGAACGACTACCCAAAATCAAATAAACGAAAAAAGGCAAAATATGGTTATGGTCAAAGTTATCAACGAGAAGCTGCTAATTTAAGGGAAAGAAGACGCATGCAATCGATTAACGATGCTTTTGAAGGACTTAGAGAACATATACCAACATTACCATACGAAAAACGGCTATCGAAAGTGGACACTCTAAAGTTAGCTATAGGTTACATAAGCTTTTTGGCAGAACTAATAAAGTCGGATGTAGAAAACAGTGACAATGTGTCCTCAACGTCAGAAGACAGCACCAAAAAAGTTATCATCCATTACCATACAGGTGAGTAGAATAAATGAATATAAAACCGTTCAAACATGCATCTTTTGCCAACGATTTTCTGAGTATAAATGGCCTTTTCAAATTGGGCGTAACCTTTGGGAATTTTGGTGATAAAAGCTACTGAAACGCCCGAAAGGAATTGTAACTCGTATGTTTGATGACTTTTTTATAGATCAGTTTGTTTAAAAAATATTTTATACATATATAAAGAAACGGGTTAAAATGTTGGTTTGTGTATATTTTTTTATCTTGCATTTTTGTAAATAAATTAAAAAAACATTTACTGCACAGGCTATGAAATAGCATTTTAAACATTATAACTCAAAAATGTAAAATGTGTAACAATTTAGAATTGTATGTGCATGTTTTATTGTAAGTTGACTTTATTAAATGAAAGTCAGTTTAAACAAAAAGCTTAAAGTTAAAAACGAAACTGAAATTCATAAATGTCAATTAATTGGAAAAAAAATTGAATTTAAAGTTAATTTCTTTATCGTCGGTTTTTTCCTTGTAACGCAGGGTGTGATGTTCAAGTGGAGCGACAACGTTATATTCCTCGCAAACGTTTACGATAAATAAGTCTTTCTGGATGTCTAATACTTTTTTAACTAACTAATATTTTAAGAAATTATCCGGAACATTTAATTCTAATCAATGAGATTGAATATTGGTTGTACTTAAATGTATTCTTTGAAAAGTTAAATCTGACAAAGCGAACGATCAATGTAAAAATGACAAACTGTAATCTTTTCATAGGAAGGCACATGCGAAGGTATAATATTATGCCAAAAAGTTTGCACTTCACTATAATTATTATTATTGATAACAATTACTTTCTCAATAAACAAATATCATATGATAATAAATTTAATTTAATACTAATAATGGAAAGGGATCAAGCGGTCTATTTATTTCATTTAACATGGGCTATCTATTTTCACGAACATATTTCACAATAATGGGCGTTGAAGTCACTAAAATATCCAATTTAATATTGAGCGGCAAAGTTCACACGTAGCAATCAAAGAAATTATAGCTTTTCCTTTATCAACACACTGATATAGTGTATAAATTATGATGCTATTTATGGTGTAGAAACAGGAAATTTAAATGTTTACTTACTCAATAATTGTTTATGAAGAGCACACGAGTAAATATTTGCTTATTGTGCGCTTCTTTGTCAGATCACCAGATGACCAATTAAAATTATCATTTTTCTTTTCTTTTCGCACGTGCCAGGTCTGTTTGCAGACGACAACCACTTGTACGGTGGACCGCCATTGGCTGGACATTCGTTATCATGGAAAGATGAAAAGAAACCTCATCTTGGACCGAACAAGACTTTATATGCAAAAATATGGATACCGGAAAATCCATCGAACAGTAAATCAAATGAACTTTCTGAAAAACTGTCGCCTTCCGTCGATTCCACTGTAGAGTTGTGACATTAATTATATGTTTATTATTTATATGTTGTATCATGGAATGACAGAAATTTCCGACTCAGTTGCTTCTAAATTTCCAAATATAGATAGATACAAACCACCTGACGGAGTTTGATAAAATGAGGACTGAAAATCACCCAACTCGAAGTTGTCTCGGAAAAACAAAGACATATAAACAATTAACGATCTGACGTGCATCAATCCTATCATACATGTGCAATATTGTTCGGCTTTTCAAAGTTTCCTATTTAATTGTTATTTACTGTGATTTTTAAATGTTGAAGAAAAACATTATTCTGAAATTCATGGTGTTTTCTTGTCTTTTATTACATATTTTTTACAAAAAAGAAAAACGCAATTTTAATTTCATTTATTCAATACTAATATTTATTTATTTATTTATTTATTTATTTATTTATTTATTTATTTATTTATTTATTTATTTATTTATTTATTTATTATTTGTTTGTTTGTTTGTTTGTTTGTTTGTTTGTTATTTAGTTATTTAGCTTGTTACATTGATTTTGAATTGACTACGCTAGTTTGAGTGAACTCTGTTAAAAAAGTCAATTGAAAATGGTTTGTATGCAATAATTTTTCATCGCATTTTTTTCTTCTGGAAAGTAGTTTACAGTCTATAAGAGTCGTACATGGAGAATTCATTTTCACATTCGGTTTTACGCTCGATTTTTTTAGCTTGTTGCACAATGCACATTTTGAAAGGAATCTATTCTACACAAGAATACACAGACATAAATGTGAACAAAATGCAGAATCATTGACAAAGAATAACAATAAAAAGTAACAAAATCTCATAAAACCATTGACATAAAACATTTAACTTTATTATAAAATACGTAAGGGACAATCAAATTCTTCTATACCGATAAATAATAAAAGTTAACAAAAATAATACGAAACCGTCGAAAGCACATTCTGCATAGATGAGTAGAGAAAAACGGACTCGAATTTCAAAGCATTATCTTTTGTGTACATCTCGGATATTCTCGAGGAAATCATATCTTTATTTGTTTTACAGTAAACACAAAAGCAATAAAATTGTCACTAACTGAGTTCAGGAGTATCATCTCTCAGTCATATAGTGTCATTTATATCCGATACACCGTTTATCGTACTTGGCGTAAAATGGTACTGTCATATATCCTGTATAAATATGAGATTAACCAAACATACGGCATAAATTAAGCTTTTGTTTAATTGTTTCAATTGTGTTTAACGCCACTTTAAGCAATTTTTCAGCTATATCATGGCTTTTTGTTTTATTGGGGGAGGAAGACGGAGTACCCGTAGAAAACCCCGGACCTTCTGTGGGAAAACTTGATATTCTTTATCTATTAAGATTGGAGTCGAGTGCACCCTACCCGCAGTGATGACCTACCTTAACCACTCCACCGAGGCCCCTTTAGATTAAGCACTACAAGACAGAGCAACATTTTTTTTTAATTTATGAAAAATAACTGATAGGACAAATTAGATTGCATCAACTACTGGCTTAGCACACTTACATTAAACATCTTTAGGCGGCGTTGAACAACTACCAGACAAGTAACGCTTCACAGACACGGTCCACATCCAATCTAATTTTAATTCTTGTTTATAGACGGGTTTATCAATCGCTTATCTCTCGCTGCATGTGCGCTGCCATTAATGAGTCACGTGGTGCGTCAGCCATAGTATTCATGAATAAATTGCTCGTGCTATATTGATTATCAATAACAAACATAAGTAAAAGTATATCATATATTTATATATTTTTGTTTTTAAAATGTCTAATTTAGGAAATTACAAGGAAAGTGATGGTGATGGTGGATCTTGTGTCGTTAATAGTTGTACAAATAATCGCCATAAATTAAACGAATGGAAGCTATCGTTGTGTAATTTATATGGACAAAAACATGAAGTCAGAGAATCCTCTGCCGTCCAACGCTTTTTTTAGACTTTTTTGGCAGCGTGGGACCAGCAAAGTCTAAAAAGTTTTGGACGGCGGATTCGCAGACTAAAAACATGAAGACTGTACTTGTTTGGTTCCATACAAATTGCATATCATGCCCGAAGCGATGAAAACAGGCTTCATTGGACAAAGGCATTAAACAGAAAAAGAACTCTTCCGAAAGCAGTATTTGTGGGTTTCTTAGACGGCGCCCCTGACGCACAATTCGAGAAAGTGCCGCGCAAACGACGTAGATTAGATGATGAAGCATGTTCCGAAACGGACATGAAAAAAAGATTTCGAAATAAATGCATCTACTTGCACAGAAAACGTACGCGAGTCTACCCGAGTACAGTTTGTTAAAATCAACAAAAAACATGTTGTTTGTCCGTAGACAAATATCACACTTACGGCCGAAAAAATAGCTTAGGTTAAAACAGAAACGGGAACATTGGCTGCACTTGGCAGCATACAAACGGACAGTGACTCGCTCGTGTTCACAGGGGTGACAAAGGATTTGTTTTTTACATTAACAGAGTCTATGACATTCGTTTCAGATGGATGTCTAGCTGATTAAATATATTTAGTTTTGATGCGACTAAGACTAAACTTGTTGTTTTATGATTTATCCCGTAGGTATGGTATTTAGCTAGTAAAATCTTCAATTATTGGATACATCTGTACTTGCACAGAAATTGACAAACTTAGTTTCATGGTTACAATTCATGGTGACTTGATAAGAGATGTAGATGTGGATGATTAAATATTGTTGAATGTCTAGGTTTTTTTTATTATTACTGTATTTCATTTTAAATATGTCAACATAATTGGTTGAAAACAACAAAAATTGTAATATAGGTGTAACACAGTACTAGCATGACGGAAAATGTGGAATATAAGTTGCACTACAAGTGCATAAGACAGATTAAAAATGGAGAAAAAACACATAAATAAATAATTATTATTATCCTTTTAATTAGTATGCAAATGAAAGTCACCTGCTGTGGAGACTTTATGGTAATTTAATTAATATATACATTATTTGTAAACATGTATATCCCACTGAGAAATCATCTTTCATGAATGTAATGGCGGCCGCGATAACGACGATCTTCAGCGGCGGCTATCTTAACTAAGGGGGATAATTGAAAAAACCTGTCTATTCATAAGTGGCAACATAGTTCTTTATTTACAAGTCTTACACTTATATTAACATTTGAAATATTTTCTCAGATTTTACAAGCTGTCATTTTTTTTGTCTACTTTCCGTACGTATCAGTGTTCCAACTGCACCATGACAAAACACTGAGTTACATCAGTATGACACGCCCCCAAACGAACCCCATAAAAAAAACAAGATAACAAACAGTCGAAAGTTTATATAACATTGAAAAGTATTTTGTTTCGTTAAATGTCATAATTAGGCAGATCACCTGTCGGACCAAATCAAGAATACTTTCGTTGCATAATTACAGCAAACAAGGACAGACGCCATTTATGGGAAAAAATGATATTACCCTTCAGATTTATTTCGTATCTTTTATTAATGAGCTACAAGTACAATGAATAAAATAGAAATCGCTGCCGTACGAGATAAGAAAATCCGTTATCAGTTGTTTTTGGCGTTGTGACTGTATTACGTCGCACTAGTAGCCTGTATAATGATGTGACTTGAAACATGTTTCTGCATTATTCTTGTTAATTAACAGCACGCTTGCTAAATAAAATTGTGTTATTTATACGTTTAACATTTTACCGCCACTTTCAGTAATATCCACCATTGCGTCCATTTTGTACCTGTACAGAGCCTCCGACTTTTTGGCGTGATAAAAATAGATGTAAATGGTAATATCTGCACTAGGTAACGAAGTGATTATTTAATTTTAAATTAACAAATTAAAGCAACATTTAAGTAATGAAATACACCTCACGTGTATTTTCAAAGTCTACTTTATATAACTATGAGTTTCATATGCATTTATCATATTCTTCTCAGGGGGAGGGGTAACTTGGTATATATTGGGTAATACGGATGTGCGGCCCGAATATGTCACTTTTTACCTCTCCAAAATATATGAATAGGTAGCTTTTTCATTGAAAAATATATCATTGGGTAGTTGTAAATTATCTAAATACATCAATGCCTCAATTCTCATTTTAAGCATGGTAAGCCTATGTAAACCACAGTGATTTTACAAACAAAGTGTTCCATTAACATCACTTGATCATCTTGGTAGTGAATGGACTATTTTGCCTATGGGGATGTGCTGTAATAAGATATATGAATAGGTCTGATTTAATCATTCAATATATGATAAGGTCCCGTTTTATAACATCAGAAAATATATGAATAGGGTGGGTTTTCAAATCTCCGTCCGCAGACCTGTACCTAAAAGTATCCTTAGTTAACCCCCCCCCCCCCCCCACATCCCCCGTGATTCGTCTTTCATCCTTGTTGACTAATTAATACATCCCAAATTTTAATTTTAATCGTATTGAGAAGGAATTGTCGATGGATATAGTAAAATAGCAGTGTTGTGTCCGGCTCCCTTCCGATCAAAGCCTGGATGCATTTAGCATACATGGCGTGCAGTACTCTTAGTAAAAGGAGATCATGATTTACTTTGGCATCCGCAAAACGTACACTGATCTAACAAGGAATATTTACCACACTAGAGAGTATCGTGTACAGTTACCATGCCAATAGTACATATAAGAAGAATATAGAATTTTTTCGTATCTTCGTATGTTTAATAATGAGACATATTTTACTTTCGCTTGTGTATTATCTATTATGACGTTGTCTGGTGCGTATAGTGCACGAGCCACAAGCGAGGGCAATATCTCTCCAGACAACACTATTGGAAGACTGAGGGAGAAGTCAATAAAATTGTTAGTATGTAATACATCCCAATAAAAAACGCGGAAATTGATAAACCTTTATTATAGTACCCGCGGGATAATTTAGCGAGCAGGTATAGTCCCCATCGCTAGGTTTATAGTCTCCCATTGCCAAGTACTTAAAAAAAAGAAACCTGAAAAACGTATATTTAGATGTGTTGTGTACTAAAAACAATTAGACTAGTATCATAAATTTTAGTCTTTAAATATTTCCCAACAATTAGCGACATTTTTGTGTGTGTGTAATATTTAGAGAAAAATGATAATAATTAACATTGAGTCTTTAATAGTTTGACATCAATGTTTTCTGAAATTGAGAAATTCCTAAAGGATGACAACACACATTTATATAAACAGATTATTAGATAATGTTATCGTCCGATATAAGTAATTTATGAAGATAATACATTTTTTTATTTTTTATGTCATGTTAACGATTAGCGGTCATAATTTTTCAAAAGTGTAAATGATAAGTTGAATTACTACGTTAACGTTTTACTGTTTAAAAAAAAAACGTTAGTGAGAAAACATTTTCTTTACAGGTTGGGGGGGGGGGGTGGTGGGGGTTTAGATTGATAAATTTTTTTTTCTCCCAATCAAACTTTTATTTTTTTTTAGAAATTCTTCTTGGGTGTCATGTTAAAAATTAAAATAAAGTTTTAGTGATATTTGACACTTCAAGTCCACGGGTCTTCGGGTTTGTCCCTAACGATCAAAAATATTTGTTCTATTTTTTTATACATTTTTACTGTGCTATTTCTGCTAATGGACTGTTTTGTGTTATGGGAAAATGTACACGATCGTCATATGGTTTACCAAGAACGACTATCGACCATCACAGAAGATTGTGTATTGCCCGAGTAAACAAACTTTGTTACTACCCACAAGGCAGCGAAAATCAATTATACAAAGAATTCAGTTTGGTCTAATTAGTTTATTACTACAATAATAAAGACAAGCACAAAACTAAAAGATCAAGCAAGGCTATCTGTAACAATAGAAAATCTGTTATTAGCAGAGTAAATGGTGTTTTCGGGTCAGGCTTGTGGCTGTATCTCCTTACATACCAATGAAACTAATCAGTGCTCAAAATGACATTTAGTGTTGCTTCCAAATCACGATCGTTTGTTAATTTACCTTTCAATGCGTAAATTGTACTATCTAAAAGTCACTGTTGTTGTAAATCTTTGCTTTTAACAAGACCTTCATAAACTTCCATCCCGGAAATGACGACTGACCATGCGTAACGGCACTGTAATGTTCGGAACACCTGAGAGCACCAATGTTTTCATTTGGTTCTTGTTACGTATTTTCTGTTTTTGTTTGTTTTTTTAAATACTTTTTTCGTGTTTCGTACGTTTGACTAAATGTACCTTGACTTTTTTCTTGATACAGATAACGCAAAAATTGCGCATAGGGAAAATATTATTTTTATTGTTCTGATTCAAATTTATTGTTGTCTCATAATAAACATTGTTATAAAATTTAAAAAGAGGAAATTCTAAGATGAAAACAATTCACCTATCAAAAATCTTGCTTATTTTTGAGTTTCTGCACTAACAAGGTTTAGTTCATTAATGGTTTTCAGTTGTATCCGACACGAGGTGACTTTACAATAGCAGCATTGATTGCAAGACCGAATGATGTTTAAATAAATAAATAATAATCGTGTTTTGAAAAGAAAGATTTAGGCATTTAACATTTCCGTTATCTTGTACTTTACTCGTACTTGTATAATTTAGTCTTGTTCTAACACATTCCTTTTCCGTTGCACAATTTAAAACTATCGTCGACAATATCGTTAAATATACATTAAAATTGAAAAGGGGTATTACTTTCAAAGTCTCGCCAAATATTGACATGTCGTCCAGTGTCACCTGCTTTTGAGCATTTTAAATATGGCGGTTTGCTATTTACACATCAAACGAGCTTTCGTGTAAAGCAGCTAATTTGCCGATAATTCATTATGCGAGACCTGCACGTGCATCATATTTGTTCTGCTAATATTTACATACGATTTCCTATTAAATAAGTACTGAGCTTCAAGGGTTCTTATATAGCTGTCGTCAGTATGGATGTGTGATAGGGATATTTAAATAACTATTACAAATAAATTGTGGAGATACTAATTAAAACTGTAATCAATTCGGTTCTCCGAAGTCTAGAGCACTTAATTTGTTGAGGGTGATTAAGTTTGCGTATTGTATTTTAATAAGCATTCAATCCTCAATACAACTAGCCAATTCTCCTGGGTAATAACTTTCATTGTAGAAGCAAATATTATAGTTGCATTTAGTTTAAATCACAAAAAGGTTGCGATCTGTAATATAATATATAACATATTCACTCTTACTACAAAAACATAGTAGACTGTTCTTAATTCTTTAAAAAAAAATTTTAAACCGATGAATGTTAAGGGTTCCCTACGAATAATATGGCATTCCCCCACAAAAAACAAACAAACAAACAAACAAAAAGCCATCCAAAACTGAACCCTTTTAATATAGCTAAACATTTGCTGAAAGAGGCGTTAAATCTCGATCTAACAAACAGAAAGCTTACGGATTTTACATTTAGTAAGGACTGAATATAAAAATCATCCGTCAACCAGTTTCGTAGATATTTCTGAGATTTCCGAGCTGATTGCTTTTTGTTTCAGTTTCCATACGTTTTCATCCATTTTGCAAAGAAAAGGAGCTGTTTGTCGGCGAAACTTATCCATGATAATTTTTTTGTTAACTCATTTACCAGATCTCGACAACTAGTAAATAAAGTGTGGTTCGAAACAGACGACGCAAAGTCATTACAAAGACATGCTTGAGACAACAGATTTGTAAATATAGTCGATTAGACGTTTGGAAGCGAAATTGCGTTTTAATCAGTGTCATATCTTGTGACAAAGAATAACATTTTAAAGACAGCGATTAAGGTTAGCAATAAATAAAAAAAACGTCGAATGAAAATATGTGGACATAAAATCACAAGTTTTTACTGCATTTTAATTTGACAATATTTTTACAATGAATAAAGATGATACTGAACCCGTGTCGGTAAGAAATAGAAGACGCATACACACGATGTTTGCATGTGCATAGCATCGTCTGCTGTTGACATTAGGTGCATAAATGTCACCATCATTTTCCACACAATTGCAGATATGGTGCAGCTTTTCATATATCAACGTATTAAAATTCAATATAATGGAAAGAGAAACAAAAAACGTCAACTGTCGTTTATCTGTTTTTATTCCTTTATATGTTGTCAATGGGTTTAAGGAAGCATAGGTCAACGGTCAAATAATGTTTAAGCGAAAATAACATCATGCAGAGTTAAAAGAATAAATGGTATAAAACGATGAACAGCATATAAGCAACTAAACATTGGGATGTGTGTCTCCCTCTCTACAGATTACGTATATAAGCTATTAGACAGTATGCCTAACTAGACACAACATACAGTTATTTCATTTATATTTCGTGTGTGTTTAGAGAACAGTTAAATTATCCGAGGACTTTAGATCTGTTGCAAAAGACCGAATTTTAAACAATGTAGTAGTACACAAAGCTGAAACAAAATATAAATGGAAACTAAATGTAAATGTAATGAAATGTATATAATATCAACGTATGCACAACCGTTGTAAGATTTCTAAACAATATTCGAAATTAAAAGCTTATTTCTACTCTTGTGAAAAAAAATCTTTGCTGTCATACACTCAGCACGGTACAGATCGATGTATTATAATGGGTACAATTCTAATTAGAATGATTGATGAAAATACAGAATTCGATAATTAAGTTTTGTACAAAATTACTTAATAAGAATGTGTATTGTATATATCTACAAAAAAGGCTAAACGTTTTAAAGGAAATATTGTGGATAAATTATACAGTTGTTGTTATTTAAGTAATTATTTTAAATCAGATATTTTAAAAACATTTTTAATTTTTAATTTTAATATTGATAGAAAAATGTCATCCGTTAAATCATCCTCATTATGACAAAACACTACAGGTGTCAATATTTTTTTTTAGGTTTTATTGGGCATGCGCATTGATTATATTCTCGACAAAACACCTGAGGGTTGATAACGGTACTTTTATGTTGAACAAGTGTAATCGGTGTATTTAAGTGTTTACTGATAATTTTTAAGTTTCATTTTATTACTTGTAAACTGTTGTGCCTTATTACAATGTATTGTACTAATAAATATTTTTATGTTTTTGTACCTTTATATTTTTGTTCGCAAATCGTAAAAATACCAGTTCTCATATTACGGCCTCAAGCTCGCCAAATACATGTAAATTATGTAAAGCTACATGTATATACGAATTGAATAATATCACCCTCACAATAATGTATTGGTATTACCCGTACAGGAACCTTTACTTATTAATGATCTAGTATCGTATGTTATAAATACTATTCAATTTAATGTACACGTTTTAATTACGACAATTTAGCTTAGAATCATCCTAATTTGAATATAAGTATATTTTATTTTTTTCCAAATAATAATATTTTCTTTAAGTCTTTAAAACGCGAAAAGCGGTTGTGTAAGATTCCAGACCGGTCCCATATAACACACACACACACAAAAAAAGAGAAACCTATATCGTAGCAATAATACATCTTGTAAATTTGTCATTAGATTGGTTTTTATTTTGTCAATTGTACTTGATATTTCGTTCTATTGAAGTAAACATCTTAATAAATTTAAAAATTAATACTACAGAATTCTAAAGCTTAAGAAATATTTTAGATATCGACAAAAACAGCAAAGAAGACATTTAGACCGTGATTATAGACATTTTGGTATAATCAAAGAAACATTGTGACATAACGACACCTTTCATTATATATTTGTTCATTTTACAACAAAACTTTGAAAAAATTTTAACGTGCACATATACTTCTGTTAAGTTAGTGCAAAGTCACATTTTTATACAAAACCGTTAATTTTAGATTTTAGGTATCAAACTCCTCGTCTTTGTATCTTTTAAAGTATCATCTCTTTAATTCAACACTTGAAAACCAATTTTCTTGCAATGCATCGCTGCATTCGATTAATCCTGTCAGTATCGATCAACGCATGCGCCTATCACCTCGTTGAAATGGTGGGAAATTCAAAATAGTGCATATTCAGAATTGCAGTTATTCACAGTTTTTTTCTATCAGCATGGACACTCGGTTGTATGAGTTTTAAATTATAATTTAAGTTGATATTTATAGCTACATGCAAAAACTATCATCCGAACATTAAACATTTATTACAGCATACTTTTTTCATTTGAAACTGCAGCTGCATAAGATGCTCGTCGCACATTATGTGATGAATTCACTAAACAGCGGAACTTTTCCACGTGCTGATACAATTTTATTGTCTCCTTGCTTGCTTTATTCGATTCTAAAACAAATGAAGTGATGTTTTAAATGTTTTTTGACAAGTTCTCGACAGGATACTTTCCGTTGTTGGTCTGGAGAACGAAGACGTTTTATTGAAATGAAATTTTCATTGCTCATAAAAGCTTTGGATTATTTAGTGCCACTCGATTAGTATTTAGATTATTAAATCTGATTCAAGTTCAGCAACATTCACTTTACGAAACATCTGCTTTTGACTCGTTGTAAGACGGGAATCAAATGAAAGCGATTTCTTTTCAATTTCATGTAAACTTAGAATAATTAGAAAATAACAAGGAACACCTTACTAATATCGAGTTGCCGCCATTGTGTGTTTGATTAATTGGATGCTGAATTTAGTTTTCGGTCATATGAAGATCATATAATCACTAAGCATGAGACGTCAGCAGAAGACAGGTGATCGCGCGGGCAGCGCGTGTACTGCCAGGGAGAAAGTTAGCAGAATTTTGATTCAACAATGCAGAACTGCATGATGTTAGATAATATCTGGTTAGGTAATAAATTAATTTAGGAAATCTCCATGAAAAGAAACGTTTTCGGTCACCATTCGTTCTCAAGACGTAGACATTATCATCACCAAAGTCACGCAACACCTTTCAGAGCTGCAATGAGCGACGTTCTTGCGTGATGCTTTGCAGAACATTTCAAAGAAACATGTCACTTCTTGACGAAAAGGATTTTATATTTTTTTGTCTATTTCCATTTCTACATTTGTCATTCTTTCCATATTTTTCGGGTGTAATGATACTAGAGTGACAGATGGGGACAGAGACAAATTGTTTTCATGCAACTGCTTTTTCAAGATTTTACATCTGCCCCTCAGGGTACAGAGGCTATCGCAAAGCACGTTGATACTATGTCGCCAACAGGAAGACCTACGTTGGGTCCAATTTTACATCTGCAACTTCTTCTGAAACTATGATAACTTTGTCTTGAACAAGTTGCTGTTTTCTTGTTTAAGGAAAGTTTGAAGATGGCGTTATCTGAAGTTAAGTTGTTGTCGACAAGCAAGTAAACACCCTTAATCAGAAAATCCACCTGTCGGGATAACCTTTTAACATAGACTTGAAAACCTATACACATAACTATAGGTCTTACTTCGTAAAATTATTTGTTTGGGACTATGTATATAAGCTTTCAATATTGTTTTCGAGTTGAAATTACAATAAATATGGTATTTTCAAATATGTGTTGCTTCTTTCGTGGATTAGCTACTGCAGTATTTGATAATATGTCTTATTTTTCAATAAAGTGAAGGTTTCTATAAACCAGCTAATCGGGTACATACAGACAGAGCATCGCGAGTTAATGCATGTTATGTACTTTTACTGCAATTCTAGAAAGACGTGTTTGCAGTTTTTAGAGGAAATGTTAACATTAAAACATGCATTATAACAGCATTTTATTGAAATAATTGCATTTATCCAACTGCCCTGAACATGCATATAAATACACCTCTAATCAAAGTTGTTGATAATTCTACAGTGTAGGCGTTTGATAAAGTTTTCCCCGCTTAAATGGATCTAGCATACGTTTTCAAGCTACTTTTATTTAAATTTATACGGGGAAGGTAAGAGTACATAGGGAGCCGCATTGTTATATATTACTGCAGAAAGGTGCAAGTTGTCATCAAGCTTATTTAAGTCTGTATTACCACAGGTCATATTAAGCTCGTTACAAGTATAAAAATTCCACTGAGCGTTGTAGAAGAAAACATAGTTGTTTCTCTGTCTCTTAATGTTTAAATATTTCGATTGGCCAGTTTTTAAATTAACAAGTGGTTGGTATCAAATTTCCTATTAGAATATGCTTCTACGAGTGTTTAATTCATAGAAATATATAATTTAGTGTAAAGCATACGATATCAAAACCAAAGAACGTTTAATCAGTAATTATTTTTTTTCATTTCTTATGAGTGTTAATCATACTTAATGTTTAAATATAAAGTTAATGCCCTTTATATACGATTTCCTGTTCACTTTGGAATTTGGTGTAAATCTATATTAAGCGAGATTATGTTCGATTCTTGTTAAAATCACAATCTGTTAAATACTGCCGGTTCTCGTGTAACCACCAAATAGGCACAACATACATTTTAAAATACGTCCTAGGTGCCTCGGTGGCCGAGTTGGTAAGGTAGTGCGCCTGCTATTGATCACATGGTCTGTCAACACCAACAGATTTTTGGTTTGAGTCTCATTGCGGGCAGAGTGTACTCAACTCCAATCTTAATTGACGAAGATTGCCAGTTTTCCTAGAAAAGTCGAGCTTCCTCTCCCAATAAAAACTGGACGCCATGATATAGCTGAAAAATTGCTGAATGTGGCGTTATAAACAATATTCAAACAAATAAAGCAACAATTAAATACGTTCTCCGGACATATGTTATGAAAGCTTAGATTGATTGATTGATTGATTAATGGTGTTTAACGCCCGATCAGCATTATTTCAGCTATATTCAGGCGATGAACATGAAATGGATGATAAAATGAACATGAAATGATGATGAATGAAAATGGGATGGGACACAAGGAAAAATAGGGGTAACGGATTTTAGATTGCCACTGGCAAATGGGACGATGGATAGGGTCGGGCAATTCAGCCTCCTGTAGCGGGATCGAAATCCCTACTCATAGCGAATACTACAGCAGCGCTCTTTAACGTGCGAGGAACGTGGCATTTTTCCCAACACGGTGCACTAATATGGTTTGCGGTCAGGTTTTCCGTATTATGGCCTGACAACCCCAGCTTGCCAGGGGTACCCCATTCAACCACCTGGGGCACACATCCCAGTCGGTCTTTAGGCAAACCGACCTGACACGCCGGTCAGGGTACTGGGCGCTATTTAGTCGCCTTTTACGACAAGCTAGCGCGACTGCGGTCTATTCTTTTGGCCACCCGGATCCCGCACGGGGCTGAAAGCTTAGAGTAATGCACAGGACTGCTTGACCCATTCAAGTCGAAACTTACTTTGATTACTGTACAGACGCATGTGTATTATCTGTTATGTAGGAAAATTTATTAAGCAAGGTACCAAAGAATTTTTCTATAAATAACCATCAATAATGTCAACCATGTATTTGTTTTCTCTGTGAATTTCTTACTCTGACTAGTCATTTACAATGTAACAATTCCATGTATTTTAACTACGTTTATTGTTTCAATTGTTATTTCATGCCCTCTAATTGAGGCCTCGAGAAAATAAATAATTTAAATAAGTTTAATACTCCGCTAAGAGGTTTACAAAGTAGAAGACATGTCGCCTGATATACTTGCTGTTCTATATGGCTAAGTAATATGGCTTTTTAGTCGCATTAATCAAATTTAGGAACTAAGGTAAATAGATAACGCATAGCAACAGTTGATAAAATGAAGTTGGCAAGGTTTGTTCAATTCCTCCAAACAGTAAAAGGGGGGCAGGTGTGGTGTGGAGAAGCCAAGTCTTATATTTCAGTCCATTGTCATAAAAAATTGATATTTTTTCTAATAACAATTCTTTGAACTGAAAAGGTGATGAAAATCACCAGTTTATACTAATGAATTTGATCCGTCTTAACGTATTCAATAAATCTTGTCAAAATGGATAGTCGTGTAACGCACTCCTTTTCAAGACAAAATAACGCAATTACTGCGAACAGTTCCGGAGACGTTTAGATAAGAAAAGCCAGAAAATGTTTTGTTTTTTTTGTTTGTTTGTTTTGTTTTGTATTTTTTAAACACACTAACTATAGAGCAAACAATCAAACCATTTCTGATTATTGTATATTACATCATGTTGCTAAAATTTGGTAAGATTACCTAAAGGGACTGATAAATTTTATTGTACGGAAACACGGGAATTATAAAGAAAACCATTAGTATTTAGCAAACAAAATGTGTCATCCAGCATCTTGTCACATTGATGCAAAAAGTAGTGGATTAGATAAGACACAATATGTTAACTGCATGTATGAAACTAAAAACATCGCTTAAATTTTAAGATCCCACACAGACTGCAATTAAGTAGCAAACATACGTCTAGTTCGTATACCTATTAGTTGGAATACACATTTATGCATACATTTTATTGTATTAGATGGATATAACTCCAATTTCAATACACATTATTATGGCAAGGGACGCCGCCATAAACATTTTAGAAGTAGACTTGATCACACTGCAGCGAGCCATGTGGATTGTTCTTGCAACAACTTAGCAGTTCAAAATAAAAAGTAGTACAAATAGACAGTCAGGGTCGTTAATTTTATGTAGGCAGGAGAGGCAGCTGCCCACTCCAGAAATAAAAACTTATGCTTAAGCTCGTTAGGTGAGTCCAAAGACCCACTGCGTCCTCTTCTGTGTAATGTAATTTACGGCCCTGGATTGTAACATGGTTTAACACTATATTAATAATGTCATTAGGATTGGTAAACAGGCTGATCAAGTAACCGGAAGTTGAAGTTTTTTTCAAAATACCAGCATGCACCATTTACGGGAAATACAGAAAACATTTTCAACTTTGCGACTCGTTCTAGTATGTCTTGATTAAAAAAAATTCCATTTCATTTCTTATGTTTAAAAATATCTGTGTAAAATGTACTTGTGTTCGTTGTTTTGTAAATAAAGTTATCTTTGTCAGTTTATTGAAAAGAGATAACAACAAAACCACGTCTCATTTATTATAAAAATGTCTTTTGGAACCGAGGAAACTGGACTATCTACCGTCACAAGAATGCGTTCTACTATTGCATTTATTCAGTATTTATGTACCAAAAATGTATTTAAAAACTTTTAATTTGTACTGTAATTTTTGTGTATTCGGACACATCTAAGCCATCGATACATTGATTAAGTTTAAGGTGTAGTAATACTTACATGTATTACATATTTAATGCCTTTATATCAGTGTAAAATTTTTAATTTATACGTCCAAATGACAGGGTGATATTTACAAAAAAATACACTCAAACACAAACACACATATGACCATGTTATCATTGTATTGCAAGTTCTTATCTTCGGGGTTTGTTTGGTGCGTATCTGCGTTGAATTCATATAGATTATTAAAGTGTCCTCTGTTACGTCAATGAATGTCCACCCAAATGTTGTTTTCCAGAAAGTATATGATTTGAGAAATATAGTTTAAAGTAAATTCAAAACAAAGGTTTAAAATGATTGAGAAACGTATAGAAAATATCACACATATTGTATGATTTAGATACTCGTTGGCCTGATCGACTTGAAGTAGCTTACAAATAACGCTTCATCTTTTTTTCTCAGTATTTTTAATGCCATCAGTGAATACTTGGCTGAGTATGTTATCCAAATATACAAATAAATCTTCAGAACGTTTCCACACAGTGACGTTTTGCTAGCTCTCTGTGCGTAAAATGTTTTGGAAGAAGATGATATAAATAAAATGTCATCAATATGTCCAATGTTAATAGAATTTACTACGCTCAAACTCAAAACAATATTTAAAAATCCAAATGATCAAGATGTTGTAGAACTTTTCATCAAATTCCAAAGCGTGATTTTAAATCCAGCTTAGGCTATCTTCACCTTGAAAATAGAAAAATCTTAAATTAAAATAATTTTTCATAATTTCAGGACAATAGATTTAAAGATAAAAACTCCATAAAAATGGAAGAATTAAAAAGTAAAAAAAGCTATATAAAAACGGGATTAACTATTATAGAGAAAACTGTATGATGAACGGGATCTATTTACATTACTTCTCTATAGATGTAACTGTATTTTTATAGTGTTGTCTGGTGAGTATCGTTCATGATCCGCAGGCAAGGACACTATACTTCTCCAGACAACACTATACGAGGTAATAGTCCATAGTATTGTTGGCACATAACGCACTATTGAATGTATACATGTAGTAATAAAATCTAAAGGGAGATAATTCTTGCTGAATCTCCCATACAAAAGCAAAGAAATATTTTAATCCTGCTGGAAAACTAGTATAGACGCTAGATATAGTCTCCGTTACTAAATAAAACAAAATTATGTCTGATTATAGTCCATGCAAATTACACAGCGAAGAACGTTGAATTTGTTTTTTATGAACTAAAATAAGATCATTCAGAAGACGATAATTGGTCTAAGAGACACACATTAAAAAACTGATAATCGGTACAAATTAATCAAATCTAGAAATGATCAAATATTTTTTATAAACAAAAAATGATAACGAAATTTATAATGATTGATCACTCACTCCTTGAAAAAGGTAGTAGGATATAAAAAAAGATATTTAAACAAATACATACAATGTGCCAAACCAGAACACAGTGGCGGATCCAGGAGGGTAGGGGCGTACCCCCCCTTTAAAAAAAGGAAAAGAATAAAAAAAAAGAGAACAGGGAGGGCAAAAATGTAATCCCCGCTCGTCCTCGCCATAAATTAATGCATTAACGGTACTAATTCGTTTATTATGATATCTCTGTTGTATATACTGTACCAAATAAAGGTTACTGTACACTATAAAAACCTTGTTCGTGTCCTTCCTTTTCCGATATCCCCTTTTACGCCCCCTTTCGAAAGTCCTGTATCCGCCCCTGGTCAACATGAAATCCAATTCAGTTCTCTGTTACTGTGACGTCAGACAAGACATTTTGACTTTTTACACGAAAATTTTAATATGCTTGATCAATTTAAACAAAACTTAAAAACAATCTCAATTCTTGCACTACTACAGATTCAAGATCGAAAATACCCTTTGTCTGCAAATAAATCAGGTTTTTTGTTTGTTAAGCTAGCTCGTTTCAAATTCACTTGTACTCGACTCCAATCTTAATTGATAAGGATTGTCAGTTTTCCGACCGAAGATCGGGGTTTTCTCCGGGTACTCTGGCTTCCTTCCCCAATTAAAAACTGGACGCCATGATATAGCTTGTAAACTGTTGAAAGTGGCGTTAACCATCATTCGAACAACAAAAAACAAAACAAAAGCAAGATGAAATTTTCCAATAATACCCATTTGCACGGTTAGATTTTCTTATTTATTTATACCAGAAGTGTCCTTTGGAAATTCAAATTAGTATCGCTTTTACTATACCTATGCCTTAATCGGTTTATGTATATATCTGTAAGATTCTCTTTTACTGTATTTTTTCTTTACGTATATAATACAATCTGATTCATTGCTTAACTGACTGTTTTACTGACTGACTGTCTGACTGATTGATTTATTAATTGATTGATTGATTCGTTAATTAATTAATTTATTTATTTATTCATTCATTCATTCATTCATTCATTCATTCATTCATTCATTCATTCATTCATTCATTCATTCATAACATCCAGAGAACACTATTTTAGCTTCATTCAGGACTAGAACAACTTAAACACTATATCAAAATGGGGGATGGGGCGACTGAGAACACAAGTTTTTCCCTTTCTAAATGGATCAAAAGTTGAGTATGAACTGAAGTTGCGTCTTTTTCGAAATCTACAACAGGTATCTTTATCGTGCAAGAGCGTAATACTCTTAAGGCACGTAACCCCCTACGGTCTGCTGTCATGCTTTCCGTATCATAACTGGAGTAACACGCCATGGGATACCGTTCCAGTATATAGACAATCTATAGATTCAAGTTAATAAATTATCAAGGTGACAAATTCATTACGCCAGACGCGCGTTTCGTCTCCTTAAGACTCATCAGTGCCGTTTAACTCTAAAATGTTTAAGATATTCTTCATTGGGAGATGGAATAATATTTTTTTTCATTAGGAGATGGAATAATATAAGTCCACTTAGTCCGAGAATCCTCTGCCGTCCAACTTTTTTTGCGTGGGACGCATAAAAAAGCAATGGACGGCAGAGGATTCTCGGACTCAAGTCCACTGGGATCGTGTAAATACACAATACAGGCAGTTCAAAATATTATATTAAGAGTCAAAAGAAAGCTGCTAAACCAGTACACCTATTTAGTATCGGATCGACCAACATGACGATGCAGCATAAACAAAAAATAATATTAAACAGGTCTAGAAGATTATCTCCTTATATATACGACTTGTTTATGTATATATCTATCTTTATTCTCGCAAACCAAATACATGGTGCAGAGAAAAATCATAATAATACAATGAAATATCAATCAATAAATATTACAAATGTACAAATGGTGGGCGGATTAATACACATTATATGATTCATTAATGAATAGATTTGGGCATTAGTAAATTATGATGAAAATTGAGATTACCTAGGATAATTCAACTTTACATTTATAACTCTTATTAATTTACATAGATTAATAAGTACGTTGACTTTTGTACTCTTCATAAGTGCTAAATTTTATAATATTAGGTCTACAAGTGATACTTGAATTAATATATTATTTTTTTCGTTTCCGATACTCTTACAAATCATAATAAAATGAAACCCATCTCCGACATCACCGGAGTTGCACAGAAGACATAACCTTTTTTCTCTATCATTTTTTCCCCATCTACCTGTCTCTACAGGCAGTTTGAAATTCAGTGTTCAAAACTGGCACAAAATTTTAACATTCTTATCATTTAGAATATTCAAATATTGTTCGAATTCTAGGTTTTCTTTATAAAATCTATAACTAATAGCTTTTGGCGATGTCTGTAAAGATTCGCACCAAGACTGTATAACCTGATCAATGATGTTTTGCTTCAAAGTATTATGCAAAAATGCATTGCTATCAAAAGTAGGCTAAGCCAAATCTATGACAATCCAGAGTGCTCTAGGATAGCCTTTACATTTCTAATCCAAGGAATAACACAATTATGCTTAATTCTACTAAGAAAATATAATAGAACAGGAAGCTTTTCTGGTTTTCCTGTAACCAGTTTTGCCAAGTAATTTACAATACGAAGCTTTATAGATACATCAAGTGGGTATCTTACCAGCTCTCCGTATACTATAAAGTCGGTTGTAGATTTTTTCATATTTAAAATAAGTTTACAAAATTTTATATGGACACGTTCCATGATTTTATTATCACCATGTCACAAATATCTCAAATGCCTCTTTTAACTCAACATTATAGTTTATTGATGTAGAAATGTTGCTTACGTTGGAATGCAGTAGTAGAAGTATATTTTATGTGTGCGTACGGGACTATCAACATGTACTTAAGTAAATCTCTGTACATAATATTGCACCAGTATGTCAGTAGTTTCTCTAAAAATAATCAACGAGTAAAAAGTTATTGCAGTAACATTATATGCCTCATAGGTTCTGATGTTTTATTGTCATTTAAGGAGCTCTATATAAACTTGACTATACATGACTATCCTTGCTTCATTTACGACGTCAATTAAATCCATATTACATTATTATTAATCAAAGTTTTCCTTATTGGCTTAATGATTGGTTCGAGCCTAGCCATATTGGACTTCGCCTCAGTTTAATATAGAAATGGCTTTTTCAGCATTGAATGTCTATTCTAATATTTCTGTATCTAGTATCTTCAATCTATAGCTTTGATACTCGAAATTCAATTTAATTCCCTTTTAAAACTATGATCTTTATGCTGTAAATATTGCAAACAGCCCATCACGTCATTTTCTGTTTCTAGAATGAAATAGCTGACCATTTTTTTTAATGTCCCAGATATATTGTACCAAGAAAAGGCTTGTGGAAAAGGCTAAACCCTTTACTCCCAACTGAACCATTAAACTTGAAACTACTCTTGAACGGATATAAAAGTTTATCTGAAGATAAAAATCAATTTTTAATTTATTTTAAAAATCTAAGAGATTCGTCGTCGTGTAGTGTTGACCATAAGTAATGCATACACACACAACAAAATGTTTGTTTGTTTGTTTGATGGTGTTTAACGCCACTTTCAGCAATTTTTCAGCTATATCATGGCGTCCAGTTTTTATTGGGGGAGGAAGCTGGCGAAAAACCCCGACCTTCGGTAGGAAAACTGGCAATCCTTGTCAATTAAGATTGGAGTTGAATACACCCTGCCTGCTGTGAGAATCGAACCCGCAATCTCAGTGTTGACAGACCACGTGATCAAAAGTAGACGAACTACCTTGACCACTCGGCCACCGAGCCCCCCTCCCCCAACAACAAAATGAACAAATGATGAATTGTGTACTGTTGCAAATATAGATACATTGTATATTGTTATCAGTAATATCATATTCGTATGTTTCAGTATATTATTATATGTCTATACTACATTGGGAAAAGACTACATAGTTTAAAATATGTTTAAACTAAACTAATTTCTACGGTTCATTCATGAATATTATTCCCGGCAGAATACTATATTGCGCCGCATAAAAATATAGTCAACAATATTTGTGCAATAATTCTTTATTTGTATAGCGACAGAAGACTATTTTAACATGTTCATCAGATCATAATTTGTCAATAATCCTGCACTGTGCAATAAAAGAGAAAACTTTAGGCAAACTTGTATTTTAGTTCTACCATCCTCTCAAGTCAGGGGCTCTTATTGAAAATCATACCGTAATAAAAATATTGTTCGTAGACATTGTTATCCCCACCCCCTACGATACAACTTTATCTTCGTACTCACAAACAAACATAATATGACTTATATATACACATATGAATTGGTTTAATTTATTGTATTACCTTATTAAGAAATGCCTAGGGGCTGTGTCGCTGGACGAAGCTTCATTTTTTGTGTTCAGTCTGGGACTAGTATAATATAGGTTCCTGGTTCAGTTCGTGTGATAATGATATTGTCAGAGTGTTATTATTACATAATATATATTTTTGCCTTTTTTCTATTGGCCTAATCCAATACACGTGACTTTCAATTTCCTATCATATTGGTTTGCAAAAAACTCATTCTACTCAATAAAAAAACCATATTGCACTCTCGTGAGAAATACCTAGCATGAGCAGTTTCCTCCAACGGAAATACGATAGCCAATCAAATCTTCTTTCTTTAATCCCCTAAACCAATCAAAATTATCGTTCTGACTGATGTTCGGTTTATATTGTTGTTTGTAAATATGGTAACGTTGTATAACGTCATCGAGTGAACGTAATGCGGATAGTTCTGGTGCTAATAAGCGAAGATTTGCAGATATTACTAACTTGGAAATTAATTAAAGCATTAAGAAAAAAGATGCAGTCAACAATCGCAAATCGAAAGAGCAACCAATGTTTTTTTTCAAATTTTTACGTGAAACGGATATGTCAGTTTGGAAATGGCGGTCCCTCAAGAATTAGAGTCAAATCTTTGTAAATTTTATGCAGAAGCAAGGACTGAGGATGGGACATTATACAAGAAATAATCAATGCAAACATTTCGTCATGGATTATGTCGATATTTTACCGATTTTTGAGAAATAAATATTATGAAAGACAGTCACTTTCGGGAATAAAAAAAAAACTTGTATATTCCATTTCATGACTCAATAAATTATGTAATAAAACAATTACTACACTCGAACTCGATCAATATGAGGTTTTATGGAGCAAGGTAGAATAATATTGAACTTGGCTTCGCCTCCATAAAGCCTCATATTGATCTCGTTCAAGTGCAGTAATTGTATATTATTATTATTATTATTATTATTATTATTATTATTATTATTATTATTATTATTATTATTATTATTATTATTACAAATAAATAAATAAATTTATAAATAAATAAATAGCCGAACTAGGGATATGAAATACAGAAAATAATATGAAAGACGTAACTTGCAGAAGATTTATTGAAATATTAACATCATCCTCACAAGTCATGGTTTCAGTGTCCACATGTGGACACAGAAACCCTGACTTGCGAGGATGTATAAACATATAAAATGGTTAAATTTAAAAACTCAAGTACTATAAACTTCTCCATAAAATAAATGTATCATAAAGTCTGAAAACTAAATGTTCAAAGACCAATTTAAAACTAAACGAGTTTATTATTTTTTTTTTGGTATTTTGGTACAGAATATGTTTTGCAATCTCGACCCCCCCCTTTCCCCCAACTTTTTTTTAAACGTCTCATTGCGGCCATGACAAGTATGTTGTTGTTTGATGGTGTTTTACGCCACTTTCATCAATTTTTCAGCTATATCATGGCGTCCAGTTTTTATTGGGGGAGGAAGCCGGAGTACCCGGAGAAAACCCCCGACCTGCGGTAGGAAAACTGGCAATCCTTGTCAATTAAGATTGGAGTCGAGTACACCATGCCTGCAGTGAGAATCGAACCCGCAATCTCAGTGTTGACAGACCACGTGATCAATAGTAGACGAACTACCTTGACCACTCGGCCACCGAGCCCCCCCATGACAAGTATGAAAACCATTAATCAAACAGTGAAAGTGGCTTTTGTTTTCTCTGGACTGCCAACTTACCAGTGTAATAGTGTTCAACTTCAAATTCGTCAACAAACAATGTAGGTATGTAAGATGCATAGGTATGCACGACTTTCGTCATGTGACTTCGATCGAGGAAGTATATTAAAGATCAACATTTACAATGGCGACAGCTAAACCTGTAAACACTGACCACAGGAATTTGACCCCATATCATTTGGGTCGAAATATGGCCAGACAAAGAAAAAAAGTATTGTCGCGAACGAAGTGAGCGAAGGAGTCTAACGCAAAAGTAAACAATTCCTACCCCCATACCTTTGTTGTTGAGTTTGCTTTGAGAATTTGCACTGACAACATGATTGTAGGTGTTCTACTTACTCACGGACATTTATTCTTTAAGATTATGACATCGATTCATTTAATATATCCATACTTTTGCAACCGCGAAACTTTTTCTTGGACTGAAACACTTTCTTTACTTCAGGGAAGCTTCCATGGTGGATTGTTCCGCAGTAAATGACAAAAAGTTAAACGCGAAGTCGGAACCAGAGAAAAATTATCCGGAAATTGCAAACCGAAGAGCACATCGCTGATGTCATTGGGTTACATCCCTTTATCAACAGATGTGCTAGAAATGTAAACAATTCGATTAAAACTCAATTTTACAAAAAATAATTAAAATTAGGATTTACATATTATTTCATTTACATACAAAGCAAAGTTTTTTTTTTACCGTTTTATCCCATTTAATTTTTGTCATTTACTACGGAACAATCCACCATGGAAGCTTCCCTGAAGTAAAGAAAGTGTTTCAGTCCAAGAAAAAGTTTCGCGGTTGCAAAAATATGGATATATTAAATGAATCGATGTCATAATCTTAAGGAATAAATGTCCGTGAGTAAGTAGAACACCTACAATCATGTTGTCAGTGCAAATTCTCAAAGCAAACTCAACAACAAAGGTAGGGGGTAGGAATTGTTTACTTTTGCGTTAGACTCCTTCGCTCACTTCGTTCGCGACAATACTTTTTTTTCGTTGTCTGGCCATATTTCGACCCAAATGATATGGGGTCAAATTCCTGTGCACTGACATTTTTACCTGTCCGATTGGAGAAATTCAAATCTCCAAAAAATTTACCATGTCTTCACTCGTTTTGTGAGCAGTGCATTTGTGAGTATATTGTGACTCTAAATACAAAGGAAATAGAACAAATTAAACATTATCCATGTCCGGTATGTAGGACAGTTATCACGCCCACTAATCCTGAGGTCGATGTATCCAAGTGGGCAGCTCTTTTACCAACAAATTTTACTATAAATTCACTGTTGAATTCAACTAATAAAAGCGATAATACAGAGTGTCATCCCTGCAAACGACGTAGTCAGTCTTCAATCGGAATATTTTGGTGCCGTGAATGTATGGAGCGCCTGTGCCAACTTTGCTGTGAGGTTCATAGTTCGATCAAGTTACTGGGGAATCATAAAGTCACGAAACTTGAAAATGAAGATGCTAGTGAACTTGCTATTGATCTAAACGCTATTTCCGAAATATGTCCGGTACACAGTTCTAAAATTATAGAGGCGTTTTGTTTCGACCATAAGAAACTATGCTGCGTTTTATGCCTGACCTTGGAACATAGAAAATGCGACAATGTAAAAGCATTTGAAGAAATCTCAGAAGAAAACAAATCTGGACCGACGTCTATACAGACAATGATCATCACGATTCAGGAAACCATAGAGGAATTAATCTCCGAAAAACATAACCATATTGAACAATTTGACGCTTCCATTAATACTGCCGAAAATAAAACTTCTAATCTGGTTGCCGGTATACAAGACAAACTAGATCGTCTGCGTTTATCTTTTACAAAAGAGTTATCGCTCCTTGGAGATGGTGAAAGATGCAAATTAGAGGATGAAATAAATGTCTTGACAAAGTTGTTAGAAAATGTGAATCGTATGTCTAAAGTAACAACACTAGTCAGTGACCACGGATCTGCTATTCAACAATTCATAAACACAGAAAACGTGAAATCACAAATCGGAAGCAGTATTCTAGAATCGATTGAGAATGTCTATAGGCGTGAAAATGTGAAAATGGAACTGGTCATCGATTCACTGTTAGAAAAAGTAGATAATCTTCTAGGACTTGGAAAGTTGTCATTTGTCAAGTGTCCGGAAACAACTGGTGGTCAGGCTTCTGAAAAAATTTCTGAAAATATTAAGCAGATACGGATGCATTTTCTAGCGTCCCCAGGAGAAATGAAAGCAAAATTTAAAAAAGTCGTGCAATTGTCAGGGAATAATTTTTCTTGTGGTGTTTGCATATCTGATTCGGTTATTGTTTGTGTAAACGATAATAATGGGAATGTTTTATCCATAGATATTGTCACTGGAGGAATAATACATACTACGAACTGGCATTTTGGAAAACGTATCGCTTTCAACAGAAACGCAAATGTATTGCATGTTGCATTTAAGGATGATTACTATAAAAAGTTCATAATTACTCCTCAAATTAAGCTTACAGATGGGGAGTGTTTCCTAAGCTCAAAATTAGGCGGAATTGCATACTTTCATAATGACATATATATCATCGTAGAGAATACAATAAGAAAGTTCAGTGCGGATGCTAACATTAAATCTGTCAGTGACATGGTAACCTGCTTCCAAACAAACACAGATTGCTCTGGTGGGGTACTAAATGGACTGGCAATAGATGCCAGAAATAAACATTTAATTTACACATCAAAGGACAAGGAGATAATTTGCAAAACTTTTGACGGAGAAACACAATTTTGCGTTAAAGATTTGAAGATCATAAAAAATCCAACAAGTGTAACAGTTCATTCCTCTGGCTATATTTTGGTCGGTTGTGAAAGCGGATCTGTTCACGCGATCTCTCCAGATGGTAAATGCCGTCCGCCTGTGATAGAAAAGTGTAAAAAAAATCTTAAAAACTCTGTGATATCTGGCTTGATCAGAAGGAACAAACTCTTTTTCTCTGTGGAAACGAATATATAGAAATATATCACATTTCAACTTAAAGTAAAAAGCTTGTAATGGACCTATATTTCTTTTTTTTCACCAATGTTAATGTTAAACTATATGGATTTTTTATCCGGTATGAAAGTTAATGATGAAATAAGAACTTGAAATTTTTAATAAAAATATACATAACAATAACTTTCAGTGATATTATATTGACTGAACATAAAAGTAAAGTTTTGATTTATTTAATTTAAACTTTTGAACAGTTTAATTTGTTTTAATATTTTAAAAATTACAAAAAAACTAATAATGTTTTAAGTTATAACGTAAATCGACATTAGGTCGTCACAGTCTTGAAGTCGTCGGATTTCTTTATCTCAAGATTCTCGTTTATTGCTTCCACTCTGTCATGTGTATTTATTGATGTTAAGGGCATTGAAAGTGATTGACTATCGACCCCCTAAGGTTCTGGCATTTATTAACATAAGAACAAATTCTGCATTAGGTCATCATGGAATATAAGTTACAACATTTACACCCATATCAATCAATTTGCCCTTCCTAGCCAATTTTGTGTGGATTGTTGAAAAGTTTAATATATCTATTCTATATCAATCTTGTATTATGTTTATATCCCATGACGGGCATTGGTGGCCGAGTGGTTAAGGGAGTTAGTCACAACTATTGACTTGGCCTGTCAACACTGTGGTTGTGGTTTCGAGTCTCACTGCAGGCAGAGTGTACTGGGGTATGATAAAATAAGTTGACGACATTACATCCGACTAGATGACGACTTCACACAGTCCTGGAGCCGCCAGAACAACCCTTCTGTCTATTTTTGTTTATTTAATCATAGAAGATAAACACCAAGAATTCCGAATGATGTGTCATTTGGAGGACAAATGTTTTTTTCCTGTTTTGCAACACAAAAGTGTATGCCTAAATGTGGTCATCTAGTTAAAAAGATACAATCAATTCAAGAACTGACGATTTAAAATTTTTTAATATAATTTTTTTCAATTGAAAAATACAAAAAAATAACATTTTTTTATTGAAGAAATATAATGTTACTCAGAAAAAAATTTGGTTCAACATGTGTGTGATATACTAGTAGATTGCTAGGATACTGATATGACTTAAGTTACATTGTCTGCAAATACACACATATTATTACTAAGTATAGGATACATTTCAGATAACAACTGTTTCTAAGTATAGCTGAAGGAGAAAACATCTCCTATTATATTTAGTTTCTTTGACAATTGGCGAAAGATTGTCAATTGATCGGTCTAGAAAATCGGAATACCGATCGCAGGATCTACTATAACGTATAAGTTGTGAAATGTACACACCATTCGCTGGAGCTGCTGTTTTTATGACAATAGGGAATTTAATGTAGCGCCGCATAACAGGACTTATGTTAACAAAGGGTGCTACACGAAAACGTACAAATGCCTATTGAGAAACTGTAACGCTGATTGAAGCCATGTAGTGTGTCACCTTTAAAAAAAATTTTTGTTCCGTTTCACTTAAATGTTGAACAAATTTAAACCAAATTTGTTAGCAATATTACTTGCTTGGCTTTCCACTTATTTTATGTTTTCTTCCCAGAAAATTCAAAATGGCCGCTACCGCAGGACTAAGTTTACGTAGGACCCAACGAGAAAATGTTCACGGGCCAAATGATAAAAAGCTGCAAAGCTGACTGAAATATGCATTATATGAATGTTTATTTGATGGTCTACTTAACAGTTAATGCTTTTCCCATCGGATCCAAAACGACTGCTGCTTCAGGACTTGACAATAGCCATATGATGGTCCTCTACAAAAAGCTATGTATGCCAATGGAAATTAAAACGGCAAGTTTGATTGCAATTAAATTTTTGTATCAAAATGATCTTTCTTCGAATTTTGAAGTAAAGTCTATGCCAAAACATTAATTGTTTTAAACTTTCAATTGTAACGTAGACTTTAAACCACACATGAAAAGTACAGCAAGCTATAGCAAACGACAATATGCAGTTCCGTTGTATGCTGTTGTAGTGTGTCAAAGAAGCTTTGATCTATATATTGCACAACATGTATGTATTTGTACAACAAGTATGTATTTCATATGGGTTTAAACCCATATGAAATACATACATGTTGTACAATATATAGATCAAAGCTTCTTTGACACACTACAACATCATACAACGGAACTGCACATAACAAAGAACAACCTCTATAGCAATATAAAATGCTTTTAGCCCGATATATATCTTTTTGCTTGTTAGAACTAAACGAATGAGGAAGGGTAAATAACTATAGTATTTTTTAGTTTTCGATCAAACCGAACTCTATCCGTCCTATAGGCAAACCAAGATACACGACTTATTTGAAACTAAAATTTATTTGTATAACTAAGATTTCCCACAATCGCGTTGGAAAGCATATTTTCCTTAAATATGGCATGAGTGTTGGGTAACCAAAATTGTGTTCGTCATCAGCTTTCCGCCTTAAAATATAACGTCATTATATAATATGATGACGTAATCATAACTCGGAATTTTCTCTGGGACCATACTGTGAGGGTTCACAGTGCTCGACCTACAGCGCTGCCAAGCGCGTCCCCAGATGGCAGCTAGTATATGCCTTCTTATTTGGGGTTGTCGGGTCATTATGCGGAAAGCTTGACCACAGACCACAGTGGGTAACGTGTTTGAAGCGTACCACGATCCTTGCACACTAAAGAGCCCTGTTGTAGCTGTAGAAAAAAAGTAGGCTAGTTGTAGCCGCTACAAAATGTCCGCTCTTACACATACCACGTACTTTTTAAGTCACAGTCAAAATTTTAGCCCTTGGTCCATCTTTTTCGAGTTGAGTTTTTGTTTCTTAAGCTGTTCTCGTCCTGAATATAGCTGAAATACTGCTCGCTGGACGTAAAGCAAATATCCAATCAATCAATCAATCAATCAATCGATCAATCAATCAATCAATAAGTCGATAACATTTTCTGTAAATACCAAGACCGAAACAAATACAGCTATTGTTGAAAAACAAAAACAGTAATGCGGTTTTTCTTAATTTTAATTTTTGCCACTTTGTAATTTGTTTTCATGTATTGTTAAAGCGTCATACATTCAGCTGTGTCTAGTCACGTTTGTTACAAACAGATTTGTACACCTTTCCCATGATTTGAACAGTACAACGTAAAAGTATTTGCTGCACTTTTATTTAACTCTTTAAAAAAATCTAATAATAATTTAGATATGCATTTTTTTTACAGTATAACATACCCTTTTGTCGGATTTACACAAGTTTTCCCATGTCTAGTCGTTTTTATAACCGCCCCATTTTAATACATTTTCTTTGATGTTAAGCATTTGTGATAGCCAAAAACTTGAATGAAAACAGAAAAAATATTTTAATTTGCATTTGCTCATAAGATAAAATACTAATTTTTACATAACGTAACAAAAAAGAAAGAAAAAATGACGTTACTTTTATGGGTTCTTATAACTTTAGGAAATAACATTATCACAATTAATGTCAACCAAACCTATACAAAATAATTCTGTGTTTCTGCATAAATTTTTTTCTTCAATTAAATCCCTCCATAAGGACTACATGCATTGCAGGAAGTCAATGTACACAGCTAATGTAGAATGGATCAGAACATTTCAAATCGAGGTCACGTGTTAGGGGAAGCTACGAGTTTGAGTTAATTTCATATTGAAGGTTTCATTTAATAGCCTATCAAATACACTGTACACCTCTTGTGTGCCTTGGCAATACAAATTACAAAATCTTTTATCTTTTCCGTTGCCTCTAATTTCTAGTAGGTAAGAATTAAATTTGAAAGTTCAGATTGTTTCACTTTATTTTAATAACCGAATTTATTCCGATAAAATTGTTTACTGTTTCAAAGACTCAAACCATAGCGCCGCTAAGTAGTCGCGGATACGGCATGACTACATGCCGGGAGTTAGGTAACAATAGGTTAAGGTAATAATAAGGAACTATTATGTACATGTCAAAAAAGGCACGGTGTAATTGCTAGAAAGGGAAACATTCCCTGTACCTACACAAGCGTCCATACTTCTCTACTGGTAATAAAAATATTGCCCATATACCGCTTCCCGTTCTGAATTTAGCTGACATAGCTGTTGGATGTTAATCAATTAACGACCTAATCAAACAATTAATCAATTGATGAGATGTATATACAAAAACAATAATTAATTGTTTGTATAATAAATTATGTAGTTATGAAACCTCTTAACGTTATCCTCCATTAACATTCCAATATATTGCCTATTGAACAGTGTATTCTATTTTTTTTAATTTTTTGATAAATCAAATGACATAATTTTAACGCAGAAGAAGTTTATATCCTTACAATTAAAACGTTGCATTGTTTTTTTTTTTACGAACGTAGCTCTATGTAAATAGTAGATGACTAACTTCCTTAATACCTCGGCCTCAATGACCCATAAACGTTCTAGACATTCTTTCTTTGACTAGTCTGTTAAAAAATCTCTTTAAAATAGAAGAGACATTATTAGCATTACATGTTTGTATAATGTTAATTGTTTACAAGTGCATGAACGTATTACCTTGCAAACAATGTATTGAAATATAACAAAAGTCTAAACTGCATGCTCGAACGAAACCAATTATTTAGACTTTTTCATAATATTTTAAATGACGCCTTACCTGTATGTCTTTCAACAGAGCTGAATTTAAAATATTACATTAAGGTACCCAATATCGATTTGCAGACAATTTTGTAAAATGAAAAAGTTAGTAAACACGGAAACAAAAAATTAAGACTCTTTAAAATAGTTTTCTTCATATCCACTGTATCCGAACTTTCTGCAATGTTGTTAATTTTAGATTAACTAAATGCATACGACGAGTAAATACAAAACCCCTTTTCCATGTCTTTCATGGATAGAGTTTATTTGTCCCTCATCTACCTCAAGAGCAACAACGAGGGAAATTTCCCCATTTTAAAAATACATTTGAAATCCTTTCTGTATCCTACTTAAACAATGTAGTGTTACTCTATACTTTAAACTTCCATTCAACAAGCGACGCGTATGTCATGTGACTTTGGAGGAAGTTAAATAAAAATCAACATATATTATGGCGACGGCTAAGGAGGAAAAGACGGACATTTTTACCTGTCCGATTTGTTTGGAGATAATTAAAGCTCCAAAAAGTTTACCATGTCTGCATTCCTTTTGTGAGCTGTGCATTTGTGAGTACATTGTGACTATAAATTCCAAAGAAACTGACAACATCAAACATTATCCATGTCCGGTATGTAGGACAGTTATCACGCCCACCAATCCAGAGGTCGAAGTTTCTAAATGGTCAGCTCTTTTACCGACCAATGTTTCTTTAATTTCATTAATGGCTGCAACCAATGATAGAGATAAGCAAGAATGCCACCCGTGCAAACGTCGTAGAAAATCTTCGATTGGTATATTTTGGTGTCGCGATTGTATGGATAGCCTGTGCCAAAACTGTTCTGAATATCACAGTTCGATTAAATCGTTGGTGAAACACAGAGTCACACAAATTGAAAATATGGATGCAAGAACACTAAGCATTGATATTAACGCTATTTCTAAAATGTGTCCAGTTCACTATTCCAAAGTTATAGAGGCGTTTTGTTTTGACCATAAAAAACTCTGTTGTGTTTTGTGTCTTACGTCAGGACATAGAAAATGTAACGACGTAAAAGCCATTGAAGATATTTCTAAAATGAGCAAAGACGAACCAAATTCAATAAACACAATATTCAAGACAATGCTGTCAACATTAACAGAAATGATTTCCGAAAAACAGAAACAGCTTGGACACTTCGACGTATCCGTTAAAACTACCGAAGCTAAAGCGTCTAAAATGGTTGCTTGTGCTAAAGATAAACTAGATCGTCTGCTTTTGTCGTTTTCAAAAGAGTTATCTATTCTTGAGGATGATGAAAAAAGTAAATTAGAGAATGATGTTCGTGTGTTGAACCAGCTGTTCGAAAATGTTAGCCATCTGTCAAAAGTAACAGCGCTAGTTTCAGAACAGGGGTCTGCCGTTCAGAAATTTATTCAGATGGAAAATGCAAAATTACAATTATTAAAAAATATTTTAGTTATTACTAAGGGCATAAATATCCAAAAAGCACCCGAAATAGAAGTGGCACTTGATACACAGTTGGAAAAAATTGTCAACCTTTTTGGTCTAGGAAAACTTGCTATTGGCAGTTCTTCAGTGAAGAACAGAAAACAGCTTATTGAAGATATTGACCAAAACATTACGATGATATCAGAATTTTGTGGGTTATGTCCATTTAAAATAAATACAAAGATTAAAAAGGTCGTTCATCTACGGGAGAAAAGTTTTGTTTGTGGCGTATCCATATATGATAACATTGTTGTGTGTGCGAATTGTTCCGACTCAAAATTGAACGTTGTAGATATTGCTAGTGAAGGTATCCAATGCGAGTGTGACTGGAGTCGAGGATCGTTCAGCCGTACGAAAGGGAGTAATGGAAATCGTATTGTATTTAATAAACAACGAAATGAAATTTATGTTTTATATGAGGATGGTAATTTTAAGAAGTTCCGTGTCCATTCAGATAGACAAAATGAAAGAATTTATTTCAGTATCTCGCACATTGGTGGTTTTAATATCGGACAAATTTGTGGTGGCAAAATTGGTGGAATAGCGATGTTTGAAAATGATATCTATTTCAACGTTGAAAATGATATCTATTTCAACGGTCAGAATAAGATAACAAAGTTCAGAGTGGATGCTGATGTTAAATCTATCAATGACATGAAAATCTGCTTCTATACAAATACTGATAAGTCTTGTATCGTCCGGAACGGACTAGCAATAGACCCTAAAAACAGACGGTTGATTTACATTTCCAACTACACGGAAATAATTTGTACAACTTTAGAAGGGAAACAACTCTTTTGCGTTAAAGATGTGAATATGATTAGTAATCCAACAAGTTTAACCGTTCATTCCTCTGGCTATATTTTGGTAGGAAGTGAAACCGGGTCTGTTCACGTGATCTCTCCAGATAATAATCACTATTGGCCACTGATAGAAAAATGTCAAAACATTACAAGACTCTGTGATATCTGGCTTGATCAGAAGGAAGAAACTCTGTTTCTCTGTGGAGGCAAATATATAGAAACGTATGAAATCTGTTAGATATCCATTTGGTCTGACTGACGTTTTTCAGTGTTCGTTTGCATTGTAGAATAATAATTTATATGTTTGTAAGTGTATATTAGCAGACCATGCAAGTAGAAGATAAAAATTTATTTTTTTTGTTTTACTGTATCTTCATTATATAACTTTGTCAAAGTACCGATATTCACAGTGTCTTATGGTTAGGGTGGCGCGCTCTCTACAGTTTGAATAAAGAACAACGAATAAAGAAAACGATCCTAATTAATGATCCTTATTTGGGGATTAAAGGGCTAAATTTTAAACCCAATCTATTGCACCGGCATGTAATTGGGATGACCTAAGTCACACATGCCTTGTCCCATCCTACTTCAACATAAGATATGTGTGTGCATTTCATCGTTAACTTGTTCGTTTGCTACATAAAAAGTTTTCAAAGTCGCTTGTCAGAAAAAAACAAACAAAAACAAAAGCAAAAAGCAAAAAAAAAAAAAAAAAAAACAAAAAAAAAACAAAAAACAAAACAATGTTTTTTAAAAGCGCATAAATCAATAAACTTATCAATCAATCAATAAAACTATTAATCAATAAATAAATAAATCAATCATTCATTCAACAATTCAATCATTCTACAATATTTAGACTACATTCAGGTTAAACTAGATTTTGTCTTCCTTTCTTGATTCCGCTTGTTCCCTCGTCTTTTGGCCCCTAAAATAGACTGCAAATACTTAATTAAACATATCCAGAGGTGATGCCCTTCACGTGAGATTGTTTTGTTTGAATGTTGTTTAACTACACTTTCAGTAATGTTTAGCTATATCATGGCGTCCAGCTTTTATTGTGGGAAAAAGCAGAAGTACCCGGATAAAACCTCGAGCTTTGGTAGGAAACCTGGCAATTCCTGTTAAATTAAGATTGGATTGAGCGCACCCTAACTGCAGCGAGACTCGAACCAGCAATCTGAGTGTTGACAGACCATGTGATCAATAGAAGACAAACTACCTTAACCACCCGGGCACTTTATTAAATGTATTAAATAATATCATTGGTAACGTAACTGTCGACACATTTTCAGATTCCTTCCTTCGAGAGTTCAATGCAATTAACTAATTAATTCAATAAAAATAAGTCAGTGTACATCGAATGTACTTTATGTAATTGTACAAAGCGAAAGCCAACATCAACGTGAACAGAAACATAATGCAGAGGTAGATTTTGATCTGGTACCAGGTGCTGCAAAATATTGGACAGGTTGATTTATTCATTGACAGATTATTAGTTTACTTCCAGAAGTATAGGAGAGGTAGAGAAAACAAAACTACAAACGCGTTATCGCAGAACCATAACACTGTAAACCATGCATGAAAATGATTTGCAAAATTTAAACTCGTATAGACAGACATTAATTTATAAAGTTATCAATGATTAACCAGAGCGATTTCATCCACTTATAAAGGATACGGTTTTACGAAACGCTACATTGGGGTCTTTCATCTGCGGAATCGTTGCAACAGCCACTGCAGTCGGAATACCTGGATTAAGAAGAATCAGCTCTCACAAAAAGTCCGCAACCGACTTCAACAATTTAGCCATAGACCCAGAAAGGACGTATTTTGAATCAGTTTTTACGCCGTTACACATAGGAAAAATAGTCCAATGCTGCAGTAGATTAACGGAGTGAGGCCTGAACATACACTTGTAACTGACTATAGTAGTGTATGATACCCATCCATTTTCATCAACAAACCAACTCACATACTACAGTAATGGAAGCGGGAGATTTTACATGCCACGAAACATGGTCTAAACCAACATTTCTTTTGAAATGCCAATACCAAATTTATGCCATTGCTGTAGTTTAAGATTAAGATAACCATATTTTTTCTCAACAAAAAATAAGTTCGGCGTTTAGATACTGCATGGTATCAACATATGTAGCAAATGCCCACCCGAAGCTCCCAGAACTTGATTCCAATTCGACATCTACGCACGGGGGAAGGGGGTTACTAAGGATACTTTTAGGTACAGCTCTGCGGACGGAGATGTGAAAATTCACCCTATTCATATATTTTCTGACGTTCTGAAACGGGACCTAATCATATTATTAAACCAGCCCTATTCACATACTCTATTATTGCACATCCCCATTGACAAAATAGTCCATTCACTACCAAAATGATCAAGTGATGTTATTGAAAATATTTGTAAAAATCACCGTAGTTTACAAAGACTTAAGATGAGAATTGAGGCATGGATATATTTAGAAAATTTACAAATACCCACTGATATAACTTTCAATGACAAAAATCTACTTTTTCATATATTTTGGAGACTTAAAAAGGCGACCCTTTCCGGTCGCACATCGTATTACCCTATATATACCAAATACCCCCCTCCCCCATCCGTACATCTACGCGAGGATCCATTTTATAAACAAAATTCCAAATTTTAGTCATGATGCCATTTTAATAAAAGGCATGGCCATACCATTATACTTTTAGAGGCGACCACCCAGCGACTATGTATGGCAGGTCTTGATTTGCATTGACCTTGCCCTAAGAAAAGTAAGGTCCAGGGCAAATCCCTTGTTATCTTTCTCAAGGTATAGAACAGCATATCAAGGAGCGGAATTCTAAACCTTTTGATGGATCAAAAATCTATGTGGGTTAGATTAATTTAGCATATTTTTTTTAGATTTATAACGGAAAAGTCATTTCGCTTACATTAAATTGACACATTACTACAAAACGTCTTTACCGTCTTAATATGTTTCTTAACAGGAAATTAATCACGATGTGCACGGTTGAGCAAAACATTGCACGGGTGGTTGAGCACCGCGTTCATAGTATTCTTAGCTGATGTGATCCGTTTTGAAGCTACTTGACGAACGTCAACCGGAAGCTGTCAGCCATTACATATTGCTTTTTGACTTAAAGTGACCGGATAAAACAATTAGATAATTATCTTATAATAAAGTTAACGAATTCATTAGCCTATTTATAGAAGATTTAATGAGAAAAATTTTAGCACGTGGTTGAGTCACGTGCCTTGTTAGTATGCTACTTTCACGTAAGTGTCTTTAGAATTATTACTACTGTAGACAATCAAGAAGTTAATAGTTATGTTATTTTTACTGCTCATAAAAAGCGCAATAAATGACAAATTAGTCATAAACTTAGGTCGTTTGTATTTTATATGGCATTTGCAGATTGAAAGAAATGGACAATTCTTTGTTGATAAGAATGGGAATCGTAGATCCACATCAATATTGCTTTCAAAGGCAAGGTATTGACAAATTACATTGGCGAGGCTGCTCCTGCACTGACAACATATTTCGCAGTCTAGGCGAATTATGAGCTATCTTGCTATTTGTAACTACTACAACACTTTAAGTCATCTTAAAACTCTGCATTATCGCCTCTCGAAAGTTCCACTCAAGGAAAATACCCAAATCATACCTGTATTGTGTATTCGGATTTTCTTTTCATTTATAGGAGTTATTTTGTTTGGTTTTTTTTTGTTGTTGAAAGCATTCTAATTTCATGTAGTGAATGCCCAACACTTCGATTTATATTGTATGATAACCAGTGTAACTAGTTGATTCCAGACGTTATAATCAGTATGGCTTCGGTATATGCAAAAAGTTAAACGGAACGATAGACCGAAGCTAGACTATAGTACAACACTATATAACGGAACAATAGAATGGGGACCAGACTAAGGCATAACACTGTATTACGGAAAAATAGACCGGGACCATACTAAGGCATAACACTATAACGGAACGATAGACCGGAGCCAGACTAAGGAACAACACGAATATGGAACGGTAGACGTGAGACCAGTGTAAGGGTACCTGTATTATGTTACACAGGGGCGATACATTGTACAGAACAAGAGGCAGTGTCAGGAATCTTTCACATATAATTTAAAACAGCGTATCAAAGAGACAGGAGTAAACACTCAACTCTAAGCAACTGTATTAATATAAATTAATTTTTGATGTCATCAATGTTAACAAATGTATCATCAGGCTCCTCCCCAACAAACAACCGGATGTCATGATATAGCTGAAAAATTGCTGAAAGTTGTGTAAATCTCTCCAAACAAACACACAACTGTATGTTTAGACGTTAAAATCTAAATTAACTGCATGGATACTTCAGAATCCATTACGTCATCACGATAGTTATAACAGTCCAGGATATTGGCAAAATATTTAAGTAATTTTATAATAAATTGAGAATTAGGAACCAAAATTATTTGACAAGATTTGAATGCTCACGATCTTGCTAGTAGAATGTTACATAGCAGAGAATTTATTTTCATCAGGATTTTTTCTGTGTTGGACGTACAGCCTATCAAGGGCATTAAGATATTATACACTTCATCCCGTTAATTTGAAAAGACTTCAGTTCGTATCTTGGTACGTTCACATGTTGTACAGTCGTTGCTTTATATTTAACAATTTATATGCAAACCCTTAAACAAGCTGATGTATTATGGAAAAACAAGAGGAATTTAAATTTAAAAAATTGCGTCCGCTTTTTTATATTATTAGTATACTAAGTTAGGATTGTGAATTATATAGCGCCTCCCAAGAGGTACACATTACATATATGGTTAGTTGTTAACTTTCGTTTACAATGTTCGGGAAAAATTAATTAAAATCGATACTTTATTAAAAGAAAATACAACAACCAACCACGTAATCAAAAAGCTATTGCTAACAGAAAAATCACAAAACACTTCAAACAACAAACAGACAAAATATAAAAACAAACCAACATGTAACACAAATCCCTACGTAATAAATGGGGGATATGAGGCGTCACGGAAGGATGAACATATCCTGCCTCACTGGTGAAAACCGTCGTAGTACACCTGGCCAAGATCTGACGTGTTTAAGTTTAAAAATACGTAGTCGTAATTAGGCCGTAGAATGTGGCCGTTATTTTGTTATCTATAAGAACAATAAACTATACATTTTTGAGATCAGCTTTAATGTTATGTTCCTTTATTACTGGTCAAATGTTTTAATCAGTAGACCTCGGCTCATTTTGAATTTGCCATTGTCCATCTTTCTGCAGTGGACAGGGCAGCACAACACGATTCACTCAATAGGAAATAGCACGTCCACTCCAAGCTTAAACTTTTGCCCATCATGTTTCAATTCCCGCCGTGGACCGGGAGGGCGGAGGCAGAATGTCCCCGAGGTGTTTTGTTTATGCAAGAATTATTGCTATGCAAATTTATAGGATGTTATATGCGAAATCGGTTTCCACAATATGGCATACTAGTTTACGATTTACCTGTAAACATAATTTATGTTGTTACGTGCGCAGTCTTTGTCAATGTTTACTCCCCAATAGTAAGGACACAAATTTTGAAACCGTTAAATTAATGTAGTCTTGTTAATCCATTAATCAGTGTAGGGCTAAATAAGATAAATTACAGGCATGTAAACTTAGTTTATATATTTAATGTTTTAAAATCTGCACATGCGAATGTAGGATTTTTTATGAAACCGTGGGAGGGGTCTGTGTGTTGTAGGCTTCTAGCGGATACAGAGCAAAGACATGGAAGACAGATTTGTCAGGCGAGGACTTGCTTCAAGGTCAACGAATCTATGCAGTTACATGTATTTAATGTGTGAGAATAAAAGAATCGGTCTGATCCCTTCTCGTCTTTAGTTAGAAGTTAGGAACTTAAATATACCGTTAATCTTCTTTTGAAAATTTAGGGGGCAAACACCCTAACCAGTCCTCACAGGTATCATTTAGTTCCTGTACGTTATGTGACCGGAGCTTCTTGCTGGTCGATGTGTGTCTCGTTGATGAGACGGGTGAATGAGGCGACGATGCTGTACAATGAGTGGCGATGACTATAGTTAGTCGGATGCCAATTTTCCAGAGGAACTTACTTTGGCGTAGAGTTGACTCTCAAACTCAAATACGATAAATAATTTAATGACCCAGTACAGACTTATTTTACAATAGTGGATATGTCAGTAACAGAGTTCTGACTCCAACTGACGAAATATATTTTAACATCATATTTATACAGGAAAACTATTATGACCTATTAACTCAATTCAATTTGACACATGGTTTGACATGATTAACATATTTTCTTTATAATTAACACTGTAATGTCTAATTGGATTAAGTTGCATAAGTGGCAGATAATTACAGGTAAAAGGTGTCATATCTTTTAACACAATAATGTCTAATGGATTAAAATTACACAAGAGAAAGATAAAAGGTAAAATATGTCACTCATTAATTACAAGTTCAAAATGGAATGTTAAACATCAAAGAAGATTAAAAACCTGTAAAAATTACATAGTACAAAAATACTGAAAATAATGAAAGATTGATGTATAAAATTTTGTCTATATTTCACTCGGTCATATTTGCCTCTCCTCCCGGAAAACGCGTCCCCGCGTTTAGCACTCAATAAAATCTTCCTCCTATGTTGTTGAATCTTCCACGATGTTGAAAACGTTGTGGTTGGACTAATTGGTGTGGTTGAATTCTTAATTGCAAATTATCATTCTCGGTGTTTAACCATTGTATTCGATGTTTTAACTGTACTATTTCCTCTGACAGATGTTGTAGGTGCACTGTTAAATTTTGTTTTGTTTCTCTTCCCGTTCTTTGTTTATTTCTGCGGTATGTAGTAAACTGTTATGCTGATATCGTTCTGATAAAACATTGATAACATTATTCGCACTGTCCAACTCTTGCTGTAGCTGTTTGATTTTTTCTATATAATTAGTGACATTGTCCTTAGAATAATTAATTACACTCTCTGAAGAATCCCGGTAAAATGTTTGTAATTGTTGTTCTAGTATGCGAGTTCTTTTCTCTGATGTTTCCTTGAGGTCTTTAAGTTCGTTTATTTTACTTTCTGTTGTTTTAGTTAAATTCGATAATTTGTCCTCTAATAACTGTACATGTTTTTCATAACTGCTAGTCATATTTCTGTTAGATTCCTGTTGCTTCTTGAGTTTCTCCTTGATGGAGTTAAGTTCCAATTTAACAGAGACTTATATATATCTAAACAATTGTAAAACGACTTACTTCTAACATTTGAAAATGGTAGTTCTCGGAGAAGTTTATTTTTGTCATTAAATTTTTGTATTCTTTCGTAGTCTCGTTTCTTTTTCTTATCTGATTTTTGTACTGGTCTTGTTATTCTTTGCATATATTTTGGAATTCGTGTTGCACACATCCTTGAAAAATGTCCACTTTTGTTGCATGAAAAGCAATGCTTTCTGAAAGCTGGGCACAACTGAGGCTGATGTTTATTTCCGCACCTTCCACAATATGGCAAATAACATATTTGAAAATTCCATGGTTTCCATTGTGGTCGAAAGCTGTATTCCATGTCTGTACGTTCTGTGTTGTCAATAGATGTCTTGGGAAAATTATCGCTTGTTGCTTGAAGTATCAGGAACGTGTGTTAACTAAGAAGTTAACACGCCACGGACTCTGCACCAACTGTGACCGGGGCTGTTTGCTGGTCGATGTGTGTCTCGTTGATGAGACGGGTGAATGAGGCGACGATGCTGTACAATGAGTGGCGATGACTATAGTTAGTCGGATGCCAATTTTCCAGAGGAACTTACTTTGGCGTAGAGTTGACTCTCAAACTCAAATACGATAAATAATTTAATGACCCAGTACAGACTTATTTTACAATAGTGGATATGTCAGTAACAGAGTTCTGACTCCAACTGACGAAATACTTACTTAAGGGGGTTTTTAACGTCCTTGACTACCGTAAAACGGTCTCGCACGGACTTATTACCTAATGGCTTTTATTAAAAATTTTTACCTATTTATTTGTATTTTTTGGGATTTATAGGCCATAAATACTATAAGTGAAATGATGAAAGTAGTCAGAAATGCCGCAACCAAAAAGACTTAGCGGAAGTAGATTTTATCTATCAAGCTGCATCCAGCTAGAGAACTAAGACGCTAGCAGCAAGTACTGGACGTGCCATGGCAGCGGCGCGTGCGCCTACTCTTATCGAATACTGCCAATGGGGTCTTTAACGTGCCAGTTGATGGAATACTGTACACGAGGCACCAGTTTTACGTCTCATCTGACAGACGAAAGAAAAAAAAATTAAAAAAAAAAATTACATGCATATATACATTACTATGGCCTTACATGATTAATATAAATTTGAAAATAATGAAGTAACTCAGTTATATACATTTCAATGTGGAATTGTATTATATTTGTTGTTAGTTTATGTACAATATTTTTGTAAATTATAAGATAAGAATGATATACATGTTCTGATGGTTTTTTTTTTATTTTTAAGAAATCTATTAGAGTATTCTATTCTGTTTTTTTTTTCTCTCTCTCTCTTTTTTTTCTTTTTTTTTTCTTTTTTGTTGGTTTTTTTTCCTTAAATATATACAAGATTGCTATAAACATTATGTACAGGGAACTGACGAAATATATTTTAACATCATATTTATACAGGAAAACTATTATGACCTATTAACTCAATTCAATTTGACACATGGTTTGACAAGATTAACATATTTTCTTTATAATTAATACTGTAATGTCTAATTGGATTAAGTTGCATAAGTGGCAGATAATTACAGGTAAAAGGTGTCATATCTTTTAACACAATAATGTCTAATGGATTAAAATTACACAAGAGAAAGATAAAAGGTAAAATATGTCACTCATTAATTAAAAAGTCTCTAGATCAAAATGAATACCTTGCCGCCATCCTGATGGACCTTTCTAAGGCCTTTGATTGTCTTCCTCATGATCTTTTGTTACTAAAACTTAAAGCCTATGGATTATCAGATTCAGCACTTAATTTGTTAAATAGTTACCTCTCTGATAGGAGACAATGTGTCAAAATTAATCAAACCCTTAGTAGTATGATGAACATCTATAAAGGGGTACCACAAGGATCTATTTTAGGTCCTATACTGTTCAACATATTTTTAAATGATATATTTTTCTTCGTCAAACATTGCTCATTATATAACTATGCAGATGATAATACTCTGTCCAAATCAGATAAATCCATAGAAACAGTAATTAAGTGTCTAGAAGAAGATAGTAAATCCCTAATAAACTGGTTTTTTGATAACAAAATGCAGGCTAATCCTGACAAATTCCAGGCTTTAGCAATTGGTAAACGAACACATGAGAAAAAAATTGTATTTAATATAAACAATGTAAATATTGTATGTGAAGATGAGGTAAAATTATTGGGTGTTACTATTGACTACAGATTAAATTTCAATACACATATTTCAAATATATGTAAGAAAGCTGCAAGGCAACTAAATGTTCTCAAGCGAATTGGAAAAAACTTAAGTCGGCTTGGGAAACTTACCATCTATTACTCATTTATCATGTCAAATTTCAGTTATTGCCCTTTGGCCTGGCATTTTTGTAGTGAGCAAAATTCAGCAAAAATTGAGAAAATTCAGGAACGTGCGCTTCGCTTTATTTACCAAGATTTTGGCAGTTCGTATGACTCTCTTTTGGAAAGATCTAAACTTCCAGCTTTAAAAACTAGAAGAATGCGCACAATTGCCTTGGAGTCTTTCAAAATTATCAATAAAATAAGTCCTTATTATTTACAAGATCTGATAGTAATAAAAAACAACTCGTATAATTTTAGGTATGTAAATAAAGCAGAGATTCCTCAACCCCGGACAACCTCATATGGTAAAAGGTCATTCAGGTATGAGGCAGCAACAATTTGGAATTCCTTTCCAAACGAGGTCAGACAGATGACCTCATTTGGACAGTTCAAAAATTACATTAACAGCTGGTGTGGGGGGAAAAATGCTTATGTAGCTCATGTAAATTCAACAATATTACTAGTACTCATGCCTGATTGATAGCATATTATCTGTTTTTTGTTGTTTGTCTCTGCTAACCTTCATATGTAATACTGTCATGTTATATTGCTAAACCTGCTATAATGAGTGGTAAATATATTCTGGGTATTAACAGTTTACCGAGTTTAGTGCTTTTTATACCATATATTCGCTTATGCATTAATTATAATATGTGCTTTAGTTGACATTTAATGTTCCTGTCTAGTGCTTTGTATTTTACGCTCTGTTGCAGTTTATTGATCGTGATTTACTTAAGCTTTGCTTTGGTATGTGCAATTGTTTGTGCTTTGATCATTGAATGTTTTTATGCATGTCTATATTGTTTTATCTGCATGTGCATTATGTATGTATTGTTTATATTGTCTTATGTGTATGTGCATTCATGTATGTATTGTCTGCCTATAGTCGGTTAAAGAGCTCTTCAGAGCTCATGTTCTTTTGTTGTTATGTATATATGTGCCGACTTTAAATAAAAATTACTTTACTTTACTTTACTTTACTTTACTTTACTTTACAAGTTCAAAATGGAATGTTAAACATCAAAGAAGATTAAAAACCTGTAAAAATTACATAGTACAAAAATACTGAAAATAATGAAAGATTGATGTATAAAATTTTGTCTATATTTCACTTGGTCATAGTTATCTCATATAGCGCGTTTAAAACACCATCTCCAAGTTATTCTCAGTAGCGTCAGTTTGAGTTGAAACTCTCTAAATAAAAACGACAAATTTTATCCCAGTTTAAGTTATTTATTTCATGTTAAAACATCGTAAGTGTTATATTATGCTGTTTGCGGTGTGAACACAGCGCTAGGAGAATTATGGTATCGGCCATCAAAACAGGATCAAAGACAAAAACGATCTCCCTTTTATACACAACGTTTTCAATATAAGCTGAAATACGACAATATGCACAGTAAGCACTACCTAACCAATCCAATCAATGGTCTTATCAGTAGTACAAGTAATAGCTTTCCTAAAAAGCCAGCCGTCTCAAAGCTTTATTTTTCTTTGTGGTCAAAAATGCGTACAGTTTTCAATGGTAAATGGCAATATTGTTATTATTTACATCCCTTCATTATGAATACACAATGTTTAGATAGCCAAATCAGGCACTTTCCTTTTAAAACAGTTTGATTCCCATTATCTTGCATATTTTTTCTTTTTTTTTTTTACTTCGTAACCGATTCGTTATTGCTCGGCTTTTCTCGAGTGGCTACGAACGGCGGTCGGCCTGTTATGATTGCTGCCGCCCCGTAATCATGCGGAGTTTTCATCCCTAACTTAGACCTGCTTTTTGTTGGCCAATCGGCAACTATCTCCCGATTTAGCAGCCAATCAAGACACAGCATTGTTTATCTATCTTATTAGAGGTACGTCTTTTTTCCGCAGTTTAGCTTTTGATTATTTATCCCTTATCGCAGGCGGGAATTAAGGAATGTTAGACAATGGATGTTTCAGAAAATGTATGTTTTTTGTGAGTGTTTATATGTTTATTTTTTTTTTCAGTGTTGAAACAAGATAGATCTAAACAAAGTCAGTTTATGTAAATGAATTTAAATAAATGCAGGTGAAATAGGAAAGTTACATTAGAAACAGGGCTAAGTTAATTTGATGGTTGTCATAAATCTCAGTCAAAGAGTGGGAAAAGAAGCACCCCATGTCATTTCCCTCTCTTCAACACTTCCAATAAGTAACTTGTTAATGTTAAAGACAAGATTCCATTGGCTTTCTATACAGGTGTTGGATATCAAGTCAAATACAGATGAACGAGGAAAGACAACTCTTCGTATTTACAAAGTTTTCCGATACCATGTACTGTATAGATTGTCGCGCTTGCAATCATGAAGCGTAATATGGGTGCGTCGGTCCTATTAAGAAAAACACAAACTATTCGCATACAAGCTTAAAATAAAGCAGTTTATGTCAACAAGTACACGGATATTGGCCATTGTAAGAAAATACAAACAAAGAGTTCTAACTTAGGCTTATTTAAATGAAAATTTAAACTCTTAGCTTTTCCTATTTTTATTGGTTTTAGTTGATTGAGTAATTTGTATGTGTATAGATTGAATAACCGCATAACGTCCAACGATCAATATTTCAGCTATATTCAGAACGAGATCAAGTTGAAAAGCAGTAACTCAGGTGAGGATGTAGTAAAGACAAATGAACTTAGTATATTTACTGTAGCTGTTGTTGGGTTCAGGTTGCGAGGGAAAATTTAGCCTTTTGTAGCCGATACCATGCGTCGACTCTCGTTGAGGTCTTAAAGTGCAGAACGCGTGGTATTTTCGAAATACTTCGCTATGGCTATTTTATATCACAAACAAAAAATCAATATTCTAACAATTAAAGTTTAATATGTTTATATGATTACAGACTATTTACAATTGAGTAATTAGAAGTTCGTACTTAAACGCATAGTCGAAATACTTATTACATAAAATTGAAATGTACTGCTAATAAAAGTTTCCTTCATTTATTTCATAAAAAGCTGCTAGGGTGATTCTTAAAGCTTATTCCCTTTACGAAGAAAAATCAAATGGAAAATAACATCTAACTCGCATAAACCTAGTAAGAAATATATAGCAACGAGTTTTATAACCAGTTACTGGTAGGTGTCGGTGTTCTTGCAAACGGGTTCCTTACGTCCTCGTCCAATACGCATGTCTATATGCACAAGAGATCCGTAATGGAATAAGTCGTGAGAACATTTTTGGAAAACTGGAATTCAATATTGTATAGAGAGATCACAATTTATACATGTACCAGTTCCTTTAATTAATGTTAACATGTTTGGGTTCTAGTGTAAATGGTAAGAAATATTTTTGGCGACCAGTATTCCCTCTCTGACGTTCATGTATTTAAACATAGTGTTATGATTCCACAAACAGTGAGAGTTATTCCTCATAATAAGACATTCATTCTAATACTTTCTGCGTCTCCTCCTGTGACCACACTGACAAGGGCCTTAGTGCTACACCTATGGAGCTACCCAGTACGTGCTGTTCGGGAGTGTCTAGTTACAATACGGAAGGTTTGACTGCGGACCAAAGAGGGTAACATGTTTGGAAATCGCAACGCTCCTTGCTGTGTCTATTAAATTTAAAGAACAATCGCCATTGGACCTGTTGTATTTACTTAAATCTTACTATTCATAGGGGTCAGCAGGGCAGGTGCCCACAATTTATTATCATGATTATTTATTGAATGGTTATTTTTAATGATGACAATCGAATTAGACTGATATTTCCACCATTCTGACATATGCGCTTGAATGGCAGAGAGGAGCAAAAGCATAACTAAAGAGTCTTGATTTAAAAAAAAAACAATATAAGAAATGTAATTTACACTTGTCGTTAAAAATTTTATATACCAAGATATATTCACCTTTAATTTATAGCTGAAAATTGCTGAAAGTGGCGTATCTAATGATGGTAAAGCAATTAGTATTTTGTGAAAAAAGAATCACATTAAAAAAAATTGAACTAAGTTTGCTTTAGTGTGTTTTTATTTTACTTCAACAAGATGGCGTCCAGTTTTTATTCGGAGAGCGAGTCGGAGTATCCGATAAAACCCGACTGTCAGCAGGAACATGGCAATCCTTATTAATTAAGTATCTACGTCGAGTACACCCTGCATGGCCGCAATAAGGCTCGAATTATGCTATTTCAATGTAAATACAATACATTGTTAAGCTAGGTTCTAGGTTTAAAAACCGTATACGAAAAACCGTATACGAACAGTTTATAATAAAACCTTGCTTGTAAGTTTTTTAATGCTTAAGTCATTTTCATTTCCTGTTTCGAAACTTTCTCAATTTTTCATTCGAGAAATTGATTACAAAACAGAAGTCTCATGTTCCCTTTTACCCTAAAAAGAGGGCTCGGTTTTCAAGTGATTAAGGTAGTAAGAAATCTACTATTGATAAAGTCCATGCAGTCCAAAAGGGGTTTCAACACTGAGGTTGCAAGTTCGAGTCTCACAGGTTAAGCTCTACTCCAATCTTTATTGACATGATTGTCTGTTTTCACCTGGGACCATACTGGGAGGTTTCCCAGTGCTCGACCCACAGAGCAGCCTAGCGCGTCCCCGGGTGGCGGATAGGGGAGACCCTCTCGTTGGGGATTGTCAGGTCATAATACGGAAAGCCTGACCGCGGACCGTAGTGGGTAACGTGTTTGGAGAGTGCCACGCTCCTTGCACGATAAAAACTCCTTTTGTAGATTTCAAAAAAGAGTAGGCTCATTGTAGCCGCTGAATATAGCTGAAATATTGCTGCTCGGGCGTTAAACACCATTAATCAATCAATCAATCAATACAAAAGGCTAAATTCTCCGCCCCTAACCAAAACTCCATACTTTTCCAGTGGCAGTCAAAATTGTATTCCCTGTGACCCATCCCACCCCCATTTTCCGTTGATTTATTGTTTGTTAACTTGTTCCCGTCCAGAATAGAGCTGAAATACTGCTAGCTGGACGCAAAGCAGACATCCAATCAATCAATCAATCAATCAATCAATCAATCTGTTTTGCTACCGACGGCTTTGGTGTTATCACCGGGTACTACGACTTTCTCTCCCCAATTTAAAATGGACGACAGGATATATCCAAACAATTGCCGAATGGCGTTAAACCCGTTCGATAATTCAGTGTTTTGGTTTGATTGTGTGTCGTATTTCATTGGAACTATTAGTGAAGAGTTAGTTTCAACAGTACTGCGCCTAATTATCCCCTTCCCCAACTTTTGTATAATATCACCCCAAAAAAGAAAAAAAAATAATATAACCAAATGCTGTGACAATAAATAATTTCAATGTAAGACTATTCATTGACAACAAACTCCACCTACGTCACGCAACAATGAGGAAGAGAAATTTAACATAAATACGTATTTCGTTGTAATGGCGACAGCTACAAGTAAGCAGGAAAACAGTGACATTTTTACCTGTCCGATATGTTTTGAGATAATTAAGTCTCCAAAAAGTTTACCATGTCTACACTCGTTTTGTGAGCAGTGCATATGTAAGTATATTGTGACTCTAAATACAAAGGAAACAGAACAAATCAAACATTATCCATGTCCGGTATGTAGGACAGTTATCACGCCCACTAATCCGGAGGTCGATGTATCCAATTGGGCAGCTATTTTACCAACAAACTTTAATTTAAATTCATTGTTGGATTCAACCAAAAATAAAGAACAGCAAGAATGCAACCCATGCAAACGTCGTAGTCAATCTTCGATTGGAATATTCTGGTGTCGCGAATGTATGGAGCGCCTGTGCGAAAACTGTTCTGAAGTTCATAGTTCGATAAAGTCATCGGTGAACCATCAAGTCACGAAAATCGAAAATAATGATGCCAGTATAGATCTAAATGCTATATCTGACCTATGTTTAGTACACAATGCTAAATATACAGAGGTGTTTTGTTATGACCATAAGAAACTCTGTTGCGTTTTGTGCTTGACATTGGAACATAGAAAATGTAAAAATGTAAAAGCAATTACTGAAAAGGACAAGGCTCAAATAGTTAAGGTTAAGACAGTAATCACGACGACAGAGTCAACATTAGAGGAGCTGATTTCTGAAAAACAAAAACAAATAGAACTGTTCGACGTATCCGCTAAAACTGCCGAAGCTAAAGCCTCTAAACTGACTGTCGGCATAAAAGACAAACTAGATCGTCTTCTTTTGTCGTTTACAAAAGAGTTATCGCTCCTTGGAGATGGCGAAAGATGCAAATTAGAGGATGAATTAAATGTCTTGAGCACGTTGTTAGAGAACGTTAGACGTATGTCTGAAGTAACAACACTAGTTAGTGACCACGGATCAGCTATTCAACAATTTGTAAATACAGAGAACGTGACGTCACAAATTAGCAGTATGCTCAAGTCCATAAAGAATTTCAGTAGCTGTAATCCTATAAGAATGGAACTGATTTTGGATTCAGTGTTAGAACATTTTAATAATCTCTCAGGACTTGGAAAGTTATCGATTGTAAAGTCTTCAGGACTTGGAAAGTCTGATAATCTGGTTTTTGAAAAGATTTCTGAGAAAATTATGCTGATACAGATGCAAACGCAGAGGCTCTTTCGATCAATAACAGTCCAAATTAATGCAAAATTAAAAAAAGTCATGCGAATTCCCGGGAGCAATTATACTTGTGGTGTTAGCATATCGGATTCAATTGTTATTTGTGGAGAAAATCAAAATGGAGATGTGGTCTCCATAAATCTTGTCACTGAAACTATAATACAACGTAGTAAGAATGAACAAAAGCAATCCACAAAACGTATTGCTTTAGACAGACATCGAAATCAAATTCATGTTACATGCACGGGTAGAGTGCTTCAAGGGTTTTCTTTCAATTCGTCAATGGAATTTACTCGCAATTATTGGGATGGCTATTTTTATGTAGGAGGAATAACATTTTTTGAAAATGATTGTTATATCATTGTAGGCGATCGTATAAAAAAGTTTGATCAGAATAATAAAAAACCTTCCGTTTATGAAATGTTAACCTGCTTCAAAACAAATACAGATTGCTCTGATGGCGTCCTAAACGGACTGGCAATAGATGCTGAAGGTAGACACTTGATTTACACTTCTACGAAACAGGAAATAATTTGTGCGACCTTACAAGGAAAACAGCTCTTTTGCGTTAAGGATACGGAGATCATACACAAACCAATCTGTGTAACTGTTCATTCCTGTGGTATTATATTGGTAGGTTGTGAATCCGGGTCTGTTCACATGATCTCTCCGGATGGTAATCACCATTGGCCACTAATAGAAAAATGTCAAACAATTCAAAGACTCTGTGATATCTGGCTTGATCAGAAGGAACAAACTCTTTTTCTCTGTGGAGGGGGATACATTGAGTTGTATGACATTTCAGCTGAAAATTCGAATAACATGTAATGTCCTTGGTCATTCAAAGTTTTCAAGTAACTTTGCATTATATATGATGACATTTGTAAATTTCTTCACTGATAATATACAACTGTATATAGAGAACCAGTAGCAAATAAAAAGTTATCTTTTAAATGAACGTCTAGTTTTTAATGTGTGAAGAAGAACTCTATCGAGTCAAAAATAGCCACGTAAGGACATATTACGATCTTAGACTATTATATGTTTAGATATTAATATTATTTTTATTATTATACTGTATCATATATTTAGCTTTGATGCGGTGATTTTGTCCGTGTGAAACAGTCGTACAGTAGGAAAGCAAACGCCTGTAATGGCCGATTTTTAACGACTTCAGTCACATGACTTAAAGGTCAACGTTTTGTTGGTCTTTTGTAAACGTGATAGTGTCTCAGTTTTGGTTATCGTACGTCTATAGCACTGCCGTAACATACAACATCAAAATAAAATACAATAAAGTTCAAAGATAATTACCTGTCATTTTAGAAATTTGTACTTTATAGTTTAAATTTACCAGGTTAAAATGCCGTTTAAAGTGGCATGTTTGATCTGAACTCGTCATTCGGCGGACAGAAAACTCTAAATTAAAAATATAAATAGGAATGGTGACATATCGCGACCTAAAAATTATTAAATTTGTAGGACTCAAAAGTGCGATGGGACTCCAAAGTACGATGGTCACGCCAAAATGCGTTGGTTTACGCTAAAATACGATACGATAAAAGACGATAATCGAGGCGGTTCCCAGATGCTAACCTGTCCCTAACCCTAACCCTAACTTTAACCCTAACCCCAACCTGATAGTCGAGACGGCTCCCTGATGCTAACCTGATAGTGGAGGTGGTACATGGATACTAAGGACAATCAATAGGAACACATCGTACTTTGGCGCAAGTACAATAAACACGTCATCGGATTTTGGCTTGACCATCGCACTTTGGAGTTTTGAAGATGAAAACGCCATCGCACTTTGGCGTGACCATCGTGCTTTGGGGACACCATCGCACATTAGCGTACCCATCGTACTTTAGAGTCCTACAAATTGATTACATGTATAATATTACATCTTCGGTCCAATTTCGCAGCTTTCAAAACCCCCGGAAACAAATTTGGGTCAGCTTTTTCGGTGACAAAATGCCGAAAAGGGGGGTGTTGGAAGCAACTCGACTTATGCCTCGAAAAATATTAAGCATCTGACTGCCAAAGTAGAATAGATAACATATCAGTACTTATTAAATGTATAATATATAATCGTATTGCGTCTTTTGTGTAATCTTTGGGTCTCAAAGCCTCTTTGAACAAATTTGTGTCAGCTTTTTCTACAAAAAATGGAGGCTGAAATACATTTGCAATGTAATGGTAAATTTTTGGAAATGTGTGCATTAGAGAAAAAAAGTGTGGAATAATCATAACGAATCATTAAAATATATTACATGTATAGAAATCCCAAATCAACATGATTGTTTATATATATATATATTCAAGACGACAAGACCTGAACAAGGTTTTAAAACCTTTAATTCAGGGAATAACAAGTCAAGTCAAGTCAAGTAATATTTATTTATAAGTCGGTACAAGTTACAAACAAATAACACAAGCTCTAATGAGCTTTTAAAACCGACATTGCATTACAAACATTACACACACATATATAATAATGACATAATGAACAAACAATAAATAAAAAGACAGCACTACATTGAAGCACATGCAGAGGACATACACAGCAAAGCAGTACATTTATAAATAAGCACATGCAAAAATGCATATGCGTATATAGCACCCTATTTAAGCAGACACACATACATAGACATAATATTAAGACACATAAAGCTAACAAAAGAACAGATTTCATGCAAACAATAAAGCAAGACAAAGACATAAAAAAAACATTAAAATATTAAAAAATATATGGATGACCCACCAGTTATGACCTAGTTCAAAAGGTAACTTTTGCTATTTGCAAAAACTGCATTTACATACATCCCCTTCCCACTTGCCAATGAGGCCCTTAAAATGTTCCAAAGACATTCCCTCCCTAAATTCCTGTGGTAGATTATTCCATAATTTTGGAGCAGCATACCGAATTGAGTGTAGGCCATATCTGGTGGTTCTTACCCTAGGTTGTTCCACTGTATTTGTATATCTGAAAGAATATAAATTTGCTTTAGGTTTTATTAGATCCTTTAAATATGCTGGTGAATTTCCATTAATGATTTTATAGGTTTGTATGGCTAGTGATCTTAAGCGCCTGATTTTCAATTGTGGCAAGTTGGATCTAGATAATAATTGTTCATATGTTGATGTTACATCATTATAAATAAATCGTAGAGCTCATTCTTGTATATATTCAATGTGTTTAGTGCTTGATTAACCACAAAAATGCCATACTAGTGGACAGTAATTAAAATTTGATAAAATAAAAGAGTAATATATGGTCAATCTGCCTAGTCTATTCAGATGAGTTCCAATCCTTTTCAATACATTAAGCTGCTGAGATGCTTTTTTGCAAATTTTTGAAACATGAGATTTGAAATTTAGACAGAAATCAAAAGTAACTCCCAGCAGTTTTACTTCTTCATCGCATTTAATAATATTACCCTCCAAATCAAAAGATATATCTTTATCAAAGGTCTTCTTTCCAATGGATATGGCTTGGAACTTATCAGGATTAGCCTGCATTTGATTGTTACAAAACCAGTTTATAAGTATTTTGCTTTCAGTTTCAAGTGTTTTAACAAGATTTTCAACATTATCGTCAGCGTATGACAAGGTGTTATCGTCTGCATAGTTGTATAGAGAACCCTTTTCAATATGGTTAAAAATATCGTTAATAAAAATATTAAAAAGCAGAGGACCTAAAATTGATCCCTGCGGGACACCTTTATACAAAGACAAAAAAGAACTATAGGTTGGTCCAATTTTAACACATTGTTTTCTATTATATAAGTAGCTATCGAAAAGTTTGAGTGCACCGTCAGAAACACCATATGATTTAATTTTTAACAACAAAAGATTATGTGGCAAACAATCAAAAGCTTTTGATAAATCCATCAAAATGGCAGCAGTAAACTTATTATTATCCAATTCATGTCTCCAATCTTCCAAAATCTTAATTAATGTATCTTGGCAACTATAGCCCTTTCTAAAAGCAGACAAATAAACATTGTAAAAGTTTTCAAAAAAATCATTAACTTGAACATACATGGCCCTTTCAAAAAATTTTGAGATTGCTGGTAAGACACTCACAGGTCTATAATTACCTTTTGTTAATACACTATTCTTTTTGTGCACTGGTACAACTTGTGCAACCTTTAACTTATCTGGAAAAATAGAGGTAGACATACTCATATTTATCATATTTGTAATTGGTAGAACAACGGCTGGCTTTGCCAGTTTCAAAATCTTTGGAGACACCTGATCAAAACCAGTGGCTTTCTTTATACCTAATTTACATATCTGCTTTTCTTTAAAAGTCTCTTCTATTGGTTTAAAACAAAAATTTTCCACATTTTTACCTTTACATATTTCTTGTATTTTTACAATGCTTGGATGATTTTCATCTACATCTACAGAGTTTGAACCAATATCCTTTGCTACATTAATGAAAAAATCATTAAATACATTAGCTATTTCAGCTTGGTCTGATAACAGATTATCATTTTCATTTAGTATAATGTCTGTATGGAAATGACAGCCCTTGTTTGTGAGGAATGGCTTAATAGTAGGCCAGAAATCTTTGCTCTTAGGTCCGCCTACACACCTTTGTAAAAAATAATTTTTTACTGACTGTCTTTTTATCTTGGTTACATAGTTGGGCTGTTTTTTATAGATTTCCCAGGATTTATCATCTCTGTATTTTTTATAGTTGTTGTGATGCATTCTTTTTTTGTAAACCTCTTTTTTAAGCTTGCTATTCATAAATGGTGCTGGGTTTGGAACAATTTTCCTTTGTTTCAAGGGTACATGTTTGTTGTAGATTTCTAAAAATTTATCATTGAAATTGTTGTAACATACATTTACATCATTTGTATTTTCACAGACATTTTTTATACCTGAGTTTTCTAGGTCTAAGAGGAAACTTTCCTGATTAAAGTTTTTGTAGCTTCTGTATGTTCTCTTAGTGACTGATTTTGGTGGAGTTTCAGTCCTTAATTGTACTGCTATTAAGTTGTGTACATCACTTATTCCAGAGTCAAAATTACATGTTGTTGCACAGTAGTTAGGTTTGTTAGTTAAGATAACATCTGGGAGTGTAGGTTTTGAGTTTTTGGTGAAGCAGGTTGGTTCTTTTATAAGGTTTGTCAAACAAAAAGTATCAAAATTATCAATAAGAGTTTTACCATTTTCAAAATCTAAACAATCAAAATTCATATCTCCTAAAAAAATGAAATTGTCATATGTACATGTTATTTTGTCTACAGTCTTTTTAAAATCTTTATCAAAGTCACAGTCTCTCGTATTGGGTGGTTTGTAGGCCCCACATATAAACCATTTCCTTTTATTTAAAATCACCTCAACACCAATAGATTCTGTGAGTCCAAATTCCAGGTTCTTCTTCCTGTCTCCTGCGATGTCAGATCTCAAGTACACCATCAGGCCGCCCCCTCTAGTTGTGCGATCTTCCCTCAGTAGTCTGTAGTTGTCGACTCTGAAATGGCAGTCTACAAAAGAAGAATCTAATTTCGTTTCAGCAATGAAAAGCAAGTCAACTAGTTTTCTATTGAGAATTTCTTTGATGTGGCACGCTTTATTTCGAACACTGTTTATATTTAGATAAGCACACAAGAATCGACTAGGATGTTTTGATCTTATGGTTGCCAGGCCATCAAAAATGTCATATTTGGTGTCATTTACTGTCTCATCTAAATCTGAGTGACTTGTGGTGGTATTAGACGTGTCTAGTTCTATATTCGTTTCACTATTTATTGTTGTATTCTTATCCATTTCAAAAAAAGAGTCTGTGAATTTAAAAGATGTGCATTCTATGCAGATCCAAGGGTCTTCGGTTTCGCTGAGTTCAATATAATTGCTCTGTGTGATATCTGCACACTTTATATGCCACCAATAATTGCATGCTTCACATAGGATAGCCCTGTGGGTTTTAGCGACCGGTATACTGCATCCACCACAAGGAAATTTGGTAGGACCTGGGTTTAAGGCCACATCTCCGCTAATAATCAAGATAATTATTAGTCTGTGTTGATGACTGCTGATATCTATGGGTTCTGATAGAGTTTTCCTGTATCTATTATGCCTGATGTGGTAGTAGATTGTGAGTGTTGGTTCAATATTCAGGTCATTAGCTAGCCTTACGTTAAAATTTGTGATTGGTTCAGTTTTGTCTGCACAAAAATCTAAGGATACCTCATAATGTCCATTTATTTGTTGTACTTGCGCTGGTCTTTCAGGTTCAGAGTTGTTCAACAGAAGAAATAACGTCAGGATAAACGTGTTAATTACCATCTTGTTTGTATACATTTATACCGGAAATGGAGTTGTAGGATTAATGGCGAGTATAGTTTACATTGACTACGAGTACAAGTCCTGTAGACAAATATTCTTGTCTTCCATTGGAAAGTAAAGTACAAAGATTGGGTATTTTGTTGTGGCATTAATGACTACGCTTTTTACACTGACAACAGCTTGTAGGGTTTGTACAGACAAGGAAAGATGCACTCCTTGTCCTAGCTAAACACACGAGTCGAAATGCTACCTATCGAATTCTCAATTTTCCTTGCAAGAGTTTAAAAATAACAAAGTCCACTAGATCGACATAGTAGTCACAATGCAAGATACAGTGCCCATTAGTAACCCATAAGCAGAATGGAAACAATGTTTCATTGTTTGGTTAATTGACTCAATTACATGACACTTATTTCAGTCAGTACAAAAAGTGAAAAAAAACTCCATCAACTACATAAAACTGCTGTTATAAAGGATTTATACTTAATTTTATTTGCAAAACATTCATTTTATCTTAATTTATTCAGGCATTATAACAACCATGGATCAAGTAAAATACAAAATTTAAAAAAAAACTGGTATAACAGAAATACAAAATAATGCAATTTAATAATCAAAATTAAATTCGTTTATTATAATTATTCGACGAGTTATCTGTCTTGTAACTCTTCAATTACCTAAGCGGCACTTAGGTATAAAAGGGGTCATTATCCTATTCAATGAATGAATTTCCTCTGCATGTCAAAACATGGCAGGATGAAAAAATAGTCCCAATTTTCTCTTTTGTTTCTGCTTTTGCTTATAACTGCTATTGCTTAAGAGTTGGATATTTTGAAAGGTATGGCATTACTGTAGAACAAGAATATATTTTTTTCCAGTCAATGTCTTTACAGTGGAAGCACTTCCTAAAGTGTGTAATGTGGTACAATGTGACCACAACATTGAAATGAAAGTAGAAAAACCATTCTTAAACTTTAAGGTAAAATTCCGGAAAAAAGTCCGTGGTCATGTATACTTTTGTCTCCATTTTTATGTAATTTAGCATAATATGTGTAATGCCCCATATATGAAATTTTAAGTGAAAGAAAGATTTTTTTAATAAAAAATTTTGATGTCTCGCCCGTTAGGTTACTTTTGCACAGGCCATCCCAAATGGATAATGACCTCAAAAACGATGCACTTGATTGCCACGGTCTTTTCGTTCTTTTGACCACGCAACGCCACGTTTCTCTTTAGGAAAAAAAAAGAAGTTGAAGATAGTTTGTATAATAGTTAGTATGAATGTTTAGCATGATAACAGTGTTTAATAACACCTTTATTATTCATTACAGGAATAATTTTCAAATTTTATGATTAATTTTATTTTAGTAACTTTGTAAGAAAAAAAACCCCGGATATTTCGATATCGCATAAAGCCGATTTCATGCTGTTTATAAATAGTGATTCTAATTACAGAAAAATTTAACAAAGGTATGGCGTTTTTCTTAAATTTAAGTTAATTTGTCAATTTCAATTTTCTCTTGTAAACTGTGGGAATATATAAATTACTGCAAATTTAATGTTCTGTTGACACATTTTTCAAGTAACTGACATGCCTCGAAGACGTGGTCGCGGGACTATTCAAAGAAGGGGTCCGTATCCTTTACGGAATAGGGTTCCAGAACAACTTGTACCTGAACCACAGAGACTCGATCCATTACCGGTGCACGAGCAGCATGGTCCTGTCCCAGAGCTGCGGAGACCTGATACCGAACCAGCAGCCCCAGTTGTCCAGGGAGTTCAAGGGCCGCTTGAACAGCATGTTCCTCATAATCATACTGCAGTTAGACAGGGTAATGATTCTATTTTGATAAATAATATTGAAACTTGCACATCGGTAGCCTCAAATGAGCGGCTGTTAATTCCCGTGCATTCAAATGAAACGGATGTATTTATAACTTCTAATTTAAAAGAAAAAGTTTGGAATTTCGAGTATGTAGACCTTGCTCAATTTTTGAAGCAAAATTTTGAAAATAATGTTGATCAAAGATCAAGTAATTTAGAAATAATAAACGGCAAACTTGTTTTGCAACCTAGGCAACGAAAAACTAAAAGCATAGATTCTATCAGCTCATGGACAAATGCATTTCTTAATTATGTATCTATTATGATAGAAAATCATCCACATAAGGCTGGTGAGCTTATTCGTTACATAACGCTTATTAGAAACGTGGCTGAAGAAAATCCAACTAGCAGGTAGTTACTTTATGACCAGCAATTTAGGTTGAGAATTTCCATGAACCCATTAAAGTCTTGGGGTACAATTGATGGCGAGCTATGGTTACGTTTTATTGCTACACCTTTTAATAGAGCTACTAGCCATACGTCGTCTAAATATTGTTGTTATGATTACAACTATAAGGGTACATGCAGCAAATTCAGCTGCAATTATCGACATGCATGCCTTAAATGTCAGATGAATCATCCTATTATAAACTGTTCAGCTGGTTCCAGCAAAGCTCAACAAACTCGGAATAAAAATTCGTTGCAAAAACCCAGCCATTTATTTAAGGCTAAGCAGCCGTCAAAGTAGCATACAACTATATAAAGGTAGAAATTTGTGTTTCTTTATTGCAGAATTTACTAGTAGAGATGAGCTCTGGTCTTTAGGTAAATCGCCTATAAATGTTGTTGAATTATGTCGTATGTTGAAGTATTATCCCGACTATGACAGTGCTTTAATTTTAGAAAATGGTTTCAAGTTTGGCTTTCCGATACATTACACAGGACCACGATCAGCTGTGGATTGTAAAAACCTAAAATCAGTTTATCAATTTCCTGATTTTGTGGCACAAAAACTTCAAGCTGAAATCGAATTGGGTAGAATTTTAGGACCATTCTGCGAAGGACCTATTTCAAACCTCAGGTGCAGCCCTATTGGTATAGTTCCTAAAAAAACAGGAGGATTTAGACTTATAACCCACTTGTCTTATCCATTAGTCATGGCAAAATTCCATCCAATAAGATTGTTGAGCTTAATGACAAACTTGAATATGTTTTACAAAATAAAAAAGTGACACTTAGAACTCTTCAATCATTAGCTGGTTCATTGGCCTTTTGTTCACGAGCCCTTCCGGCCGGTAGAGCATTTATAAGACTATGGCTTGCCTAATATATGGCCACCAGCTGTAGATCACATTGCAAATTTTATTGCTTACTTGTCTTACAATTTATATGCCCCGGCGACTGCGAAATTGTATTTAAGTGGTCTCAGTTTTACTTTAAAAAACAAAGGGCTAGACGATACCACTCAATCATTTCTTGTTAGCAAATGTTGAAGGGTATGACCAGGTTAAATGGGGCACCAGATTTGCGTCTTCCTGTTACTATTGAAATGATGAGAAAATTTCCAGTAGCTTTAAGCCATGTATGTTCTTCTTATTACGAAAGCTTATTATTTTTTACTGCCTTTTCATTAGCATTTTCTGCTTTGCTAAGAGTAGGTGAAATTACATGTTCAAACAAGTATGATATCAATAAAGTTATTCAAGAAGCTGACATATGTTTGGGCCAATGTGATCAATCGTGCAAGATAAAATTACGATATTCAAAAACGGATTAGCTTGGTAGATCGTGCGTTATTGTAATCAAGTCAGATGAAAATCTGCCATTTTCTTTATTCAAGTTGTTGGGCGATTACATGCGAATGAGGCCAGTCTTTGAAGGCCCATTATTTTGTCATTTAAATCGAAAACCAATTACAAGGAAACAATTTGTTTCAGTTTTACATTCATCTCTAAAATTTATGGGTTACAACACACGAAATATAAATACACATTAATTTAGGATAGGTGGCGCCACACACCTAGCCAAAACGGGTTGTAGTGATGCAGAAATTCAATGTAAGGGACGTTGGCTATCTAACTCGTATCAGCGATATATTAGGTTATAACTCAGTTTTAGTATTTTAGGTATCAAGACTGTATGGATTGTAGGGAGCTCGATAATTAAGGAAGCATACCACCACACATGTCACAGACCAACTAAAAAGAACTTTGGCATAGAAAGACAAGGCGTCTACCTCGTCTGGGTAGGAATGAGTGGGATGCGATGGAGCAACCTTATGCCTCTCTTGTCAGGTCTGTTGTGTTGTTATGGATTGCCACACGCTGTAGTCATTCATTGCGGGGGAAATGATATCGGAAGCCCCGAAAATCCTTGCGGCTATCTTATTTATGATATCAAATACACACTGGCAAATATTATGTTTCATTATCTACCAGGGACTGCAATAATATGGTCAAATATTCTTCCGAGATTGCAGTGGCGATATTCGTCAAATCTTGTTAAAATGGATAGAACTAGAAGAAGAATTAATCGCTTTGCAAGGTCTCACTTGCTAAAACGAAATTGTTACATAATACAATATCCCGATTTCGAAGATAGACTTCCCGCTTTGTTCAATGATGATGGCGTTCATTTATCCTTCATTGGTAAGGATATATTTATCAATACGCTACAAGGCGCTCTTGAAACTTTCTTTGCTAACCCTCATATTCATGTATATCCACATTATTGAGGCTGGTAATTTGTATTTCTAAACTGTTTGGCAGTGAGAATACGTTTGTTTTTTATCGTATTCTCATTGGCGGATTTAGAAATACAATTCAACTCTGGATCGCCCAGTGTTTTTAATATCACTATTGGATCGCCCAATAGTATTTTATTTTCATCATTTGTGATGGACATGTTTTAATTGATTTGATTTGTGTATTCACATATGAATAATTTTGATTGATTTGAATTGTGTATTGATGTGTGAATAAAGCCATGACAATTACCAGCCAAAATATTGTGTTTGTTTATTTTATTTGTTGACACTTGGTTGTTGTGTTTGATATTGATTTTGTCAGTGAAATGCAATTCTTGAGTTGATTAGAATTGTACACTGTTTTAATCTTGACCTGGATTTTGTATACACTTGAAGCATTTGAGGACTGCAATTGGCATGTTCTCGCTATTTTAAGAAAATTATAGTTGTCTAAAATAACAACCCAGAATTGTGACGTCGGATCTTTAACTTCCTGCCCTCCCGAAGAATATATTTAATGATACAAATATTAGTAATCAACAAATTTCCGACAGATATGAACCTCATCTTAATTTTAATTATTAAAAAAAAAACAAGTTGTGAACAATTAACGAAGAAGTTGTATTCATTTTAAGACATTACATACTTTACAGAGACTTTGTTGTCTTGGTATTTTCTTGTTATGTCCAGTTTCAATTAACAGATAATAGTATACGAGTACGAAATTGCGCAGTTGGCTTGCTGTTATAAATTTTATGGGTTTAGTCCTGGTTTGCCCACATTCAATTAGCTGTTTAATCACAATAAGTTACATAAACAAAAAATACAATGGGTTTACTGACCACAAAGATTTAAAGTCTGTTCTATTTTAATAGGTACAAAATGTATAGACAGTATATAGTTTATATATTTCCCTGTGCAGATAGTAAAGTGATAATAGCGTTCTATATTTTTTAATGTTTAAGGGGGTTTTTACTTTTTTTTCACTCTATATTTTTGTGTTGAAATAGGAAATTTGATTTTTGTGTTGAAAATAGGAAATTGTATTTTCAACAATTGATACTCTTATTTGATGACTTTTATCTTTGTACAAAAAGAATATAGTAAACATTCTATTACAATATATATCATATATTTTAACATTAATAAAATGTAATCATCAGCACTAAGACAGAAATAAGCACAAGTACAGTTCATATCACTAAACAGAACAAAGGTTATCCTGGTTAGCTGGATGGTTGTGTGCTGGACCAAACTTAACTATGTGGCCTTCATGAGTGTTGACTGTTGCTGTGCCCGATGGTACAGTGCATCTCCAATATACTATGTTGTTGCGGTTATTCTCTTCAAATGAATTTCTCATAATTAGTCTATACTACAATGAGAAATCTATTATTTTTCTGAGGGCAATATTGCAACGAGACATGTCAGACTGGTTATCAAATGAGTAAAAACATATTATGAAACTCATTTACTGTCATTTTATTCCAAAGAAACAAATTATGCTGACCCCAAACATGACTGTGATCAAAATTATAGATTGCTTTATAAACTCACATGCTAGGGCCAACAACTCATTTTTAGGACTTAATGTACATGTATCTCTGTCTATTCTGATCTTTTGACACTTTTATTTTTATAATTTCTTTAAAAAATATTCCTTTAATGCACAGAACTTAATTAACATTTTATTTCCCTTATTTAATTGTTAAAGGAATGATCACAGACTACACAATTTTGTTAATATCTGTCAGTTTTTTAAAATCTCCCTTCTTGCTGGAAAATAATAATAATATTAATTTTAATATCATATTTTTGTAAACTATAAAATAATATTAAAAAATACCGCTTATATTTAAGTGTTTATTTAAGGTCTTTAAACTTTTGGAGGAGATGCTCAAGTTTAGTAATTGGTTTATCAAGAAAAGTTTATTATGCAATATCAGCTTCATATTTACTGAATATTATAGAAGCAAATCTATATCAAGTGTAGAAACCATCATAAGGGACCGGTCAATAATAATTGGGGGTTGGGACCGGTGCATTTCAAATTATCAGGTTTTAATTTCATTTCTAGTGAATAATTTTTAAAAGGCTATGTCTTATCTCCTTGAAATACAAAAAATGTTGCTGTCCAACATCAGATGTTTTATAAAAAAGTTGGTGTCCTATCTAGTGAATAATTTTATGGTTACAATTCAGTATTTATGTTTGTTAAACAAATTGTGCGATTACAGTATATTGGTTTTAAATTAAAACGTCAAAAAAATTGTTTTTTCATTGATGATATTGTTCTGAAAAGAAAAAAAACTGGCTGTCCTATCAGTGCTTAAACTACAAAACTTGGAGTCCCACATATATGCCAGCATAAAAAATATGTGTCCTATTGAATTTTGCACCGGTCCCTTAGATAAATTTAGCTAACTCTAATTTTCTATAAAAAAAGGGTGATTTATACTATCACAATGAAGTCCAAAAAATTATGTTACTGCTCACTTTGTCCATTTCAAACATAAAATAGCAAATTATTTATAAATACATGTACTTGACATGTATATAAATTTCTCCATATAATAAATATAAGCAATTGTATCGCGAAAATGTCCGCTTCGGAAATTTCGACAATTTCCGTGTTTCTGCGTTTAAGTTTTATGATACACATTTTATGATAAGCATACACAAATCAATGCCACTTTTTCTTGGTATTCACTACGTGCATTGTTTACCAAAAATTTGATTTATTGTGTAACTTCCGGAATTTATTCCAGACAGAAGGATTATTGCATGGTACGCTTAGCTTTTCTATGTATTCGATTTTTTGTCGTAAGACTTTTCGGACTTCATTAGTCATCCACTATGTGCGACTTTTTCTTATGGTAACATATTTTTGAGAATCGCGGCATCTGCCGCATTGGTTAGAACGTCAGTAACACTATTAGTAATATCATCGACATTGTCGGACGCTAGTAGTGAGTCCCAGTTGGTATCTGCTAAAATGTTTCGATATTTGACTAATTAAGTTGCCCTGATTATACAGCCAAATCTTTCGTTTTAACACAGTTAAAGCTGGTTTTGGCGTACTGATAAAACCAACTACGGGCAGTGAAAACGTATTTGGTCCAACAAAGGTGGGCCAACCGCGAAGGAAAGGATAAAATTAGCTTTATTTGTATTTGTAAGAATCAAGTCTAGAAGTGACGATGAGTGTTCCGTAAAATAGGTAGGTTCATCTATAAATTGAATACGACTATACTGACTAACCAAATCCCGAATTTTTGTGTTACTAACATCAAGCTGATTATCATTAAGTTTCCGGTTATAATGACATTATCAATGCGGGGATCATTCAATGCATTTTCAAATGAAAAATCGATCCTATTCCAGAGCTCTATACAGCTTCGTGGTGGTACCATATAAGAATTTTTTGCCACTTACTTTCATTTCTAACAATATTGACTCTACATTTGTATCTTCCAATTCCGTTCTCCTACGGGCTGATATATTGTCCCTCACATAGACTACTATACCACCCCCTGTTTTATGTGGGCCTCTATCACGACGAAAAGGTGTTTGGTAGTTTACTAAATTAAGGGACTCATCAGAGTGATCACTATTCAACCAAGTTTCTGTGAAAGACCAAATATCAAAATCCGAATATTTCGCTATGATATAATCAAGTTTCGGAATTAGACTTTGCACGTTCAGATGAAGAAATGAAATTCAAGGGGAGACCGGACCGGGGTTTGTCTCTATTCCGCCAATAATAAGTAGGCTAAATAAGACGAAACCGTAGAATGTGACCTCCCAGATAGCCGCGTTGTTAAAAAGGAAACCAACGAGAGTCCCACGTCAAAAAGTTGGTGGAATGTTTGTCGGTCTTTATGTAAGTTAAAGTCAGAACGGCGTATCACACCTCCTTTAATTGTAGGCGATACAGTGATCTCTGACGATTTTGAAAAAGCAATTGAATTCAATAAGCTTTTTGGGACCCAAACTATAATAGATGATACTAAAAATGTTATTCCGCAACATGTAGATCACCTTGACCCTACACTTACTCTAAATAATATATTAATTCGTGAAAATGATGTGAAAGATGTTCTGAAGATACTAAACCCTACAAAAGCTTCCAGACCGGATATGATAAGCCCGAGACTTTTGAAGGAGGCTGCGTTAAAACTTAAGTATCCTCTCAGCATATTATTTAATAAGTCTATTGCATCTGCCGTATTTCCTATAGAATGGAAAAAGGCATATGTGGTACCCGTGTTTAAAAACGGCAATATGAGTGAAGTAAAAAATTATAGACCAATCTCTATTTTAAGTAATATTTCAAAATGTATGGAGCGCTGCATCTATAAATATGTTCATAATTTCCTAGTACTGAATCGTATAAGTACTCCATTCCAGTCAGGGTTCACTCGTGGGGATTCTGCAGTGAATCAGCTCGTGCATATTACTAATGAGTTTGGGAAGGCATTAGATGAAGGGAAAGAAATACGGGTAGTTTTTTGTGACATTAGTAAAGCCTTTGATCGGGTAAGGCACAAAGGCTTGCTGTTCAAATTAGAGAGGTATGGTATTGTTGGGAATCTTTTAGAGTGGTTAAAAAGGAAACCAATGTATCAAAGGGTAGTTTTATATGGACAGAACTCTGACTGGATGGAGATTAAGTCAGGGGTACCGCAAGGATCTATCCTTGGACCTCTCTTGTTTTTATTGTTTATAAATGACATCGTGGAAGATATCTATGCCTCTATTAAACTGTTTGCTGATGATACAAGTATTTATTTAATAGTCGATAACCCTCGTAATCAGCAGAGATTCTAAACAGAGACCTCGATAAAATCCATACTTGGTCTAAAAAATGGCTGGTTAACTTCAACCCACAAAAAACTGAGACCATGATTATCTCCAGAAAGGCAATCACATCTATGCAACCTCTACTACTGATGAATCAACATTTATTACAAGAAGTAGATAATCATAAATTATCATTAGCAAAAAATTAGAAGACGTTCAGTTAGAAGCTGCTAGAATTGCTACTGGAGGCACAAAACTGACAGCTATTGAAATGTTCTATGAATAGACTGGGTGGGAAAAACTTTCAGATAGAAAGGATGGGCACTGACTGATAATTTTGCACAAGTCAGTTAGAAGGGAAGTTCCAAATTATCTGCACGAAACACCAGACAGTCCCAGAACTTAGCGGAGCTTTGAACACATACTAATCTTTATTCTGATTATGTTCTACCCTATACAGTAAAGTTATGGAATGACGTCAAAAACTCTAGGTCCTTACATTCGTTTAAGGCTAATATCAAGGTACAAAACACAAAATGTCCTATATATTACTATGTTGGGTCAAGAATTGGTCAAATATTACATTGTAGATTAAGAATGGGCTGTAGTTCCTTAAATCAACATCTCTTTCCTCGAAATTTAGTTCAGACACCCAACTTTACATGCGTTTCAATAGAATTAGTTTCACATGATCTACTTTTAAATAAATATACACATCTGCGTCAGCAAACTATTTTCAGTCTCAATCTCCCTATTGCAATAGATTTAAACTTATTGTTATATGGAACATTTCTACTAGACGATGAACAAAAGAAGAACTTTTTATGACAGATCAGAAGTTCATCATTAACAGCAAACGATTTAACTCGTAGAATAATTCCTTGCATCTTTTTACACTTATTTTTATATATTTTGTCCCTATTATTTCTTTTTCATTGCACTTTCACCTATTGTAGTTTTGACATGATTATTATTATAATTATTTTTGCTATTATTATTTTACACTTGTTTCCCGTTAATCTTTCTATATTTTATCATAACTTGTGTATTTTCCTTTGATCTATATAATTATTTAATTTGTCTAATCATCAATGATAGAAAATTTTCACTTTTGAAAATTAATATGTAAAGAGTATGCAGAAATTTGTATGTAATGTGAGTTATATTTCAGGAAATGGTTTTTCACAAAGCTAAGTGCTTGTTACTAGATCCTGTCTAGGTATTTTGTAATTCATTGTACTGTATTGAATTATTGAATGAATAAATTAATGCCACTTTCCTTTTAAACCAGTTTGATTCCCATTATCTTGCATATTTTTACATATTTTTTATCATCGTAACCGATTCGTGATCGCTCGGCTTTTCTCCAGTGGCTACAAACGGCGATCGGCGTATTATGATTGCTACCGCCCCGTAATCACGCGGTCTTACATCCCTAACTTAGCTCTGCTTTTTGTTGGCCAACCGGCTGCTATCTCTCGATTTAGCAGCCGATCAAGACACGGCATTGTTTATCTGTTATCCTTGAGGTACAACTGATTTCCGCAGTTTAGCCTTTAATTATTTATCCGTCTCTCATGCGAGACCACAATAAAGCGTTCGTAGGGTAACGGGCAAGTCTTTTAGCTTCGCATTCAAATGAGTACATCTTAGAAAAGCATGAAAAAGATATGCAATTGACTTACATCGACATCATACTATTTACGACGCCTTCGCTAATTGCATTCGGCGCCACAATAAAAAATAGTCAATACCTACCTGAATCCAACAAAACAACAAACTTTAGTCGACAACTGTATGGTTCCACCAACGGTAGTAAACCACACTTTTGAAAAAAACCCCACTAATTTGCCTATATTTAAATGAAATTTTCCTAAACGAAAATGTTACTATAACTAACGTCAAACATCACGATATAAAACTACATTAAAAGCTATCATTTCAGACTAAAACTATAGAGATAAATCGTTTTATTTATATATACGTTTGTGGCTGGGATATGGGAATTTTAACACCTTAAGCACCCATGTACACCCTTCGGCTTCGCTCACAGGCGTACTTCAGGTGTTAAAATCTATGGATATGAACTAAATTATATTTATAATAGAAAACAACACTATAGAATAAAATAGATGTTAGGACTCGCTCAAAATAACTTTATGGTGAATAAGCACGTAGACAAAACCCTGTGGACACTCAGTTATTACTAATCAGTCCCCATTAAAGTATTCAGTGGTTCTAGTTGTTTGTGTTTAATACAGTATAATACAGTTATGTCCCTGTAAAATGAAATTTCGATAGGGTTATGACTCCCCAGTACTGCGGACCCCGAAAAAAATCCCCTTTATGGATTTAATGAGCATGCTTTTAAGAGGGGAAAGATATTTGATTGCATGTTTGCTTTACGTCCAGTTAACAACATTTCAGCTATATTTTAGGTCGAGAATAAGATACCAAACAATTAATCAACGTAAAACCAGGGTGGGATGGGATACAGGGGACAAAATTTGGACTATTAAAAAAGCATGGAGTTTAGGGTATGGCAGAGGATTGAGCCTTTTGTGGCGGTTACAATGATCCTACTCTTTTTTCAAAATCTACAGAAGGAGTCTTTATCGTGTAAGGAGTGACATTCCCGATACGTTACCCACTGTGGTCCGCAACACAAACTAAAAGATGAAAATAAGGTAGCTAGACACGGTTTTGAAGCTTAGTTTCGAATGTCCCCCTGTGAAATTTGTTTACTATAATCCAGTTGCAGTTTACTCACGTCTATGATAAAATAATTCTAATATGATTTGCATATTTAGAAATACGTTTATTTGATTGGTCTAGATTACTTCGGTTGAGGTTTTTAGCGAAATTCATTTTTTGATAAATGAAGTTGACTCAATTTATTTTAGGATAAATGACGTTGACCGAACTATTTTTAGCGTAACCAATGTAAACAAAGATGGCGGCATTCAATATCGATGGCAATGACAAATTATTTGTATTATAAATCGACGTTATAAATTTATTAAATTTAAAAAGTATTCTTGTGTTTCATAAAGAAAATAAAGTTATAGATTTAATTTAAAACTTAGTTCTATTTATTAAAATCAAAAGATGGTTTATAAATAACATTTGGTACGTACAAATCAACAGAATATTCATACGTTAGGTCGACGATCCCTGCTACCAAAATACACAAGAAACATGGAATTGAGAATACCTCAAAAGGAAAATTTATGTCTTAATGCAATTTTAAAGAATTATAAGGATTGAACACCGTTTTCAATAGTAATTATATCATCAATAGTAAATATATCATTAAAGTCCTTTGGACTTTTATTTGTTTGTGAGTGAGTTGGTCTTGTTGATATACCGATAAATCCATTGAAAACGGTGTTCAATCCTATATGAAATGAAATAAATTTTTGAAGTGTCAGTAGACTCTTAGCTTTAGCTCTTTCTAATGCATTCAATTGGCAGCTTCCTTATCAACAAAATTGTGTGAAATCGAGTTGGATGACAGGTATTTTGCCAGTGTTTTTTTTTGCTTGGAGCTTGATTTAAATTTACAAATATATATGTTATATTGATGTTCTATTAGGCGTTACAGTGTCAGAATTTTTCAATGAAGGAAAATGGTAATGATTTGTCTGATTTTCTTACATGAAACACTTGTTTTATTAATGATTTTATTAAAATCTTATCAAATTACCATTAAACTGAAAATGCAGTACACAAATTAGATATACGTACCACATTTCCATTACATTTGGATCTATGAATAATGTCACACATGTTTTTATTTGACAAAACAGAACCACTACCTCTGTTGATAATATTTTAATGCGGAAAAACCGTACATTGCACCCTAAAGCAGTTTCTTTAACAAAATACAAACAAATCGTTCTAAGAGAGACAACTTAGTTTTTGTTTTGTGTTGAATTGGTACCGCGTAACATTCGCCGATCAGTATAGGACGAAACCAAGGTAACCGTTGTAAATATATAAAATGGATCAATGAACTGGAAATATTTACTGCCTCTATCTACATAAGATGGCGGATATTTTTTTCCGTTAGTAGCGGATACCGTGATCCGACTCTGATCGAAGTCAACAAAGTGGTCTAACTTGCAGAAAGCAGATGTTAACCTCTATGTCGAAATTAATATACAATGAATTAAGATTTTGATCTCAATATCACAGAATGCTATGTAAATTAGAGTACATAGAAAGGTCGTTGTTTTTTACAGGTTTAGCCGAAATAGTTATTTGATGAAAATGTGCGTTAATTGTTATGAGGATTCGTTTATATCATAACGAACTGCTACTGTAGAGAAAATGTTAACCGATATCACAGGTACAAAACATCCCTTACACATACACTTAGTGGGAAATATGTAACATAGATTTGTAAAATGCTTTCTTATGCCTATTTCTATAGGTACACGTCAGTCCGCAATTCAATGATTACCGAGAACTATATATTGATAGACCACATTATATATATGAACACGTAACAATTTTTATAATTAATGTTGACACGTTAAGATTCATATTACATAACTAGTGTATATACGATATAGTATACTTTGTTAAAAATAATGTTCACGTCTTACGTCGTTCATGTATTTATACTAAATACCAAACCCCCTTGGAAATATTTTTTTAAATGTGCTAATTTCAAACGATCTGGAACATTTTTAAATTAAAAATATTTATTTTAAAACTTTCTGCGTATGTGTTGTTCTATGAATAATCAGAAATTGTAAAATATTATTTTAAAATTTACATCAAAAATGCTATTTTTGCTATTTCAATATGAGAAAACTGCTATTGAATCTGTCAAAAGCTGCGTTGTATATACTTACCGAACTCTTCCTATTTAAAGGGAAACGCAGACTTATGATTGATGAACTTTTAAAATATTATTTTATAATGGCGGTAAGTCCATTAAATAAAGCAAAAGCATAACAAAGATAACTTTGTTGTGGTCTATTTTTATTGATTGATTGATTGTTATTTAACGTTTATAAGAACACACAATGCACGGGGAACAAGTAAGCATAATATATGGAATAACTTTAGTAAAACATCTTTGTACACTTTTCTTTTTATTACCCACATAGAACGAATAATCGTACCCTCGCTTTTTTTGGCGAGGGTACGAATTTAGTCCCATTACTCGTAATGTAGCAGAGCGGGAATGAATCACTCCCGGCACTTTGATGTCCAAAAGAAGTTGCATATACAATCAGACGTGGTCGATCTTGATATCTTTCGACAGTGTCACCATTTTTTTATCGGTTTCGTGTTTAAAATCGATCATTATTGATACATGATGACAGTTACTGCCGTTTTTAATAACCCGCTGTGCGTTGTGCATTAATTGACATTCGTGTCTCTTTTAAATTACGTCAACTACTTGAAAAACATTGAGAAAACTGAATGGCGTGTTGAATCTTGGGTAACACATATGTAAATTACTGGATGGTTGTTAAAGTATGCAAATTAGCACGTTCATAATAAAAGTGGGTCACATTATCAATAGACGGAAAAATGATAGAGCATTTTCCACGTGCATCTTCAAAGACGAAAAAAAGAAATGTCTTTAATAAAGATCGTTTCCCGTTAGTTTCGCAATGTCTAAAGCTTTAATTACGTAAAGATCAATATTTATGTATGAATTTTGTATAAATACACCGAAGTTAGAATTTGTTATTTGCTACATTACGAGCAATAAGACTGAATTCTGCCGTTAATCCGACAAATCACTAAACTATCTTCGGATTATAACGGCAGTAAAATTCGGCCTATTACCCACAATGCATTTTTTGTTGTGATAAAATACTGTAGATAATCATTGACCTATATTGCAATACATCAGTTGAATTTCATTAAAGTACTAATTTCTTTTGTAAGCACAAATAATTTTTCCTTTGTTTTAATAGAAACCTGTCAGAGATTGAACGTCACGGATTGCTTTTTAAAAAATAAATAAGAAATATAAGTCATACTTGTCACTAAAATTATAGGCAGATAAATTAACACTAACTTCTGAAAAAAACCGTCCGAAAGTGTCGTAAATCTACATCCCAACAAACAATCTTATAATTATATATTGTGTACAACTAATCCGAAATTATTCTTTAGGATGTATTTTAAAACAGAAAGACGTTGAGTTAACATCGATTTAACATTCATAGTTGGTGTAGAAGCTCTTGAGAGCTAATGTCGTCTCACAACCAAAGTATTGGCTCGCTGGTAGTCAATAGAAGACGACTTACTATCTTACGAGGCCCCCAAGGCAACAGTTCACATTGAAATTTGAGATTAATATGTTCTTCCATACGTTTTTGGGAAAGACCGGTTGATCTTTCACGAGTTATAGAAATTTCATGTCTTTTCGCGAGTGGAGCACAGCGGAACGAGCCAAAAGACATAAACATTTCTATCACGAGTGAAAGTTCACACGGACTTTCCCAAAAACGTATGAAAGTACCTATTTCTTCCGTAAACCAACTTTCACATCGCTATAACATATAGACTCTCCATTGTTTAAGACTCCATTATTTCTGACGTCCAATCATAACGCCGGTAACAAGAACGTCAAACAAGAACGTTATTATGCTTCCATAACAACGTTCTTGTTTCTGGCGTATTGATTGGATGACGCAGCAAGTACAGATATGTGCGCGTGAGCTCATCTTTACTGGGTCATCTGTACCAGAAATCGGCCATGTACGGAAGAATGTAGATTCAGAATCATGGTAATTAAATACAGATTATACAGAGCCTTTCCCATATCGGTCCAGGTTTCATCCCGAGACCAAATATCAACCCGATACATTCGTCTTTGGCTGATGTTGGTCGTTGGATGATATCCAAGAGATATAGAAACGTTGTCAGCAGATGTGTGCAAAAAATGGCTTTTAATACGAGACTATAAAAAAGGTATAATTCAGTGTTTTTGGAGGGTTTTTAATATATGGATGCCTATTCGTAATCCCCTCCCCCTTTTGGTATAAAAGTTTGAAATCTACGCGACAAAAACAACAAAGAAACCAGAACCAAATATAATCAATGTTTTTCTCACGTGGTTTGTCTATAGCAACAAACAAACACTGCTTACGTAACGCGACAATGAAGTAGTAATTGATTAATTGTAATGGCGACAGCAAAGCTGGAAGAAATTGATATTTTTAGCTGTCCGATATGTTTTGAGATAATTAAGTCTCCAAAAAGTTTACCATGTCTACACTCATTTTGTGAGCAGTGCATATGTAAGTATATTGTGACTCTAAATACAAAGGAAACAGAACAAATCAAACATTATCCATGTCCGGTATGTAGGACAGTTATCACGCCCACTAATACTGAGGTCGATGTATCCAAGTGGGCAGTTATTTTACCGACAAACTTTAATTTAAGTTCATTGGTGGATTCAACCCAGAATAAAGAAGAGCAAGAATGCAATCCATGCAAACGTCGTAGTCAATCTTCGAAAGGAATATTTTGGTGTCGGGAATGTATGGAGCGCATGTGCCAACAGGGGCGTAGCTACGTAAGGCTAAAGTAGGCTATAGCCTACACTCAAATTTGCTTTTTTTAATCGAGCGGTCGGTTGTTAACTTGTATTAATTATTGAAAATTCAATTTATAAAAGTTACAGATCGTGCGCGTACCAAATTCCGACAATCATTCCTTTTCCATTTCCGAGATTGTTCTTCCCGTAATGTGTTACAAGGTACATAACTCTCTCTTAAGATGGATAAATTTGTTGTCAAAACTAAAAGAAAAAGAATATCTGAAGAAAGTGAGTCAGACACCCCAATAGAAGGTGAATCAGGTCCAGCTAATCCAATTTTGGACACAGGCGTCCGAGAGACTATAAATGAGGGGCCAGAATTGTCAAGCTCTACAACTAGTTCAGTTGTTAGTGGCACCTGTAGTGTGCGGTGTGATTTTCCGGACTTAGCAGATTCAAACCCACTCTGTTTACTGTTGCGTTAAAGGCTTAAACTGATTTTCGACATGATTTTTTACAGTTACTTATCCAGTGTGTAACAACCACGTGACTAAAACTGATACGCTGTTTTTTAGGGAAGCTCAACATTTACTGTACTTGCATATCAATGTATTGGGATTAAGATCCCAATACCCTGGTATCCACGTACAGTAAACGTTGAGCTAGACATTAAACAGTGTATAATGTGGTTGATACACAGTGTTATCATGCACTGACAGGACATCCGAGTCATCGAAATCGTACCCGAGGCGAATGCCGATATCATTTATTTTATAAAATATGGTAAGATTTCAATCAGATAAACTTTCTACTGCTAAAATAAAAGTATTTAGAGGTGAAGTTTATAGCAAATTAAATGCAGAGAAAATGAATTATATGGACTTAAAAATCTTGAACATCGTTTTCGGCCGGGGGGCTTCGCCCCCCAGGACCCCCTCCCAGGGCTCTGCCCTGGACCTGCTGGGGGCCTTGAGCGGCCCCCAGACCCCCTGCCGTAATTAGCCTACATTTTATTGATACTCTAGCTACGCCCCTGGCCAAAACTGTTCTGAAGTTCATAGTTCGATAAAGTCATCGGTTAACCATCAAGTCACGAAAATCGAACATGATGCCAGTGTGCTTGGTATTGATCTGAATGCTATTTCGGACTTATGTTCAATACACAATGCTAAATATACAGAGGTATATTGCTATGACCATAAGAAACTCTGTTGCGTTTTGTGCTTGACGTTGGAACATAGAAAATGTAAAAATGTAAAAGCTATTTCTGAAAAGGACAAGGCTCAAATAGTTTTGGTTGAGACAATCCTAACAACTACAGAGTCAACAATAAAGGAGCTGATTTCTGAAAAACAAAAACAAAAAGAAGTGTTCAACGTATCCGCTAAAGCTGCCGAAGCTGAAGCCTCTAAACTGGCTGTCGGCATAAAAGACAAACTAGATCGTCTGCTTTTGTCTTTTTCAAAAGAGTTATCGCTCCTCGTAGATGGCGAAAAATGCAAAATAGAGGATGAAATAAATGTCTTGACAACGTTGTTAGAAAACGTAAGTCGTTTGTCTAAAGTAACATTAATAGTTAATGATCATGGATCTGCAATTCAACAATTTATTAACACAGAGAACATAAAATCACAAATAGGAAGCAGTATTCTAGAGTTTAAACAGAATTTCAAATGCTCTCAAGCTATAAGAATGGAACTGATTTTTGATTCACTGTTAGAACATGTAGATAATCTCCCAGGACTTGGAAAGTTGTCGGTTGTCAAGTCTGATAGTCAGGTTTTTGAAATGATTTTTGAAAACATTGGACTAATACAGAGGCATATTCGATCGCTACCAGTCGAAATAAATGCAAAATTTAAAAAAGTCATGCGAATCCCGGAGAACAACTTTACTTGTGGTGTTAGCATATCGGATTCAGTTGTTATTTGTGGAACCTATTTAAACAACTATGTGGTCTCTATAGATCTTGCCACTGAAACAATAAAACATACTGATGCTTTCCGTTGCGTTAAACGTATTACTGCCAACAAACTTCAGAACAAAGTTTATGTTACATATAAGAATGCTTACTTTGGAAGGTACCAATTCAAATCTTCAACTGGACTAACTCGGTAGCTCAGTTTTAGCTGCAACTCACATTTAGGAGGAATAACATTGTTTGAAAATGATATTTATATCATCGTAGGTAAATTTCTAAGAAAGTTCAGTGTGGATTCTGTCGTTAATTCTGTCCACGACATGGTAATTTGCTTCCAAACAAATACATATTGCAATAGTAATGAGCTGAACGGACTTGTAATTGATTCTAAAACTAGACACTTGATTTACACATCTGGGAACAGGGAGATAATTTGTGTGACATTAGAAGGGAAACAACTCTTTTGCGTTAAGGATACGAAGACCATACACAATCCAACCAGTGTAACGGTTCATTCTTCTGGCTTTATTTTGGTAGGCAGTGAAACCGGCTCTGTTCACGCAATCACTCCCGATGGAAATTACTATTGGACGTTGATAGAGAAATGTAGAAACATTACAAGACTATGTGATATCTGGCTTGATCAGAAGGAACAAACGCTGTTTCTTTGCGGAGGCGAATACATTGAAATGTACGATATTTCAATTGAAGAGTTAAGGGACATGTAATGACTTTTATTCGACTTCCATTAATCAAGATGTTAATGTTATGTTGAATTATATGAAATAACTTACTGATAATATACAACATAGCATATAGAAAGAACTATAGTAGCAAATATAATTGTTTCTTTTATGTTTTTGTTTGTTTGTTTGATGGTGTTTAACGCCAATTTCAGCAATTTTTCAGCTATATCATGGCGTCCAGTTTTTACTGGGGGAGGAAGCCGGAATACCATGTGAGGGATACGTGCCTAGGAGAACTAAACACCGAATCAAAATTAACCTCATTGACTCTCATACACCGCGGCAGCTATATTATTTAATTTGACCGCTTCCGAATAAAGCTTGCGTACTCTCGATCAATCAATCAATCAATCAATCAATCAATCAATCCATCCATCCATCCATCCATCCATCCATCCATCCATCCATCAATCAATCGGACTGTTAAGAGGAAAGAATTTAAGTTTAATTAAAGCCTCAATTTAAGTTTTGCTGTGTTTATTTTTATTTATTAATGGTTTATATGCTAATTGTTCTTTTCTGATAATAAATAATTTTCGTACAATAAACACAAACCATTAGCAGTAGTGATAGTATAAGTAGGATTTTCAGTAAAATTTTAATTTAAAATCTTGCTATTGCCATTATATACATGACAAGCATATACGCAATCTATCAGCCATGGAAATCGACCTATTACAGCGTTCAATGGGAGACAACTGGGACTTAATCTGAGTATTTAAACCGACGATTAATCTTCATTTCTAATCTGTGTTAAAAATTTTAGATGCAAGTACAAGAACTTGTGCAAACAAATTTTGAATTGCAACGGTAATTGTAATACGTATGTTTTGAAGCCTTCCATTTTACGTTAGGAAATTTCTCTAAATTAAACGGGTTACAAAAGATTTTCACCATAGAAAATATAAATTAAATAGACATGTTTTAATTTCTTTACGTTTAGATTTTTTAAATATAATTTTAAAAAATAACTGCATCCGTGTTCTATTGTATCGGAGGCACATTCTTGTTGCTACTCTAAGTGTACGCCAAAAGGGAAGCTATCAACACTATATTTAGAGTGTTTTGTGAAAATCAAATCTGAACAAGTATATCAATAAATGGGTGCATGCCCTTCTCTTTCTTATCTTTATCAATGACATTGTAAATGAGGTAAATTGTCCCATCTTTGCAGATGATACAAGTATATATGATACAACTATATATGCAATCGTAGAAAACCCATTAGTTGCTTCCATTCTATTGAACTTGAGTCAACAAATAAATTTATGCACGGTGTAACAAATAGCTAGTAAACTTCAACTCACAAAAGACAGAAACCATGACCATATCCCGTAAGAGTGAAGCACTTCACCACCCACCCCTAAAAATGAATAATATACAAATAAAAAAAAGGTTTTTTCACATAAGCATCTTGGTCTAACGTTCTCATGCGACGGAAGTTGGAATTCCCACAAAAAGGTAGTCGTATCGAATTCGAATTCGAGGTTAAATATCATTCGGAAATCAAATTTTAAAGTACATAGGCGGTTACTCTAACAAATGTGTTTCTGTTATGTAAGACCTATCTTAGAATATGCAGACGTCATATAGGATAATTGCCCTGACTATATGAAAGACAAACTAGAACAAATTAGTTGCGAAGCAGCCCGAATAGTTACCGGTGCCACAAAGTTGACTAGCATAAATCTTCTCTTTCGTGAATGTAGGTGGGAAACCGTAGAAACACGGCGAAAAAAACTATTGCTGTTCTACAAAATGATGCATCATGATACTATAGCTTATCTCGCAAACCTAATACCAGATCGTTTTCAAAATGTTCACTTATATCAAACACGAAATTCTAACATGTTATACCAGTTCCAGTACGCACAGCTTTTTATTCTAACAGCTTTCTTCCATCTTCCATTAAATTGTGGAACGAAATCCCCGCAAATATTAAAAACAACAGCTCTGTAAATTGCTTTAAAAAGTTCCTAAAGCCAAGCGTGCAATTCCCTCTTGTTTATGTTGGTAGGAGAATTGGTCAGATCACACATGCGAGAAATCGTACTAAAAGGAACTTGCTGAAAGAACACACCTTTTAAAGTGTTCAAGAGTTTAATATAAAAACGAAAAGATTTGCATCTTGAAATGTTCCTTGTGAATAACTGGACAACTGCACTGTAAAAAATGTGTTTAGAGTCTAAACATAAACCTAAACGCCCTTTCTGTTCTCACTTGAGCACATGTTTAACCCTAAACATGTTTAGGTTTGCATTGATGTTTAGGGTTAGAACATGTTTAACCCTAAACATGTTTAGGTCTTAACTGGTGTTTAGATTGAGAACATGTTTAACCCTAAACATGTTCTACTTGCAATTCCTGTGTTTTTCCTCCTGTATTCCCTGCTTCTATGTCAAACTAGTTTTTAATTACATACTGTTCAGCAAATTGTTTAAGGACTCTCATTTAATATTCGGAGAATTTACGATTACTCTTCATACAGATCCAACCATACTGTCTAATATTGTCAAAAATGCAACACAAACATTAAATTAAGTCTAATATTTTATTGTTAAGTGTACATGTATAAGTTACTACAGTTGTTTTCAAGCATGTAAATTTCTGCAATAGACATGATCAATAGAACTAATCTACATTGTATTAAAATTAAACAAAAGATTAAAAAAGAATTTATTCTATAAAAGAATGTATCAAAAACACTATGTATATATGCCATCATATATGAATTTTTAAGAATCAAACATGGGTTACAATGTCTTATTCATGCATGTTCCCACAAATGACAAGTTTAACTGTATAATTAAACAATACTTTCAAGACAAATGATAAAAATTGAAAATCCAGACTTTGTTGGTGAACATATTGACAAGAAAGTAAAACTGTCTAATTTAAATCTAATTCAAACAGAATCATGAAATGTTAACCTCTACCACATACACATTTATTTACACATTAAAGGCTATTCCAGTATGGCCATGGGATCAAATAAAAATTTGATCCATGGTGAGATTACAAATAATTGAATAAATTCCAAGCTGGTGCCCAATAACAAAATCAAGACAGGAGTTGCTTTTTACCAGGCAAGCTCTTTACAATGAACATGGCAATATAACAATAAAGGTGAAAAACTATTTGTACAGTTAACAAATCCTTGCAGAAACTTTCAATGGGTAAAACGCAACTCATTAACATCCATTACAATATAAAAAGTGAGATTCACACATCATATCAAAAAGTTCATAATTGTGAAAATGTTACAGCAAGTATCAACCATACAGTAATAAAATATGGTAATAAATGATATTAATTGAATTTTTTTTCAGAAATTTGATTTGTGTAAACCCCATCACATGACATATTTTGAGAGGTAAATTCTTTAAAAACGGCTAATAGAAAAGTGATATTGCAGTTATTTTTAAATTTCTTTAAATAATAAGAAATTCTCCTTTCGCAAATTTTTAACAGCCATTCAGAATTCATTTGTATCTATTTCCAGTTTTGAAAGTTGTTATCTTTGGTAGGTTTAAAATAATGGAGTGTTTTAAATTTAAAAAAGTTCATTTGTTGTATTTGTTTATAGAATTAATATATATTTTAAATCAACAGTTTTCATATTTTTAGCTGATTTTGAAATGAAATGTGAAATTTTGGTTCATAAGACAACAAACCATCAAAACAATAGTATCAAAAGAAACATTTAACTAAATTTCTTAACAATATATATACAGATAAAAACTTGCAATTAATAATATATGTATAATAACTGTAGCATTTAAATATGGTCTATACGAAAAATATTGACCTAATTTAAAGTCAAAACTTGTATGTTGTACATTACTCAAGTTCAGCGCCATTGTTGTCCTCCTCACTTTTGTCTGATGCTTGTTCTATTGTTTTAAACTTTATCAAGTTAGCAACTCTATGGAAATGTGAACAGTCTTTCAGTAGTGCGATTTGTAGAACCCTAATAGCTGGCAGCACTTAGGACAAGAGAGATCCAGAAAGAACAAAAGTATAAGATCTTCTATGCCTGTTTTGTTTTTTATTTTGATTCAATACACATAAATTTTGTTATTTTTTGTGTCTGTTTCTTACAATCGCAAGACAAGAAGTTGTCGTCTTCACAGTGCTTGGGTTAGTTGCCTAAAAAAGAATAAAAATATTTAAAACATACAAAATAAGCCAGATACATAAAAAAACTAACAACATGCAAGCAAACTTTTATCAGCAACTTTGTTTTTATCCTTGAGCAAAATATTAATGATATTTACTCCATTTTCAAGGCATTTACCTTGTATTGCAGTAACTTACAAAGAATCAACTGAATCTAACAAATTGAGATGTATTTTAAGTATTATGACATCAGTGTGTGTACAGACTGACTGACAAATAGACAGACCAACACTTTTTTCCAAACTGAGAAAAAAAAAAAATTTTGTCATATACTGATCCTATCGAAAAAGAATTTAACATAAGGAGGGAGACTAATGAGAGGAAATATTGTTACAAATGAAAACAAAAAAGAACCATTCTTACTTGCACTTCTGTATTAAATTGATGGAAAATCTTTTTTCTTGTCTTTATTTCTTGCTTCAACAGTCTCAAAATCTCTTCATGCTGATGAATTCTTTGTCCTCAGCCTGTAAAAATATATGAAATCTAAAACGAGTACAATTTAAACACTAAAAACTTGTTTTCATTCTTTATCAACGTTTCAATAATCATCCCATATCTTGTTTTACTATGCAAGAAATGTAAATTTATATTTTTTTAAAAAGCCAGTAAAAAGAATAGGCTTAAAAAACAAAATGTAATATCAGGGATCACCACAGCTCAAAATCCAAGGGTGGTGCAAGGCGGACGATGATCCATTTCCTTACTCATAAAAATTTTAGAGTGACATTTATTTATTCATAATAGTCTTCGTTTTTGTTTTCACACTTGTGTTTTTGCTACCAGTCACAATATACATGTATTTATGTATTTAAAAACTTCATTGTTTTAGGAATAAAGTCAAACTTTAGTATGGGGTTCAAAATTCAAGGGTGGAGGAAAGAAATTCAAGAGTGGAGGAGCACCGCCCTTAAATAGCCTGTGGTGAACCCTGAATATAAGATAAAATCAGTTCTATCAATGTCATGAATGTACTGTAAACGGAAGCTACACACATTATCTAATAAAACATGACATACAAATTATAATAACATTTTTTCTTCAAGTCAATGACTGAATGTATTTGAGCAAATGCACTTGTGTGTGTAAAAGTAGCAAAATCATGCAGAAGTGTACAATTTTACAGTGAGTTATATATGCACATAAAACATCTACCGATGCTGAATATAGCTGAAATATTGCTTGCTGGACGATCAGCCATGCTCATGCGGTTGTTGTGTGCGGTGAATTTTAAAATACGGTGTATGTTCTTGTCATACATACATATTGCTTTTTGTTGTGTTATGTTGTATTATACATTCATTTCGTGTTATGCAAGCCGATAAGTTGCCGGGGCACATGATGTTATAGTTTGTTTCAATTACATTCAGATTCTGACAGCATTTATTTGATAATACAAACCTTCTAAGGCAGTAATTGATGAAGTACTGAAGGAATTCTCTGCACAAAGCTGGATTGTTTCCGGCGCTGAAGTTTCATCGCGGATTTTGTCTATAATTCTTTCAACAACGTCCATTTTGGCGGCTACTTTCAAACAAAGAAAACTATTGCGCCATCTATCGGGAGATAACTCGACACTTTTTCTGGATCGTGCAATTTTAATTTTTTATACAGGATCGTAGTTATATATATAAATATAATCCCTGATTTATACATAAGTGTAGAAATTAAAATGTTTGTGCGTGTTCTGGTTGATACGACTGGGACTAATATAGGCAATCTAATTAAAATGAAATACTGACTTGCTCCCCCTTTTTGTTATTGTCATTGTGTGTTTAATTTTAATTAGATTGAGGTTCTTGGATACTTAATATGGACAAAACTTGACATATCGCCAGTAGCGGGTTTAAAAGGAAAGGGGGCACGTCATATGTGTGTAATTCATTATGTTTTAACATGGACAGTCTATAGTTAGTATAGACTGTCCCTGGTTTTAAACCTAAACATGTTTAGGAGGAACATCACACTTTAACATGTTTAATGTAAAATGGAAATTATGTGTTCTAACTCTAAACATGTACCAAACTTAGGTGTTCTAACTCTAAACATGTTTAAAATCCTAAATATGTTTAGAGTTAAACGTTTAGGGATAGAACATAATCCTAAACACGTTTAGACTTAAACATGTTCTATTGACGTTCCAAGTCTAAACGCCATTTTTACAGTGTGCTTATAAAAATGATAGAATATAGGGAAGGTTACCTTAGATAGTTTTGCAGACAGAAATGTATTGTATTATTAGTATATATATATTCATGTAAATATAAAAAATCCATCTTGTCAGATAGAACATAGTTAAAATTCATCACGAGAAGAATTTGTATAAGCAGGGGTGGATACAGGATTTTCGAAAAGGGGTGGGGGGCGTAGAAGGGGATATCGGGAAAGGAAGGCCACGAACAAGGTTTTTAAAGTGTTTGGTAACCTTTATTTGGTACAGTATATACAACAGAGATATCATATTAAACGAATTAGTACCGTTAATGCATTCATTTATGGCTAAGACGAGCGGGGATTACATATTTGCCGCCCTGTTCTCTTTTTTTTCCTTTCCTTTTTTTTAAAGTGGAGGGGGGCGTACGCCCCTACGGCCCCCCCCCGGATCCGCCACTGATAAGTGTCTATCCACTTGTTTTCCGATCCTCAAGTTGTATGTATGCTTTTATGCATGTTACTGTTGTAACATCTTTTCTGAATAAATATTATTTACACTAATAAATGGTGTTGTAACGGAACAAAATACCCACAGTAAACGTTATCTCTTTAGTGAAAAATCACGATCGATCTTAATTCTGCTGTAGGTTCTTCGCAAGAGCAGCAACGGATGTTAATCCTATAAAAAATTAAAATGTTCAAAATAGAAGAGAAATAATATAACATGTTATAACTCTCGTCTGATAAACTCATCAACCGCCTGGGTATCCCATCATACCAGCCTTGGAGAGAACGGATCATCAAACGTGCTGGGCAAAATATGACAAACTCTAAGATAATGAGGCTCATAACGCCAAAATATTTATCAATATGCACCATATTTTACGCATCTGTGCAATCCGTTACAGTCGTAAGAACCAATAAATTTAAAATAAATAAAAATAAAGGAAAATCTGGAAACTGTACAAAAATATAGGATTATTATTTGGCAGGCATTGATGAACTTCAACGCTCTTGTCTGCAATAAACAAGGAAATATATTTTATGCAATGTGTATTCATTTCTTGGTATTCCAGTATGTCAGAACAGTGTAGACCAATTCCATCTTATTGTGGCATTGTTTGTTTGCTTGAGGTCGGTAAGTTTTCAGATAGATCCTGGTCTACACTTTTTTATTTGAGAAGAAAGCCGGTTTTTTCCTGTAAGAAAACTCGAAAACTGGCAATCTGCATGGGTCGATTAAGGTTGAATTATATAGCACACCTTTTACGAGGTCAGATTCATAACCATAGCGTGAAAACCTGGTGGTCAAAATAGATGATTACTACCCAGAGCATTTTGAAATATGTTAAAATGGTAAAACGTTTAAGATTTGATCGAGTCTGGTCTGGTTTATAGAACTGGTACCCTAATTATATATTTTTTTGGTTTAAATGTTGAACACCTCTTTCAGCAATTTTTCAGCTAAATCATAGCGTCCATTTTTTATTTGGTGAGGAAGCCGGAGTACCTTGAGAAAACCCCTGACCTTCGGAAGGAAAACTGGGAATCCTTGTCAATTAAGATTGGAGTCGAGCGCATCCTGCCCGCAGTAAGACTCCTCATAGCACTGATACTCTAGTAAGCTGGTATTTCACATTAAACATACCATCAGTTATTAAAAAGACAAATCAACGACGTCCTATTTCGGGTAAATAAAAGATTTGCTCAGCTTGTCAGCTTTCATACGCCGTGGATTTCAGTTTAAACTTTATTTTATTGCCATAACAAACAATAAACAACTGTTTATTTTTTTACTTTTATTGTTCAAGAAAAATTCTTGATCAAAAACATATACAGAATTCTAAAAGCGTATTTTAGATTTTTTATACAAAAAGTACATTATTTATGTTTTTTTCTGTTTTATCATTTTGTTTTCAAACTGTTGTTTTATGCATTACTAACAAACACATGTCTGTGTGTTCATGATCAATGAGTACTCCAGGGACGGAATTCTGATCAATGAGCACTCTAGGGACGGAATTCCTGCTTAAACTTTTACATACTATCTTCTCATTTATAATGTACTCCATTCGGCCGCCCACATTGAATTATCTGGCTTGGTCCTCCATACGTTTTAATAAGAATGTTGTAAACACTGGTAAACATTTATTATTCATGTATTGTTGATATTTTTTAAACAATCGTTTCTATGACGTGGTCAGCTAGAATGTGTATTTTTGTATTCACTGTCTAGTTCTATCCCCTGTCGGAACAAAGTTAAGACGTCACGGTTGATAGTTGCAGCTTGTCCTTGCAGCACCCGGTTATGCGAGGTAAAGCATGGAGTGTGCAGTTCAGTAGACTGTTGCTTCTGCGTGCTTTAATCATATTACCCAAATTACGGGTAAGATAGAGACACATATAATAGTAACAAAGGTAAGCCTTACTCTTACCAATATATAGGTAAACAGCAACCACCGGACAAGTACACTCTTTGTAACCTAAGAATAATGGTCGGTACATGCATGTAATGTCCCGAAACGGTTTGTTTTGTTTATTTGCGTGCTGTACAGAAAACAAATCAGTTTTCCAATAGGAAAGAACATTATGTTATTTCCATCCCCCTAGATTTAAAAACTAATGCTTAATCAAATATATATAGCTTATAAATCATCTTACATCTTTAGGGCCAGTTTAAAGCAAAAAAAAAACAAACAAACAAACAAACAAAACAAAACAAAATTAATAATAAAATAAAATAACAAAATTTCACAAATGTGCCCACAAATACACTAAATTTTGTATTCATTAATTTAAACAGTAAAATTTTTTTTAAGTTATAAAATTAAACAAATCATTGAAATTTTCATATTTCTAGCAATCTGTTATTTACATTTTTTGTGTGTAAGTTTAACGTGGCAGTGCTGGTTGTTTCATTCATTATCAAAACACGTGCAAAAACTGTACAATCACCAAGTCTGTTCAAAGATTGTTTCAAGTTTAAAGTTTAGTTTCTCTATTTCATGATATGTAGCTTCAGATTTATACTTCACTTTGCAACCATATCAGTCTTCTATGTCCGAGTGAATAAGATGGTCATGTACTAGTAATCACAAGCGTGTAAACACTATTATTGCGTGTTCGAGGCTTGCTGCTTGGCTCCAACCCTTATTCACATTGATTATCAGTTTTTCTGTCGAAGTTTGTATCGGCTTTATCTAGACGCCATGATGTAACTAAAAAAATTGCTTAAGGTGACGTTAAACCCCAATAAAAGAAACACAAACATACAAGCTTATCCTGAAACGTCACTGGCACTTCTTAGGACTTTTATGCATATATCAATTCTATACATGTATCAGTTTTGACGAATTCATTAGATGGACGCTGGTTGAGTTACGGGGAAATAAAGGGGTCTATGAAATTTATAGAACAAATTGCAAAGAACGTACATGCTTAGTTATGTAAACAAGATATGTTTTGTCAACTTAATCTGAAGTCTAAATTTGCTTCTTTGTTAAATCGTCGGCAGCATTTTTCGTCATACTGACTGCACGACATTGTAAAAAGCGAATAATGTGCACAGTGAACAGGTGAATTCTTTTTCGAGTCAAAGTCATTCTTTAAGAAATTGTCATTTTTTAACAAATATATACTTTCATATAACTTTTTGTATTCATATTGCTGGACGAAACCCTCTTTCATATATCTTACAATGTAGAAAAAAAGAATTTAAGCAGATTATTAAATCATAACATAACGTAAACAGTTGTAGCACAATACTGATTAATTTTTATGTATTTTAGATGTTTGTTGGACGCAAATGTCAGCAGTTATGGTGCCTATTTTATATCTTATTAATATTTTTATATTTACTATCGATTTTGTTTTGTTTTGCTTTGTTTTGCTTTCTTATAGGCAATAAATCCTTTGATAATTTTGATTAAGATATTTTAGTATATTTACGTATTTTATTGGAATATTTCTATTTACTATACTAACATTCATTAAATTCCGTGGATACCAATTTTCGGGGTTAGAGAACCATGTTGCTATATTGAGGGTACTTGATTTAACGGTTTTATTATTAGCTCCTATTATGAACAGAAACTGGAATTGTTTGCATTTATGTGTCACCTATTAGATATTAGATTCCCACGCAATCCACGAAATTGGGTATCACAATAATAAATTAACAACACTATCGATGGGTATTCTACTATAGCAACTTTGATTCCAGTCTCAAACTATCGCTTACAGGATGAAGGTCGTTCAGAACACAAACACTGAAAGAATATGCCAGTGAATTTTCTTTAAACTTGTCATGTAGATAGATTTTATACATGTTATTATAATTCAATTAACAAATACTTTCTAAGAGCTTAATTCTGAGCGTTGAGCACCAAAACTTTAAATTGTCTAATAGATTGTACAGTGAAGAGAATTTCAAAAGCTATAATGATTTTAAAAGTTCTGTCTGATACAATTTTCTTTATTTTTGTTATAATGTCAAAAAACTGGTATACACTTTAGTAAGAAAAAAAATAGCCTTGTATGCTTGAAAAAAAACTAGTCTAAGAGTATACTAAAAATTTTGATTTTTTTACAGAATTGCTCCTTGTTAATTATATTTCTTTGTTTTGGTTATTCTGAACTTGTTTTAGTTACAACTTTGTTATTTAAAGGGATTCAGGACACTGTACGCCATTTTTTATGAACTACCGATATTACATTTATGGTAAAATTAATAATAATTTCTCTTATAACTAACACTTAACTACGGTAAATTTGAAAATAATTATGAAAGACGTGTACTTATATTTTTAATAATTTTTATAATTGTTTCAACTTAAACCTCATCTCTGCACTAATACTCATCAGTGTTTTACTGTTTTCCTGTATCCACAATTTATTTTAAATATCGCTAACTGTTATAAAATATGTACACGTTTAATTGCTTATGTTGTAAATAGTTTTGATCCTTTGAGTGTAATTAAATGTAACTATAACATAGGAAACGGATTAACATAAGTCTGTGACTTGTTTACGGATCTTAACATTGTATACGAATAAAATATGTTTACATTAATTGACCTGTTATTTCAAGACAAGAAATTAACCAAGAGACCTATATTGTTTATTACATCAGTAGAATGTATACTATTACTTAGCATTATGTCAACATTTCAGTGGACAAAATATTGTAAATCAATTATTTTAGTGCTGTTTGAGTCTATTCTCTGTACTATCTATGTCTGTCTGTTTCTGTCTGTCTGTCCGTCTTTCTGTCTGTCTGTCTGTTTGTTATTAAAAAATTGTTGTAATTTCAGTGCTCATTCACTCGAAAATAAGGTCGGAATTTTTAATTTTATTTTGAATTATGATTACTGGTATAAAAAATGACTATTTGGCAATTAAAAAAAAATAAATGACAAATTATTTTCAGTGTAAGTGTCCTGAACCCCCTTAAATCGTTAATAAATTGGTATGATGGTATAGATATAAGTCTTCTAGGAAGATTTGAAATTTTATGGATCCTGAGAGTAAATAATTTTGGAAATGAATATTAAAAATTCCGTAATTAAAATATCTATTAAGATTTTCGGACAAAATAGAGGGTGGTGTCATTAATCTCCATAAATGTTCTGTTAGTGTGCTCAATTAAGAGTAACCAGGTCTTCGGGGTTTTCAGCTTTAGTTATATTAGTAGTGTTTGGATAAGAAATGTGTCTATTTGTACTCATTGATAATGATTAACGGTTTATGTAAATAGCATGACAATGTTGTCTAAACATGTAGTTGATAATTCGCGTTGAATTCTAAGCGGAGTTCTCAAAAATATTTTACGTATGTGCTCATTTGATGAAGTCGAAAATTCGGGAAAATTGTTTTCAATAAGCGGAGTTCTCAAACATATTTATTTAAGTGCTCAGTTGAATGAAGTAGGCAACATTCTGTGACGTATTTTGATTTCATATTTTTTGTAGATGATTTGGTCAAATAGACCACGGAATCGCCTTTAGCCTGCATACTTTGAAAACCCTGATACGAATCTTTTTTTAAAGAAATAAAAATACTATTCAAATGAGGAATAGTAGTTGATGATTTAATTGAGATTTAATGTTTAAATGGAATTAGGATTTTTTTACTGCATAAAGTGGTTGTGTATACGAGTGTTTGTGTATACGAGTGTTTGTGTATACGAGTGTATACGAGTGTTTGTGTATACGAGTGTCGACAAGACGAAACAGGAGTCTTGCATTGAAAGTGTGATAATCTTGATAACATTTTATTTGTTACAGATTCTAAATAAAAATAATAAATAGCAATGCATACAATATGCGGTTTTGGGTCTATTTTACGTTTTAACGATATTAAATATATAATATTGAATGAGAATAATATTGCAAACCTGTAGAATATCAGACTTGGTAAGCTACAGTTGTCCGCAAAGCAGTCGGAATTAATATACTACAAAATTACTTACGTTTATTTTCGCATTTGGCAAATTCGGCTCAAATTGTTGCAGACATTCAACGGTTTGGTTTTTCTTGGTTCTGCTTATGTTAGTTGAGTAATTTATTAATGTTATTATGTAAAATTGAACTTACACTATACATTGTTGTCAAATGTTTAAATTAATAGAATATTCCATATACGTTTTTTATGTGCTATGACAGTTATTAAAAAAAATAACGTTCAACTATTTTTAAAATAAATTTTTTCGGTAATGCCAATTTCTACAGATATTTCCCAATTTGTATATTCTTCAATACCTTATAATTTTTCGGCACTCAGAAACAAACGAATAGAAAGAAAAACAATTTCTGAAACAGAAGAAAATGTGCAATGCATCATAGAAAAATATAATGAAAGAACCAGAGTATAAATAGAGTCACATGACTACATGTGACACACAAAAAACTCGGATGTTTTTACTTTGCCATGCATTTGTCATAATACACAGTATTGTCTGCGATAACTGACAAAATTGCCAAGATTGCTGTTCAATCATTACTGGAATTAGTTTCAAATTTCTGAAATAACAAGTTCTGACCTATCTTTAAGCTCATCAGTGTACGGTATGTCCGCAATATTAAAAATGTGATTTAAGTAGCCATAAAATTGACAGGCAATTGCTTTTCTATACAGACAGACAGAGACAAATTAGAACATTAGCCACGCCTCCTTTTCATCGCATCATCCTCATCAACGTCCTGAAGTGAATCTCTATTGGAGATGATAATGCGTTTTACTTATGCTTAAAGCTGGAATATGCATAATTTTATATTAAATAAGTTTTGAAGCTTTCTGATCCATCTTGTTTTTGTTCAATAAATAGTTGAATAATAACTAAAAACTGCAGGAGACAACATTCAGAAACAATCGAATTTCGACAGAACTAGCGATGTGGAGTCAGCAGAGAGGTTTCACGCTTTGTTAGACTTACTTCTGGTCTGTGTTTTTGGACAGATGGAATTTGTATATTAATTTCCCTGTAGAGGTTTCATGGGACGCGAGTCACACGGAAAGTGAATTTCTTTTCCATATTCTTGAATCATAAATCTGAACGCGACAGAAGTTTTATATATAAAGAAGAATTATGAAAAGATCATTAGACCATTATCATAAGACGTCAAAAGAGGACAATTATTCTGACGCCAGTGATAGCAATGGATCGAACGACGATCTGTCCACAGGAAGGGCATGCAGTGGTACATCTAAGAAAAGAAAATCGCGACCGTCATCAGACGACAACGAACAACAGGACCAGCAGGGTGACGGGTACTCGTACCCCAGACCAAGAAATGCCGCTAATGCGCGGGAAAGAGACAGAACACATAGTGTGAATTCTGCTTTTATTACGTTACGGACATTAATTCCGACAGAACCAGCAAACAGAAAATTGTCTAAAATTGAGACTCTCCGGCTAGCTACAAGTTATATTGCACATTTGAACACTGTTTTAATGGTGGGAGCAGATTGTATAGACCAACCTTGTATAAAACATCAAGCTATGTTACGGGGAGGTATGGACAATTTACCAAAGTCCGTTTGTACGTTTTGTCTAAGTGCTTCAAGACTTCGAATGGTGAGTAAATTAAGATAATTGAAATATTTGTTTTTAATAATTTGGACAGGCTTTCCTGTTAGATGTAGGCAATAGAGAAAAAAATAAAATAAAATTGTTTCTCTTGACCGGCACGTTTGATATTAAAACACATGCATTTATGAAAATAATGGAAAATAAAAAAGACTTAATTCAGTAACTTTATAAGTAATGTCCTTGTATGGGGAGTCTAAAAGTCGAGTCCTTGTCCCCCGCAATAAATAAACAGAACAAGTAAACTCGATTATTTATACTAAGTATGCTGTTTTATATGCTGTGGTGTTTTTGAAACTATTTTGCTTGCCTAGGGAAATAAAAAAACAAAAAAGAAGATTAGAAAAATAACGCCTAAATATATATTTATAATATTTTTATTACACCAGTCTGAAATAACGGCAAATAATTGACCGAAAAAATAATTGCAAGTATTTTGAAGTTTCTTTTCTTTTAATTAAGAGGGTTTTTTTTGTTAAGAAAGACGTTTGCTGTATATAACAGAAATGCAGCACGTGAAATGCAGTCACTTTACAATAGTATTATCTAAACTATTTAAATTAACTTCTGGTTTTATCACAGATCACAAACATTTACGCTGACAGTTAACAACTTAAATAATGAAAATGAGGCATGAAACATGGTAACAACTGGACGTCGACAGAATTTAATTTCACGGACAAGAAAACAAAATCGACTAAATCTTATTAATTATGTTTTAAATGTCACGACTGTTAGTTGTGGTATAATAGATAATTATGTTCGTTTCGCAAAATTGTTGTTTTATTTTGATAAAAAAAGTAGTTTATTAATATTACTGAACAGCGTGAATAATGCTGTGTTTTCAGAATAATATTATTTATTATTTAGTTGAATTTTTGGTTCTCTAAGATAAGAAATAATTAAAATGTTACACGATATCCACAAATTTGCAATGAATAAACAAATTGAGAAAACATGTCAATAAAGTATATTGCATATTACATGAAACCGTGTTCACAATATATAAGAATAATTTAAAGAAAAACTAATAAAAAAAAATGACCTTCTGAATTGAAATAAAATAATTCTAAGATGTCTCACATATTTACAATAAATATGAACTACATCAACAAAAGGTTTGACGGATTGACGGATATAAAACAAGATCAGAGACCCGACCAACTCCCAAGTGACCGATCATCAATTTCTACATAAATATCAGAGTTCACTAAATTATAGAAAATTTCACTTAATGTGCTCGATTTTCTGTGAAGAACTGAAATGTCAGTAATTTGCCAAAATTTATTTCTATTTTGTTTCGGTAATGGGGCAAATAGAATATTTTATGATTATTTACAATTTTCATTGTTTAGTTATTCTCTATGTAGAGGGGTTTGTTTATTTTCGTGGTTTCGGGTAATTTATCAAAAAGGATTTAGTATTCAGATAATTATAATTAATGTATGTACCACTATGAAAGTAAGCAGGGTACTGCGACCTTAATCTTCCGCTATATATACATTTGCTTGGGAGAAATTATGATAAAAAATAATATTTAAAAAAAGGATTGTTTAAACACTTCTATTAATGTTATTTTAGACGACGTGGCCTAGGCAATCTCCAATACCCTAGCGTCTAAAGTCTATTTTTCGGTTAAAGACTGGTTCCCGTATTACGTCATCACTGAAGTGCGAAGAACCCTTTCCGTCTGTTCGCCTACTGTTAAATTTGGTGAAGAGTTTTTGGGTTGTAATCTTTTTTTTAGCACTGTCCTAATTTTCTTGATAACACATCAAATGATTCGATGTCGGTCAACTATTTTTCAAATTCAAGCCCTTTTAAATGCAAGCGCTGTTAAAAAGGAACTATTTGTGCGTTTAGATTTGAACATTTAAATTTATTATTTAATTGCATCGTTTCTGTCGTTGGGGAAGCAAAAGACCTTTCGAACATTCTCATGGTGGATTGCGACTGTAATAAGTTGGATTTTAGAATTAATACATTTTATTTTTTTTTAAATCTCGTGCTTTGTAACTTAATTAAAAAAAAACATAATAACATGACAAGATATTGTCCAAATTTGTGTGGCATACTAGAAGAAAGATTCCTATATGAACATGTAACTTCCCACATACCATCTTTTACTCAGAAAAAGAAATATAGTTTTAGCCAAATCCTTCATTTTATATTTATTTCAATATTCCATTTTATTAACTTGTTTTTAAATACGCAATATTAAAAGCAGTATTTTAAATATGTTTGATCACCGAAATTAACATTTGAAATAAACCATTTCTAATGTCTCGAATCATCATCGGAATCTCAAGGTTTTATTCCGTCTCATCGCTAATATGGGTTTCCTTTGGTGGTCATGTTCACTCCTCTGTGATTGGTGATAGATTATTTGTAACGGGACACTACTAAACAAAAGTTTATATTATTATAATGGTGCAAATAAAATACGAAATAATTCCCACATGTATTTTGTATTATTAAAATATGATACGCCATATCCTCAGACGACCTTATGTTAGGGTCAGATCCGTGGTTTGTTTTTATAGTTCCGGTCATCTGGGATTTTCATCAAACCTGAACGTGAACTCGGATGAACTTAAGATCAATTTCAAAATGAATGACATACAGGTTTTATTTGCCACTTATTTTATTTTTATTTCCTATTAAAATTTCTTCAAATATTATTAGTAAAATTATCTTCATTGGTATTTTATACAAATGTATTTCCGTTTTGTTGTCAATGCAACTAAGTTTAAGATATTATTATCTCGATATGTTATGAACACTGAAAAAAATATTATTTCATTATATTTATTATTAATTATATGATAAATTATATACATGTATTACCCATATTTTAATAATAGATATACAAAGTGAACAGCAATATACACTTATGTGTTTAATCCTTACTTAAATATTGTTAATATATATATAACAATGACAACATATATAATATAATAACATAACGGTGTCTTTAGCATACATTTGAGTATTTTCGTTAATTGCAGGTTTAAAATTACGTGTATGTTTTTCATTAATTTAATAGATCAATGAAAAAGACGTTCTTTTGGCATTTTAAAATGCGTTTGTAAAATTGATCTCAAAATAAAATCTTACAATTTTAAAATTAAAATAAATAAAATGAATATGTTGAATTAAAAATTTATGTTATATATGCTTGATTTTTGCTATTTTTTTATTTACAATACATAATTTCTTAATCGTATGATTATGCCTTGAAAGAAAGTTACCTGAAAAGTCTCAACGAATAGTCACGTGGTGTGATTTTTTTTCAGTGTAATAATGCTTTAAAATGCAAATAATATAATAATAAATAATATGTGAATTCCTGGGAAAATAAAAAAAACAACACCTAAAATCATTCAGTTTGGTTTACAGTCGTCTTCAATTTGTTTGAATGATTTGTGGAACTTTGCACGATTTTAAATAATTTGGGGTATTTATACATATTTTTAGGTTTTGAAATATTTATTGTAATATCTTAAACATTAATATAGAAAACTACCATACAATATAACTTTAAAAAAACGATTTATAACCTGTACGTTGTACCTACATGTATATGAGTTTGTAACGGATTCACATAGGTTCTAAATTTTCTGTTAGTTATCTATTACTGAACACCGGAGTGGTTGTGAGCTCGAACGCGAATTGGAGCAAGGTGTGCTCGATAGCAAATTAAATGGCAAAGAATATATCCAACTGGACTATTAAAAGTCCGGGTTTGTCAACGTTTTCTCCAGCTTCTTCATGAAATAAAAAACTACGAAACAGCTGAAATATGATTAAAAATGGCGGAAAACCTAAAACAAACAAAAACTAAACAAATTTAAAAAAATCTGGAGATGGTGTAATATTCGGAAGTGAAGTCTTTAAATTCGCATTTGTTCAATTCTTCCATAAATGATATTGCAAATGAATGTTTTCGAAAATATCCTAAAATAGGTCTTAGGGCATAATTTAGGACTGATTTACGACAGTCTTAGATCTCACAACGAAGGCATCCTAAGACCATCCTAGCAAAGATTTCCCAACTCGATGTGGACTGCACTTTAAAAAAGGACATAAACGTTTTATAAACATGTATCAATAGTATTTAAAACAATTTTATAAATTTAAACGTCAAATGTCAATTGAGTAAGAAAGGGAGTCTAAAAACGGAGCTTCTAATTTAGTTGGATAAGGCTAAAAAGCATAAGTGGGTGCTATTTAGCAAACTTTCTTATGTTATAATAGGTGCTTCGGTGGCTGAGTGGTCAAGGTAATTCGTCTACTATTAATCACGTGGTCTGTCAACACTGAGGTTGCCGGTTTGAGTCTCACTGTGGGCAGGGTGTACTCGACTACAATCTTAATTGACAAGGATTGCCAGTTTTCCTACCGAAGGTCGGGGTTTCTCGCCGGGTACTCCGGCTTACTCCCCCAATAAAAACTGGACGCTATGATATAGCTGAAAATTTTCTGGAAGTGGCGTTAAACAGCATTTAAACAAACAAACAATGTTATAATAAAAATAAAATGTGTAAAAATCAAAACAAATAAAAATTATGACCATCCTAAGACCATCTGGGAACACATATTTCATTGTCCTAAAGTTAGGATACAAATTAGTACTTGTCCTAACTTGCGACATCTTCGGTGTCATGACATAGGATAAAGAGTTGTCCTAAGAAGGTCTTAGGACATGTCTTAGTCCAAAGACATCTTAGAAAACATGGCCCCTGTGGTTGCTTTTTGTAAATAAATTTTAATATTTTAGTTTAATATCATCATTAGTTTTTAACATATAGTTCTATTGAAAAAGACATTTCATATTAATATATTGCTATATTTCGGAATTAGTAAAATTATATAACTGTTGTAAAAAAGTTTAAAGCACACAAATATTTAGACGGTAGATACTTTTTGTCATGTAGAGTATGATACCAATATTCCCCGCCATGTAAAAATTTATAAAATAGTAAGCGTATATATGTGTTCCTAGCCAGAGCAAGAAATGACGTGCTGTTTTTTATAGCTTAAGTCGAGATTTGGACATGTATTTCCACTAGACAGTGTATGTACACCGTCGTAAATTACGTAATTTCAGAAACTGTAAAATCACGATGTGTCGAGATCGTCTCAACGGTTTCGTAGCTAGTATATATATAAATAACATTTACATTTCCCGACAAAGTACATATATTCAGAAAATATTTCAAATTCTGAAAAGGCTATATGGTCCTCATAATACCTGATAATTTCGTGTCACTCTCCGGCACAGAGACCCAGATAAAAGCTCTGCCACACGTCACTCCCCATTTACTGCGGGACTAGATTTGTCGTCTGCTTGAAACGTTTGTAGACAAAGAATTCTGTTTGCAAAATAATACATGAGATCTTTTTTTATTTTAATATAGTCTATTTGTGCACTTTTGATACAGTTTTATATTGCAGTACTGCGTTTGTACTCAAAGCGTATCCGCCATGAGAGATATCTCTCACAATGTCAACAAATGGTGTGGCAGAGGGGATTGCGGTTGACGTAGGTTACCGGCCAGAATCATTTGCGTGGAGATTGATTTCGTATAACATGGGTTCCTTAATTTGAATTTAAAAATAAGTTTTTAAGCCTCCAAGCAAACTGATTTAATGGGTTTTACTTTTTACCGCTATTGAGATTATGTTTGTCTGTTGTTCTTACTTGTTGTTTTTATCTATTGTTTATTTTGTCATAATGACAAGCTGCAAGCTTACAAGACAATAATGTTTATTTGAAAGCATCAAAATAAAATAATACATACGATGGACGCCAGTCGCGAAGACGATACTGCTGACCTTGACCGTTTACTAATTATAGGATATGTAAACAATAATAAGAGACACTATTTATTTGACATCTTTATCAGGTCATTACATGTACTTGTTGAAGGTCTTCTGTAGTGACTGATCAGTGAGACACCGCATCAGTTTAAATGTTTGACCACTAAAGTTTTAACTTTATAATGAACATGATTGCTAAAGGATTTATATTCTATTGTTTAATAATACCCAAGTAAAAATCTACGCGTGATTCTAAGTCAAGGGTTCTGTGTTCGCTTTCGATCATCGTGTACAGCGAACGCGTATTCAGAACCCTGACTTGGGATGATGCGCGTGATATGAGCACGACTGAAACAATTTGTTTGACCTTATATTATGTCTTCAACAGAATGTTTATATTTTGAATTTCTATAACCTTTTGTGGTATATGACGTAACAGATATATTTTCACAACATCATACATTGACAATTTAAACACAATTCAGGTCACCCATGATTTTTATATATGATATTAGATGTAAATATAACTGACTAAGAGATTATAGTATGATTTGATTCATGTCACTTACATGTACGCGTCGCCATTTAAACTTAAATTTTCGACTTTCAAGTTAGTGAACTTATTTTATTTGTACTTTTAAATCAACGAACGTCGAATCTTTGGTTTACTGTCTACGCATGTTAACTACCAACTACAGACCAACGCTGGCATTTGTTAATGGTAATATTGTTTGCCTGCGGATGTCGTATCGATTGTGGCATTGATGGCCTGAAAATTTTAGGTCCGTTTCAAATATTGGTCATTAACAGTAATGCATTAGAATATGATGCTTAAATTGCAATCTTTTTTAAATTTACGCATCTTACAGAGAGAGGACCCACACCCCCATGTGACGGATGTGTAATACCCTCTCGTTGGAGGACAGTTAGGTTATAATAACGAAAGCGGGCATAACGTGTTTTAGACAGTGCCACGCTCGTATGGCCTGAACGTGGAATATAGTGGGGAATGTGTTTTAGAGAGTGACACGCGCGCGTGGCCTGGCCGTGGACCATTGTGGGTAATGTGTTTTAGAGAGTGACACGCTCGCGTGGCCTGGCCGTGGACCATAGTGGGTAACGTGTTTTAGAGAGTGACACGCTCGCGTGGCCTGGTCGTGGATCATATTGTGTATCATGTTTAGCGTGGGTACCATGTTTAGAGAGTGCAACCATGGGCAATAGTGGGTAGCACGTTTAGAGAGTGCCACGCTCGCGTGGCCTGGCCGTGGATACTAGTGGATAACATGTTTACAGACTGCTATGCTCGCGTGGCCTGGCCGTGGACAATATTGGGTAACGTGTTAGAGAGGTCCAAGTTCGCGTATACGATACTAAAAACAAATCGATGCATTTTATCCTCTACAAATTGACAATTCTACGTCCGTCCCAAACCAACATTACATAATATTCCAGTTCATGCCCATGGTCCATCGCAACCATGCAACTCCCAGATTTATTTATTTATTTACTAGTTTCGTCCTGAATACGTTAAATCATTATTTAATCAATCAATATCTTTCCCGCCAAATATGTAGTTGAAATCTTGATAGATTTTTGAACCTATCGGTGATTTTTTTGAATTTTTAGACTGCGTACTACCTGTTTCATGGAACACCCCTTTATGATGGATGATGTCTTAAGTTGTCTAATATTACGCCATGCAGAAAGATAAATTGATATCATGTCTGCGAAGTCGATCTTGGTCGTTTAATGTTTCTGTTACAAACGAATGAGATTATCTTCAAAACCTCAAAGACTTCAGAGCTTTCTTCTTTCTGTGAAAACACGATAAATAACGTATTTATAGCGCGCCTGACATACACAATCGTTTACTGTTAATAACATTGCCGAGGCGTCTTCCACAGTTGTTCGTTCGGATTCCATCAAACCATTATGCGGAGTTTTTAGAGTTTAGAATGACGGATGACAATATCCGGTTTCCGAACATCTGTTCTTTCGTGATTTTTATATGTATCTGTAAACCATTATCATTATTTTCTTGCATTTTCACAAATAATGAATGTTATATGAAAACAAGCACTTCTGTCATTTATCATTCTAAAGTTTGATAAAATCTGAAGCAAATGTCAGATCTTGTTACACATCTGTCAGTTTTTCTAACGAAACATTTCCATTCCGAATGATAAATGAATTTGTAAACATTCTTATATGTTGTATATACAAATCTTGTAAAAGTGCAACTATTATGTTTTTTACGGGGTTTGATGGGATTTTCTTGATACTCATTTATCGCCCAGATACGATTTGCCTCCCTTTTGATTATGTGTAAATGTAATAATTTTGTGGAAAGATACTAGTATATGAAACTAACATTCTTAAGCTCTAATGTTAGAGTAAACGAACATTCTTAAGCTCTAATGTTAGAGTTTTTTGTATGGAGTTTTACGCCACTTACTTCATTCATTCATTCATTCATTCATTCATTCATTCATTCATAAATAAATAAATAAATAAATAAATAAATAAATAAATAAATAAATAAATAAATAAATAAATAAATAAATAAATAAATAAATAAATAAATAAATAAATAAATAAATAAGTTCTTATTGGCAAACAATCTCATAAGCAGTTGCCAGTATAAACCACAAGGTTACATGGAATCTGATAGTTACCTTTTGGGACTCAAAATAGAACAAGGACCATTCCAAGACTGATGGACGATTCTAATTAGTCTTGGTTTTTTACTTAGCAATGAAATAATTCGTAACAAAACATTTGGTTTTCCTTGTCGAAATAAACAAAATGACCGAGATGAATAAAATTACTCAACTAATTTTTTAGCAGATTTGTTTAAAGTTAATAATGTATAATGTTACATATTTAACCGTCCACTAAAAGGTTTAAAAAATAGTTTCGTCACATTAAAAAATGACTTATTTTATATAATGTACAATACATCGAAAAAATAGTATTCGACATTTTTAGTACAACTTTATGGAAGACGAAAGGGTAGACTTAGTGTTTCCTTCTATAAGCCAACTTGTCAATAAATAAACTATAATACAATGCCGAAAAACTTATAAGGTAATATAAATTCAATGCATCAATATAAAAGATATATTAATCATACAAGCAAGCAAAATTTTCGTTGGCACAGATTTGATCGAAACCAATTTACTATATATATATATGAAGTGCGAAAGTTGGATGTGTACCCACAATCCCTATATCCAACCCCATGCACTTTCTATTTGTATTGTAAAATTTGTTCCTGTACATCACAGATAGTAACCTCCGTCTATACTCGTGAATTAATTTATTTCTCTGAAAGTATATCAGAAAAGGAGCTTGGTATCGTCAAAAAGTGTTGATTGTTTTATTTGAACGCTGCCATAGGAATCCATCTCGTTAGACGCTCCGCTGCAAATGAGCTCAGATATGACCTAAATTAACACGTGGCAATAGCTGCTCGTCAGTCATTAGAAAATGCATATCAACAATTCCTTTGAGCGAAATAAAGAACAACAAGAAATGAAATCAGACGAACTCATTAGGAAATTGATTGTTCTGTGAAATGTACAAAACACCTGAAATGAACACCTAAAAAATACGCTTCATTGCCGCGATTACACTTTGGAAAAAGAATAGCGTTACCAATAACTGTATAATAATTATTTCCGAATCAATTAAGACAACTACTTAATAATGTTGACAGTTGGCTATAATTCATAACGTGTCGTAATGTCAGACAATAAACGCACATGAATTGTGTTTACATTCATAAATCTGTAATAAGCCACAATCGTGTAGCACTTCCCCTGATATCAGGGGAAGCTATTTTTGGGGGTTGGGGAGCGGGCGGAGGGTATGAATAGCTGACTGCAAATATCATGTACTTTGGGGTCAACTCAATATTAACCATATTTTTTTTCTCTCCAGTCGCGCACGTAGCATTAACTGAAGTTGTTAAATATGCATGTTGCGTAGATTTGTTGTTGTGATTAATATTTTAAATGTTTGTCACATTAAGAGGTTATGCACTTTGCCTCTTCTCATTAGTTCAGCTTATGTTCAAATGATTTTAGAAAATATTTATTCATAGTCGTTTTATTTGTTTGCTTTTGTGTGATTTGAATGTTGTTTAAGTGGTTAAGGTAGTTATGGTATAGCTGAAAAAATTGCTGAAATACAAGGAGAAAACCCCAACCTTCGGTAGGAAAACTGGCAATCCTTTAACTTAAGATTGGAGTCTAGCGCACCCTGCCTGCAGTGAGAATCGAACGGCAGTGTAGACAGACAAAGTGGTCAAAAGTAGACGAACTACCTTAACCACTTGATCACAGCCCCGCATAGTCGTTTGAAACAGAATGTATTTATATATATACACACATTGTATTTTGCGACAACCATATAGAATATATTTCCTGGGAATTTCTAAAGCATCAAATCTGGAAGTCTTTCCATATGAAAAAATGTAGAAATAACTCAAAATAATATTTGAAAAAACCATATATTAGTAAATAAAACCCAGAATAAATTACTTTTCACGAAGATAGCGATTTTTTTTAAAGTTTAGAACAAAAAATATCCAAGAATTCAACAACAATTTAAATTTTGAAAAATTCTTGATGTTTTTTGTTGATTTAAAAATATAGACCATATACCTTCATTAATTTTATGGAAAATAAATTCTCAAATTTTAATAATTTAGATCTTCGGGAAAAAATCTAAATTGTTCTATGTTCTAAACCAAACAGGGTCAGAATATTCCCTATTGATATATGATGTTAATATATGTTTGTATATGTATTTTTTATGTATTGCTTTACCCAATAGAGTTTTATATGCCTGACAGATTATTATTATTATTTAATTCACCAATTTTACAATTGCAATATTTTTTAGAATATTAACAAAGTGATCTTGATATGTGAAGTATGATTGCCCTTATAGGCTTTAATTTTCGTTTTTTAGATTCGACCAGAAAGTTGTATGTACAAAGACATCCGTGTTCCTATGCAATCAAGACGGTGACACATTCCAAAATTGTGTCGACATTTGTGATCTATGGGAGGTAACTTTAATTTCATCTCTAAGAAGTGTACAAGTGGAACTGAATTACCTCCGATTCAACGACGAGAAGGATTTGTTGTGAGATGAGAAAGTTAAAGTATAATTAAATAAAATCGTGTTATATACATGTATTAATCAACTATATTTTCTTTATGCATGATGTTTTTTCTAAAGCATAGAGACATGTGTCAAAAATTTGTTTCGTGATGTCACGAGGTCAAAATTTTATGTCTAAAGCAATGGACAGTTCTCTCCATTAATGTTTTTCTTCATAGTTGCAGTATGAACCTGTGTCGACATTTCATCAACACGTAGCATCATTTCATAATTTGGATCATTCATAATGCAAACACAAACTGAATGTGAGCTGACATTTCTGTACGTTTTGGTCAACTGGCTCTCTGAATTCCGTTCAGAGATAATCAATCGATCAATCGATTATCAAATGGTCTGCATGAGGGTTCCAAAAGTTGAAATTTGTGTAGTATTCATAAAGGTGTAATGTACATTCACTGTATCGCAGTATAAAATCAATAAAAATTTAAATCAAGTCGTTTGTTTCATACACTGAGTGACGTTTACTCTGAATGATGCCTAAATATAATTTAATGGAAAGATTGTTTGTTTGAATGGTGTTTTAACGCCACTTTCAGCAATTTTTCAGTTATATCGTGGCGTCCAGCTTGTATTGGTGAAGGAAGCCGGAGTACCCAGAGAGAACGCCCGACATGCGGTAGGAAAACTGGCATTATTTGTCAATTAAGATTGGAGTCGAGTACACCCTGCCTGCAGTGAGAATCGAACCCGCAATCTCAGTGTTGACAGACAACGTGATCAATAGTAGACGAACTACCTTAACCAATGGGCCACCGAGGCCCCTTAATGGAATTCAAAACTACATAGGCATAGGTTACGGACGATCCTCCATTGTTGTACTGATACCATATGAGAGTATTGCTTCCCAGTACTCGGCCCACGATAGGCTAAAACCCTCTCGTGTGGGTGGGCTTGTCAGGTTATATTACTGAAACTCTCCGCCCCTACCCATACTCCATACTTTTCCAGTGGCAGTCAAAATTGTGTTCCCTATTTCCCATCCACTTTTTCTGTTGATTTATTGTTCGTTACATTGTTCTCGTCCTGAATATAGCTGAAATACTGCTCGCTGGACGTTAGGAAAACCTAAAATCAATCGATCTGTTGTTGCAAATTCGATTTTCTACACACCGGGTATCCAGATCCAACATACAACGTAGGCGATTGGTGGGTTAAAAATAAATTGAATCCAACCAATTTGAAACCCACCAATCGCATACGTTATTGCCGTTGTGTGGCTCCTTAGAATTTGGATCCCTCAGCAGATGTTGGATCTGGATACCCGGTGTGTAGAAAATCGAACTTATTTTTATATATAACCAATGAAATTTATCAAAAAAACGAGATGAAAGGTGTACAGGTGTAAAACCTTAGCCGCAAGAAAGAGAGCGGCGGAAGCAACAGGAAAGTCAAAATGTAGGTAAAAAATATCTGAGCACACACGACTATGTTGTTGAAAACAACAGTATGACCTTGTTGTTACTTGGAAGGGCAACACTTACAACAAATATTGCTATTTTGATCTGTATTGTCATGAAACTAAGATCAAAATTAACTGACGTAATACGCATGCGGGGCAATATTTTATTGCATACTAGTATTTTAATACGATTTTGTTTCCAAAAGCCCAAACGACGCCATATAAGAAGGACCATTATAATAAAGTTTTCACAACTTGTAGAAAGATTACAACATAATTAATTAAAACTAGTTGTTTTATTAATTTATTTACAAGGCAACAACATGGCATCAACACAATTTCAAAAAATTCATAACAACGAAATTCTGCGTTTCAGTTTCTGATTATCCCACTGTGCAATTGCTTTGTTGGCTACTTTAGTATAGATTTACCAAGTAAGAATAGAAATACTGTTACACTTGTTAGCCATAACAACTGTTTTCTGGACAAAAATGGAAGATTTGGTTCAGCACGAGTCTTTCTATACTCAATCAGTGGTATTATTATATGAAAAATGTCTGGTATGAGGAAACCAAGATTCCTCATTCGCTGAAATGTTTGACCTTCCATAAATATTAACTGTTTTACAAACTGGTCTAATCCACCCACAAGTATATGGACTATATTTATAGACAAAACTCCAATCAGCTGGCGCGGAGTAATATTTGTTTTATTGGAACACATGCTTACAATTATTGCCGACGATATCAGTTCTGTTATAGAAAAGAACGTCTGATGTACAAACTGCTTATAATAGTCATCGTTAAAATAATTAAAATACGACCACCATGAATAATAATGCGGATGAATATCCATAAGTAGTAACACGAGCATTGTGTATCTTAGATATCCTTCCGCGTATAACCTCAACAAGTATTTCACTACTTCATAAAAAATTAAAACTGTCGCAATAGTGATAGTCCATATGAAAAACACCTGTCTCGTAGCATTGAAATATAGATGTTTATATCCAACCCTCACGCCATTTTCGTACTGACCTGGAAAAATACAAAACCTTATAGATTTAATTATATTATTATTAGAAGATAGTTGTAATATCAGTTAGGCACACCTACGGCGTCAAAAAAAAGTAAAAAAAAACAGGCAATTAGATCAGTTAACAAAATGTAATATTCTACCAGCGAGACATATATGTGTTACATGTATTATAATGCGATCGTTTACGTGATGGATTGCGTAACAATTTCAACACAACCTCGAATTTAACGACTATGACTTTTAAGTAAAAAGGTAATTATTTAAAGATGGTTTAATTAATCGACTTACATAAATTTCTGCACATGTCCTATGTCTATATAGAAGGTGACCGAAAGGTTAAGGCAAGTTAGTCATTTATAAGTTGCCACTGACCTGTCAATTAACACTGAAGTTACGAGTTCGAGTTGCAATCCTACAAATCACGAATCAAAAATAAAACTAGAGGCTCCCAGGAGCCTGTATCGCTCACCTGAACCTGAAACCAAACAACCCTTTTTTATCCAGCTTTTCTTTGCTATAAGGAATTGCCCAACACTTCTGCAAAAGTCATAAATTTTAACTTTTAAGGGAAATAACTCCTATAAGTAGGAGCTTTAGATGCTTAGAGGGATTTGCACAATTTTGGTAGAGGATGTCCTAAAGATGATGTGTGCAATGTTTCAAAGCAGTCCTTTAATGGGTTAAAGAGGAGAAGATTTTTTAAAATCAAGTAAAATTGATTAAAAAAATGTTCAAGGAGAATAATTCCTAAACGGTTCATCAGACAATCTTGACCCTAAGTCATTTTTGTAGCCCTCATAGAGCAGAACAATTAAGCAATGCTAACTTTTTCTCTAGTTCTAATAATTTTCAAGATTTTGAGGCAAAAATGTCAAAAATAATCAATTTTGACAATTAAAGGGCAATAACTCCTAAAAGGGGTCATCATACAACTTTGACCCAATAGAGTGTTTCGTAGAGCTTTTGATGCCGATGAAAGCATGTCTCTTTGGTTTTCCTGTATCTGTTATACTTTTTGAACTATAAGCCAAAAAGTGTATTTTGACCCCCCCCCCCCCCACGTTCTTTTTTTAGCCATGGCGGCCACGTTGGTTAATCTGCGGCCATGGTTGGTGCAAACTTGGTTGAGGACATTTGACGGATGATGTGTACAAAGTTTCAAAGCAGTACTTTCAGTGGTTTCATAGGAGAAGATTTTAAAAAATCAATTAAAACCGATTAAAATAATCAGTTCAAGGGAAATAACTCTTAAACCGTTAATCAGACAATCAGCCAATTTTGTAGCCCTCATAGAGCAGAACAATTAAGCAATGCTTATTTTTTCTCTAGTTCTAATAATTTTCAAGATTTTGAGGCAAAAATGGCAAAAATCATCAATTTCGACAATTAAAGGGCAATAACTCCTACAAGGAGTCGTCATACAACTTTGACCCAATGGAGTGTTTTGTAGAGCTTTTCATGCTGAAGAAGGAACGTCCGTTTGGTTTTCCTGTATCTGTTATACTTTTTGAACTATAAGCCAAAAACTGTATTTTGACCCCCCTGTTCTATTTTTAGCCATGGCGGCCATGTTGGTTGGTCTGAGGCCATGATTTGTGCGAACTTGGCAGAGGACATTTTACTCATGATGTGTGCAAAGTTTCAAAGCAATCCCTTCAGTGGTTTTGGAGGAGAAGATTTTTAAAGAAAAGTAAACGACGACGACGATGACGACGACGGACGACGACGACGGACGCCAAGTGATGGCAATAGCTCACATGACCCTTCGGGTCAGGTGAGCTAAAAAAAGGATTTAAAATAATATTCGTGTACTATTAAAAGAAAACCGTCAAACATAATGAGTTTGCTGGTGTTTTCTTACACATGCATATTAAAGATTGGGGGTTAATGGAGGATACATGTGTACCTTTGAAAATGGTATCCCAGCAGCTACACGTGCACGTAGTTCTGTCAACTGGATTTTTGTCTGGTACCCATATCTTCATGTAAAAAATACCTACAATTTAAAAGAACTAATACTACAAACAATGAATTTCAGATAATTGTTATGTAATGTGAGTTTTTGTATAACTCATTAATATAAGTATATTCGCAGATTTCTTGTTCTGGTTGACTTCTTGTGCGGCAAAATTTTGCGGATTTCACTACTTCTACCTTAGAAAATATGAGTACTGTGTAACTGCTTAGACTTATTAGTTTTCAGGGGACTTCACTCCTGTTTGCCAATCTAGAGCCTTGCGATTTATTGGGCACGCCAGAAAGCCAGGGTAACCGGTGAAAACTACTCACCTTTTGCTGAAAACTTTGAAAATTTCGTGTTACGGGCTAGAACACGAACGATATTCGACAGAAAAAATTATTTCTGTAGCACTCAAAAAAAAAAAGAGAAAAATTAAAAAAAAAACAACAACAGAAACAACAACCTCAAACAGAAATGTAAATGCAAATTACTAATTTAGGAAGTCACATTTCTTATATAAAATTTAAGTGAACAGTTCACATACACTGAGTTGTGTTACGAACCCTTACGTATGACACAAATTCATAACATTACGGCGGATCTTTCGATTTAATCGATTTAATTACTCTTTATAATCGATTTAATAGTGGTTACGATTAATTACGAGCCATTTATGTTGATTACGAGCTATTGCGAGGTATTCACGACAAAAATTACGGTATACTCCGAGTTAATACGAAAAGTTACGATATATATTTTATGAGCTACGTATGGGTTAATACCAGTATATTACGGAATGTTACGATTCATCTGAGCGTTTTCATGTCAGTTACGACTTATTAACGTACTGTTACGAATAATTGCACTAACGTTACAATTATTTATAGTCCTTATGTTTTTTTTTCAAAACAACGTGCAATTCTCAATGTATGATCATTATAGACATTTGTTACCCAGCGAGACCATACGGCATACAAGAGAAATATATTATGGTTGTTTGTTTGGAAGTAAGAGCGTCGTCGTCTTCCTATTGACTACCTTCATCTTTGGAGCCATGCTTGTAGATATTATATACAAGATACAGCTTCTTGGACGTCTTGATAACTGAAATAAACGGTTCGATTTTGCACGTTTTATATTTTTCCTGAATTGTTAAGCGTACGTATTTAGCAGTTAAGTAAAAACAATTAATTAACAAACAATAAAGCTACGATGTGAACATGACGTAGGCTCTTTTAATAACCGTAATAAAATTGTTTGTTTGTTTGTCTGTTTGACAGATGTTTAAAGCACACTTTCTGCAATTTTCAGCTATATCATGGCGTCAAATTTTTAATGGGGGAGGACGTCGGAGTACCCGGAGAAAACCCCGGACCATCGGTAGGAAAACTGGCAATCCTTGTCATTTAAGATTGGAGTAGAGTACACCCTGCCCGCAGAGTGCCACCCCGTCCCCCCCCCCCCCCCCCCCCCCAGGAATTGAACCCGCGAACTCAGTGTTGACAGACCACGTGATTAATAGAAGAACTACCTTCAGCATTACTCGGCCACCGAGACCCCTAAATAAATGCTGAACTAACAGTAACAAATCGTACAACAATATTGTTTACTATAACGGATTTTTGCGTTGTTGCGACTTGTTAACGATACTTTTTGATTGTTACGAGTTATTTACAGAAAATGTAACTCGTTGACAATGGCAAGACAATTTTTGACATGTAAAAAAAAAAAGAATCTACTTTCACTGATCCTTACGAGTGTCTGCGAGTTGCGAATCATCGAAAATCTTTGTAAGGAAACGTATATCACCATAATTTCACGATAAACCCCACCCCTCCACCCCCCCCGAAAAAAAAAAAAATAAATAACTAAATAAAATACCACAATTAGGCATCAACCAGCACAAAAAAACATGCTGCAAACCGGTTACTTAATTCCTATGTATTTCCTAATTGATCATTCGTCGCTAGTGATTGTAACCCTTAGGGTATCAATAATAGCCTTGACCCTGAATTGCTCACTTGTCAGTTGTATTGTGATGGTTTTTTTCTGTGTATGGTTTGAACAAATAATTAATAATAATAACAAATGAATAAAGAAAAAAAAAAAGACCTTGACACTGAACTGAAAACTAATCAATTTTATTATATTATTTGTGCAATATTGCTTTTTTTTTTGTTTGCCATTTTATAAGGAAGTTTTTCCTGTGTATTATTTTACAAGTACTGTTTATTAATAGTATTATTTGTACTGATTTAACCCTTTGGATGTGATTCGAGAGTAAATAGACGCCTGCCATCTAAACTTCACACGTTCATATCACATTCTTAATAAATTATTCTTCAGGTAGATGTGTAGGCAATATGCACTTAAGTAAAATCAGTACCACCTTTATCAAAACAACAACAAATGATTAACATTCGGACATCCGAAAACATGCATTTAATGACTTACCTATATGAATGTAGGGAATGGCAACAAGGAGAAGAAATCCGATACCACACTGTATATAGAATGTGTCAGCCATCAAATAAGATTAGGCATTCAATTAAAACGCTTTGTTTTGACTGATTCCTTCCTGTTGACGCTAAAAATAGCAAATTAAATGTATAAAATGATGGTCAATGTTGCATGTCATGTCTTCTGCTCTGATCTCAGTTATGTGTGTAATGTGTATTTATGACTGGTTTATGTGTATCAGATACTATTATAATAAATTGATTTGTAAATAGAAAATTATTGCGGAATAGATTTATATCAAGTTGACAATTTACGAGTAAGTCTACACATACGCCGGAAGATTTAATAATTAAGCCTTACTATCTCGTATGCTTCGACACACACAGGAACTACATAAATGATAGTGTAGTCATGACTACAGAAGTATGAAAGTGTTTGTCACACATACTGTTATAGTTTTGAAAAGGGTGGGGGGGGGGGGGCATTTTAACAGTAATATTATTAGATACAGTTACAGGGGAATACGGTCGCATGGATACGGTAATAAACTATGCATTTGGAGTCATGACAAATTTGTATGGCGCAAGACGAATACAAGCATCGGTGGCCGAATGGTTAAGGTAGTTTCGTCTACTATTTATCACGTCAACACTATTGAGATTGTGGGTTCGAGTCTCACCGCGGGCAGGGTGCGCACGACTCCAATTTTAATTGACAAGGATTATCAGGGGAGTTTCTCCGGGTTCTCCGGCTTCCTCAAATAAAAACTGGACGAAATGAACGGAAAAATTGCTGAACGTGAAGTTAAACAACAAAACAAACAAATAAAACAAAATAAAATATGCCTGGTTAATATGTGATTAGATCCTATAACATCCGAATATATATGAATGGTGTGGGTTATCAATCACGAGGGGGGGGGGGGGGGGTAAATAAGGATACTTCTTTTAAGTTACAGGTCTGCGGACGGAGATTTGAAAACCCACCGTCTTCATATATTTTCGGACGTTATAAAATGGAACTAATCATATATTGATTAAATCAGACATATTCATATATTTTATTACTGCACATCCTCATTGACAAAATAGTCCATTCACTACCAAAATAATCAAGTGATGTTTAAGGAACACTTTTTTTGTAAAATCACTGTGGTTTACGTGGGCTTAACATGCTTTTAAGATGAGAATTGATCCATGGATATATTTTAGATAATTTACAACTACCAAATGATATATTTTTCAAAGAAAATACAACCTATTCATATATTTTGCAGAGGTACAAAAGTGACACATTCGGGCCGCACATCTGTTATTATCCTATATATACCAAATTACCCCCCCCCCCCGTGTTATCAATCTCTGGCTATATGAAAATACTCTTAGTTACACCCTCCCTCCAAACCATACCCCCACCGTGCAATCGATGGAATTCACATTTGTTTGTATAAACTTATTTATATATAATTTATTTAAATATAACATTACTCGGCATAATAAGAAACGTTTATGACTTGCCAAAAGTCTATTCTTTATGTTATAGAATAACTACCAATTATTTACTAGTCACGTGTTACTAGTGTACCGCACAGTGGTGTACAGAAATGTGTATAGTAATAATGACCTGTTTACAATTTGTTACACCCATAATGTGGACAACGGCTACAATACGATATGCATCGGTTGTCGTTAGTCATCTAATATTGATCTCCGGCGTGTATAAACACCTTCGGACAGCACGTGTCGGGTAGTACGTTTTTGTAACAGTTAATTGACACGTTTAATTTCTAAAAAGCTAACCGTCTCTTTGCTGCATTACACATTTTAGTATTATTATTAATGTATCTTTTGTTTGTAAGTTCTATGTATATGTAGGATAGGTAAGCAATGTATATATTATTAACCGTTCTTGTTCCGTTCCGTTGGGGGTTTTCCGTCTATACTTGGCACCTCCATTTAAAATTTGCCGACATAATATAGCTTAATAATAAACCGACATAATAGAGCTAAATAATTTGCAAAAGTTACGTAACAAACAAATAAAAACAACCACGTGTACCCTGTCCTCAGCTGAATAGTCATTGAAAAAAATAACCCAAAGATTTTACTTATTTAAATATTATCATTTAAAGGTATTTGTCATAAATTATTATTAGTTTGACAGTACAGAAAGAATAGAAGGTTCTTATGTTATGGAGAAAAAATGGAACTCTTTCACAAGTGCTAGAAATTTTATGCCTTTTCTTCAATGAAGCACAGCGAAACGAGCAAAAAGACATAAACAATTTCTATCACGAGTGGAAGATCACACAGGCTTGCCCAAAGCGCATGAAAATGCATATATTTCTTCCGTAAACAAGTAAACGTCTAGAAAGAATTTAGTCCCATAACTCGTAATTACGTTTACTACACAAGTATTAGCTTTCCTAAAAAGCTAGCCGTCTCTAAGCTTTATTTTTCGTGGACAAAAATACGTACTGTTTTTTAATGTTATTATGTATTGTTATTAATAACATCAATTCATTATAAGTACACAATGTTTAGATAGCCAAATCAGGCAACCGCAAAATATAGGTCAGAGGCAGCAATTGAAGCATGCACTATGCTAAGCATCGCTAGATGCATCATTATACGCGGTAATGTAGTTGATGTGAATCTTGTCAGTAAGCAGGAAAAGAATTAAAATTGTTCTCCTTTTCTCACTTGTTTTTCCGTGTTTCTCCGTTTAAGTTTTATGATACACATTTTATGATAAACATACACAAATCAATGCGACTTTCCTTTTAAAACAGTTAAATTGCCATTATCTTGCATATTTTTTTCTTTTTTTTTATCGTAACCGATTCGTGATCGCTCGGCTTTTCTCGAGTGGCAACGAACGGCGGTCGGCCTATTATTATTGCTACCGCACAAAAATTATGCGGGGTTTTCATCCCTAACTTAGCTCTGCTTATTTGTTGAGTATTTCAAGTTTGGTTTGGACTAGCACGAATAATATATGGGCTTAAGATAATTAAATGTAGGCAATATGAAATAGAACAACTACAAAAGATGCAGAGGATAATATTGAGGCAAATACAGGGCCTTCCAAACAAAACCTCAAATACTGAAGTTTACCTATTCGTTGGTGCAATTCCAATACAGATGCATAGATCTTAATATACTGTCACTCCTTAAGAATATAATCAGATGCCCATCATCAGCAGAGTATAATATCTTAATTAGACAACAGTGCTTCAACAGAAATAGCAACGAACTTTTCACAGAAAGGGCTAAACTAGTTTTAGAGAAATATGGAATGGAGACAATACATGAACTAATGAAAAACCCTAGATCAAAAAAGGGGTGGAAGAAAGAAGTAAGGAAGGCACAAGAATTATACTGGGCTCGACAATGTGAGGAAGATATAGCCAAGAAGTCAACCCTTCAATACCTCCAATTACAGAAAAACCCGATGTCACAACATAATATTTGGGAAGGCGCAGAAAATGTACCTAGCAAAATAAGAGCGGCAGAAATCAAGATCAGCTTGTAACTCAAACATACCTGTTTAATACAACAAGAAAAAGTATGGAGATAGTACTATCAAAACGATATGCTGCCTATGCGGAGATGAGCCAGATGATCTACAACATTTTATTCTCAAGTGTCCAAAGCTGGAAAACGTTCGGATAAGGCATCTCCGGAATATCAAAAGCTACCTAGATAACCTCAGAAACGATGTTTACCAAGAGTTTGTCACACAAAACAACCTACCTCAACTCATACTGGACTGTACAAACCAACAGCTGCCGTATATCAGTAAGCTGAAAAAACAAGGTTATATAGAGCTGGAGGAACTAACCAGGAACATGTGCTATAGCCTACATATGGAAAGAATAAGACAGTTAAACGGGGAGGGACAGAATTCTATAAATATATAAACTGTGTATAATCCGATGCTTTTAGTGTTTTTAATAGAAAAAAGGCAATAGTGATGATACCCTTCTTGTATATGAATTTTATTATGACTCCACGCTTGATCTTGCATCTTATCGTTTTAACTCAAGCATCGTGTTTTAGCAGCTTTTATAGTTTTAGAAACCGATATGCATGCCCTTTTTTATATCAGAAAGTAAAATTTTATATTAACAATATTTGAAAATTTTAGTGGATTTATGACTTGTGCCTGATATTTTACGCATAAAAGTGCTGCTTCTTGCCTTTTAGTGCTTTAAGTGCTTTTACGATGAAGTAGTGATTTTAGACTGAGTTTAAAAACTCTGCATTTAATAACTTATATGTGGATGCCTAACTGTATTATATCCCAAATATACACTGTACATAAATGTTCACCGGACTCCGTCAATTATTCGTATTCTCACTTTGACTATATGCACTTTACACATGCAATGATGTGCACCACATATATCTATCCAGAGGATAGAGTGCGCCGAATAACGGCGGTAATTACCTGAACAAGACAAGACAGTTGGCCAATCGGCGGCTGTCTCCCGATTTAGCCTATTATGATTGCTACCGCCCCGTAATCATGCCGGGTTTTCATCCCTAACTTAGCTCTGCTTATTTGTTTTCCAATCGGCGACTATCTCCCGATTTAGCAGCCAATCAAGACACAACATTGTTTATCTGTTATCCTTGAGATACGACTGGTTTCCGCTGTTTAGCTTTTGATTATTTATCCCGTCTCGCATGCGAGACGGGAATGAAAACATTTAGAAACCCGTAGATGAATGGCGTGTTGCATCTTGGGTAAGTATATGTAAATTACTTGATTCTTACAACGGAATGGTTGTTACAGTATGCAAATTAGCACGTTTAAATAAAATTAGGTCATATCTATATACGGAAAAATGATCAACATAGCATTGTCCACGTGCATCTTTAAAGACGAAAAAAAGAAATTTCTTCAATAAAGATCGTTTCCCGTTAGTTTCACAATGTCTAAAGCTTTGATAACGTAAAGAAGATGAATATAATGTTTGAATTTTGAAGAAACTAGAATGACGGATTTTTTTTACCCGTGGTATTGATTCTGGTTGTTACTTTTATGATAGCAATATAAGGAACACAACTGTAGGTTATTATGACAGGGATGGGTTGCTTTGCATAAATTTTGGGTCGTTGTCTCTCAGAAATTTTCCAGAATGTTTATCATATATACTACTAAAATTATAGAGCCCTTCTTTCATCACAAAACATACCGCAGGTCGGGGGTTTTCTCCGGGTACTCCGGCTTCCTCCCCCAATAAAAACTGGACGCCATGATATAGCTGAAAAATTGCTGAAAGTGGCGTTAAACACCATTCAAACAAACAAACAAATCATCACAAAACACAGAGAAATAATTTAATAATCGACTTTATTGATAGCAACATTAAATACTATAAAAGTGTAACATCAACTGCATGTAACCTTATACATATTGAAGTACAGCTATAGACTTTCGTCACGTTAAGCAAGCGAACAGTTCGTTCTTGTTTAAATTCAGCCGGCTCACTTCAAGAAAACGATTGGAATCTTCACCAGACATGTCTGGTATGTCCTACGATTTTTTTTTCACTGTTATCAGGACTAATATGACATTAAAAAAGAACAAAAGTTACGCTTTCACTGATTACCTCGTAATAAATGCCTTCTAATTTAACAGATGCCAGTTGGGTAGGCGTACGTTTGTTTTGTACCCCTCACGGGTTTTCCTTGCCCCGGAAATAATTTTTTAAATGTAAAGAGGACAGTATCCGGTACAAATTTGTGGACGTAATTAATCGTTAATTGCTAACTGTTTAAAACAATAATCGATAAAAAAATTAAATATTTTGCATATGCAACTTTAACTGCATGTAACCTTATATGTGTTAATACTGCGCTATTTCCCTGTGTTTTGTGATTCGGGCTTAAAAAAGGGGTTTATAATTTTAGTAGTATAGATCTGGGACTAGTATAACTAAAATAAGTTTCGGATGTATTGTAGAACTCTCACAGTGGTTCACCTTCGTACCATACAGAGAATCAAGTACCGGTTAACATACAATTTTTGTGGTACATTATTAATTTTAAACTTTGTACAGAACACAATATTAGGCCCATGTAATACCTGTCACTATCCCTGCATATTGTTTTGGTTTTATTTGATACGTTAATATAAATTTGTAAGAATAAATATGCTGTAGCACAAGTTTAGGTAAGACAACTGTTTTCTGGGCAATAAGAGCAAAAGTCTATGTACTCCGTCAAGGGTATTGTGCTATGAAAAATGTATGGTATGAGAAAATTAAGGTTCCTCATTCGTTGACCTTCCATGAATATTAACTGCTTTACAAACTGGTCTAATTCGCCAACAAGTATATGGACTATACTAATTGACAGAACTCCTGTCTTATGTCTAACAAAGTTTAAAATAATTGCGGATGATATTAGTTCTGTAACGGTTAAGGAAGCTGACGCCTAATTTTCCTGGATTTTGTTCAACCACGAAAAAAATTAATTCGGGCATAGGAAATTAAAGTCAACTGAGTTCTCGGTGTTATTATGGGTTCCTCTCCCCCAAAACCATTACGTTTTGTCACTCTGTCATCGGTGAATTAGAATCGGTTATCGACAAGGTAGTGTAAAATTAGGATTGAAATTAAAATACCAAATATCAATCAGACTTTAATACTTGTCCTTGCATTGGAGGGAACTGTCTTATTGGTCTAAAGATAAATTAAAACACGTATCTTTTTGCAAACGTGGCCACGTGATTATATTTGGTGTGCCGGATGTTTTGCAAGGTCTAAAGCTTTAATAACCTGAAGAAGATGAATATTATGTTTGAATTTCGTATAAATAGACCGGAGTTAGAATTTTTTTTGTGTGCTAAATTACAAGCAATGGGACTGAATATTCTGCCGTTATTCCGACAAATCACAAAACTAACTTCGGATTATAACGGCAGTAAAATTCGACCTACTGAATCACTGGCGCCTCGCCTTTTTCCGTTTCTAAGCCTCATTCTTCTTTTGGTTTTATGTCAAGTCAATACAGTTGTGGTGTGTTTATCATGCAATTTATTGTCCGATATTTCCAGGCATGGTCCATAATTTCTATTTATCATTAAGCGACCTTGAACACTCTAACACATATTGGGCCTTCACATATTATGCGTTGTAACTTTGAATATTGTGTTGAAATCGATTTCCAGCAAGTGTGATATCGGATTATTATGATAAACGGTTTGTTTGTTTGTTTGAATCGTGTTTAACGCCACTTTCCATTCTTTATTGGCAGAGGAAGCCGGAGTACCCGAAGAAAAACCCCCGACCTTCGGGAGAAAAACTGGCAATCATGTTAAACGGTCATTGACCGTATGTCACAAACAAGTACTATCTTATAAAAAATATCAAAGAAAACCGACCGAACAACAATAGCCAAAGCCAAGGGACAGTTACAAATCCGGATATAGACAAAAACAAAACAAAAATCAAAAACATAAAACACAGAAAGAGAGTAACTCGAACCAAATAAAAACCATGGGTGCACTCAGGTGCTCCGGACGAGAAAGCAATGCCTGCCTCTAATTAGACACCCGTCGAGTTACTCATTGTCTTGTCTAGGGAAAAGTCAAAGCCAGGAATAGGAAACACTGCCTATGACTCAGCGAAAATGACGGATCGTATCTGAGACACTGATTTCCCATAATGACCAATTAAGTCATGGTGACGACCATAGAACTTCTGGAGAGATAACATCAACCTACGTACAACAAACCCTTGTTTGGGTAGTTTAGCAGTCAACAGCAGTGATCGGTCTAGAAAATCGGAATACAGATAGCAGGATCTAGAATAAAGTATAAGTTGTGAAATGTACACACCATACGCTGGAGCTGCTGGAATGTTGCAGATAACAGACATTGTAAAAATGTAACTTAAGTAATGCATTAATCAAAGATCGACCTTGTAACGTATATGACAGGTTAAAAAAAGTTGTTAGTTTTAACATTAAGTTAAGATCCAATAGAAAGCAATTCGTTAAAAAACCAGTTAGCAAACAGATGACGAACCACGATGGCAATAACAATAACTGTTTACATATAATTTGGATCATTTTACCTTTATATAATTCAAATAACAAATTTTCTACTAATGTCTTTTAAGTACAGGACATTTTAACGTTCCATTCCTCATTTTGAAGATCCTATCAAATGAATTTCAAGGAAAGGTGGGGATGCATTTGAGGTACCTTCTTATAAAATTTCAGTAATCTTGTATTTAAATTTCTTAAGATATAATTTTGATGGCTTTGACAGTCATACTTGTCTCTTTGCAAGCCAAACAACTACAAATGCTGTTACCAAATTAAGCTGAACCTGATAGCGTGCTAAAAATTCAACTTGATCTTAATTTTATATTACTGAACTGCTGTTCAAAGTTTTAACAAAATCAGCTTTTTAAGAAATCGGATGAAAAGCCAATTTTTACATATTTTATTTAATTGGCATATTCAAAAGCAACAAAAGCGACGGACACTTATATCCATACAGATGGTTCAATTATATAATAATAAGCATAACTTTGCTTTGGTTTTAATGTCTTTCATTTACTCAATACAAATTCTTATAGAAAGCTGTATTAAAGTTTACAAGAATTGCATTTAAGACTTTACATATTCAACAAACAGAAGAATGTGTCTATAGGACACACTGCCCCGCATTAAAACAAATTTCTTCAATAAAAGAAGAACATAACTTTAAGATATACTATAGCAAATAAAAACAATTTGAAGAAAATAATGAAAAAAGAAGAAAGAAAGCACATTATTTATTTATAAATGTATGAAGCAACTCATCCATCCCAAAAACTTGATAATGCCCAACACTATATGAATATGAAGCGCATAGAACAATAAAACCAAAATATGCTGAACTGGAAACCAATTTATGACTAAGAGCAACCTATACCTGGGGTATGAAGAACCTTAGGAATATGACACCATCTTTAAAATGTACACGGACAATTTCATAGCTTTGATTTGTTCTTCAACACGACAGTGTTGATGTTGGAGCGGGCTAATCGCGGGGAATTAAAACTCCACCAGCAGCGCTAACCATCACGGATGTTAGAAAAAAAAATAAATCAAATTTCTAGGCAATAAATTTTGCTACGCCTTACGCGCGTTTCGTCTATTCAAGACTCATCAGAGGCGCTCTACCCCAAAAATTGAAAATGCCAAATAATATATGAATATGAAGTATATTGAACAATAAAACCAAAATATGCCGAACTATAAACCAAATTATGACTGATCAACCTGACCTTTGACCGTAGCGGGTAACTTGTTTGGATGGTGTCACGTTCATTGCTTGATAAAGACTCCTTTTGTAGATTTCAAAAAGAGTAGGTTTGTAGCCGCTACAAAGGGTAAATTCTCTATCCCTACCCATTACTCAAGAGTAGGCTTGATGTGTGCGCTACAAAGGGTAAATTCTCTATCTCTACCCATTACTCAAGAGTAGGCTTGTTGTAGCCGCTACAAAGGGTTAATTCTCTATCCCTACCCATTACTCAAGTGTAGGCTTGTTGTAGCCGCTACATAGGGTAAATTCTCTATCCCTACCCATTACTACATACTTTTCCAGTGTTAGTCAACATTTCTATCCTAATTTCTCAATATTTTGCGCGTTGACTTGTTGTTTGTTAATTTGTTCTCGTCCTGAATATAGCTTTGGTATAGCCCGATAGACGATAGGCAAATATTCAATCTATCAATTAATTGTTGAAAATTATATTTTTTAAGATACAGTCTAAAATAAGTGAAACAAACAATATGCATATGAGAAACGGATGCATCGGTAGCCGAGTGGTTAAGGTAGTTTGTCTACTATTAATGCTGTGGTCTGTCAACACTGAAATTGCTGCTTCGAGTCTCACTGCGGGCATGGCGCGCTTGAATCCAATCTTAATTGGCAAGAATTGAGTTTTCACACCGTATGTCGGGGTTTTCTTTGGGGACTCCGGCTTCCTCCTCCAATAAAAACTGGACGCTATGACATAGCTGAAAAATTGCTGAAAGTGGCGTGTAATCCAAGAAACAAGTACATGTAGATGAAATGTGTATCTTTCTTGACATCTAAGTCGCAACAAAGATAGCAACATAAGCGAAAGGGAAGACAAAATGTAAGTCAAAAATATATGTGCACACACTACCATGTTGTTGAAACAATAGTATGAACTTGTTTGGGTCTCTGTAGATCAACACTGACAACAAAAATTGCTGTTTTGACGTGTACTGTCATGAAATTTAGATCAAAATAAATTGACGTAATACGCATGCGGGCAATATTTATTTCATATTTAAATACAATTTTGTTTGAAAAAAAACACCTTAACAACGTTATATAAGAATGACCATTATAATAACGTTTTCATCATTTGTAGAATGATTACAACATAAAAAGTCAAAACTAGATATTTTATAACTTTTACATTGCAACAACAAGGCATCAACAAAATATTCGGACTAACGAAAATCTGCGTTTCAGTTTGTCAATAGCTACTTTAGTATAGATTTACCAAGCAAGAAAAGAAATATTATAACACTTGTTAGCCATAAAAACTGTTTTCTGGATAAAAATGGAAGCTTTGGTTCAGCACGAGTCTTTCTATACTCAATCAGTGGTATTATTATATGAAAAATATCTGGTATGAGTAAACCAAGACTCCTCATTCGTTGAAATGTTTGACCTTCCATAAATATTAACTGTTGTACAAACTGGTCTAATCCACCCACAAGTATATGGACTATATTTATAGACAAAACTCCAATCAGCTGGCGCGTAGTAATATTTGTTTTATTGGAACACATGCTTACAATTATTGCCGACGATATCAGTTCTGTTATAGTAAAGAACGTCTGATGTACAAACTGCTTATAATAGTCATCGTTAAAATAATTAAAATACACCCACCATGAATAATAATGCGGATGAATATCCATAAGTAGTAACACGAGTATTGTGTATCTTAGTGATCCATCCGCGTTTAACTTCCACAAGTATTTCAGTGCTTCGTAAAAAATTAAAACTGTTGCAATTGTGATGGTCCATATAAAAAACACCTGTCTCGTAGCATTAAAATATATATGCTTATATCCAACCCTCTCGCCATTTTCGTATTGACTTGTAAAATAATACAGTATAGGTAAATGATATTTTAGTAGAAAATGGATGTGAAGTCAGTTAAGAATACCTTTGACGTCTCTCGTGAACAAGTTAGGTCAGTTAACAAAATTTAATATTCTACCAGCGAGACACATGTGTTGCCTGTATCGTCATGCAATCTTTTAAGTGATGAAAGACGTAACATGTGTTCATCGCACATCCTTAAATGTAACGACATTTAATTTTAGGTCAGAATATATTAATATATTTAAGTTTGTTTAAAACAACTCATATTAAATAAATTTCTCCACGATTAGTGAGCGAGAGGTTAAAGTAAGTTAGACATGCATCAGTTGCCACTGACAAGTCAGTTAACACTGAGGTTGCGACTTTAAACACGATTTGGGAAAAAGGGGGTCCCCGACTCAAACTTAATTTACAAGGATTGTCAAACAATTTTTTGCCAGACAGTAGACAATTCATCATTCTCCCATCTTAAATCAGAAAATGTTCGTTCCCATTGATCAGTGATACCTTTGAAAATGGTATCCCAGCAGCTACATGCGCACGTGGTTCGGTTGACTTGATTTTTGTCTGGTACCCATATCTTCATGTAAAAAATACCTACAATTTAAACTACGAGGTTAATATAACATAACAAAACAATCAATAAAATATTTTGGTAGGAATGCTTAAAATGTGAGTTTTTGTTCAACTCTTATTTATGTAAGTTTTCTCAGATTTCTTGTTCTGGTGCATGGACTTCTTTTTGCGTAAGCTTTTGAATTTTATCACTTCTACCCTTACAAATATGTACTTTTTAACTGCTTAGAGTCTAGTATCGTTCAGGGGCCTTCACTTCTGGTTGCCAATCAAGAGCATCTCGTTTTATAGTAGAAGCCAGAATCCATGTGAAAACCACTGATCCTTTGCTGAATTTGCTAAAGATGCTGTTGTGGGTTATGAACACGAACAATATTTGATAACAAATATGATTTATGTAACACTAGAAAAAAGCAACAACAGCTGACAAAGAAATACACTTTACTTTAGCCGTTTTAATTTTTTTCTGAATGTAGGAAATCGGATTTCTTGTAAACAAAAATCTAAGTTATCTCACATACACTGAGTTTTCGTACGAATCTTTACTTATGACGCAAATTCATAAAATAACTCGGACCACGCTTTATGTGCGATTTACAGTGGTTAAGACTAATTATTACCCATTTAAGTTAAGAGTTATTGCGATGTATTTTCGGCAAACATCTGCGATTTACTCCCAATTAATATTCTACCAACAAGTTACGACATTTTACGAGCTCTTTATAGGTTGATACGAGTATATTACGGAATGTTACGATTTATCTTAGATTTTTCATGTAAATTACGACTTATTAACGTATTGCTCCTTAAAGTTGCAAGTACGTTACAAGTATTTACAGTCCTTAAGAACAACGTGTGCAATTCTCTATGTATCATCATTAGGCAATTAATAACCGAGTGAGAAAATGACTTCTACAATTGCTGTAGCTGTGGTTTTTGGGAGGTGAAAGCGTCTTAGTCTTCCTATTGACTACCTTCCTCTTTGGAACCATGCTTGTAAATATAAAATACATCTTTGAAGTCGTTACAACAACTGAAATAAACTATTCGATTATGCAGGTTTTATATTTTACAACAATTGTAATACGACGTGAACATTGCGTTGGCTCTCGTTATTACCCGTAAACAAATTGCAAACTAACCGTAAAATCGTGCAGTATGGTTTACAATACAATAACGGTTTTTGTGTTGCGACTTGTTAGCGATACCTATGGATTGTTACGGAAAATGGAACTCGTGGACAATCGCAGGAATTTTTTTGACATGTAAAAAAATGGATCTACTTTCACGATCCTTTCGAGTGTCTGCGAATTGTGAGGATTTATTAATGGACACCAGGGACAGTCTATACTAAGTAAGTATAGACTGTCCCTGATTGATAACAATACCTACGATGAATTAAACACAAACATCATAAATAAATTGTTCACACAAGGAAGGAAAACATATCACCATATGGACTTGACCCTGAATTGCTCACTTGTCAGCTGCAGTATTTGTTTTTTCCGTGTTTTGTTTTAAATAATGATAATAATTAATTAATTAAACAAACAAAATTACCTTGACCCTGTACTGCACACTTGTCAATTATATTTTTGTGTACACAATGTTGCTTTTGTTCGTCATTTCTTAAGGATGTTTTTGTGTGTATTATTTGACATGTACTGTACACTGATAGTATTATTTGTACTGATTTAACCCTTTGGGTGTGATTCGAGAGTAAATAGACGCCTACCCATCTAAACTCCACACGTTCATAGCATATTCTAAATCAGTTATTCGTCAATTAGAAATGTAGGCCATATATACAAGATCAGTAACTCCTCTGTCAAAACAACAACATATGATTAACGTTGTTTTGAGAAAATCGGACATCCGAAAACATGCATTAAATTATAAGTAATGACCTACCTATATGAATGTAGGGAATGGCAACAAGGAGAACAAATCCGATACCACACTGTATAAAGAATGTGTCAGCCATCAAATAAGATTAGGCATTCAATTAAAACGCTTTGTTTTAACTAATTCCATCCTGTTGACGCTAAACATAGCTAGTTAAATGTATAAAAAGTGTTTGTTTTCCGTGTATGATATAATATAATAATAATAATAATAATAATAATAATAATAATAATAATAATAGACATAATATACAAGATATGTTCTCTTTGACGTCTTGATAAGAACTGAAATGAGCTGTTCGATTCTCACTTGTATCGATTCTGCATGTTTTATATCTTTCCGGATTCGTTAAGCATCAGTATGTAGCAGGAAAGTGCTTGTAAAAACACACAATCTGTAAAACCATTGTAATACGACGCGAATTAACATGACTTAGGCTGTCGTAATAACCCGTAAACTAATGGTAAACTAACCTTTACAAATTGTACAACAATATGGTTCACAATACAATAACGGATTTTTGCGTTGTTGCAACTAGTTAAAGATTACTACGGATTGGAAATATTTGACACAACAAAACAATTGGACCTAATTTCACGGATCCTTACAGGTGTCTGAGAGTTGTTGTCGGGTTATTAACAGATACCAACGGCTCGAATGTATAAACTATGATATAAAAAATTTAATGAAACACAAACATCATAAATAAATTGATCAAATAAGCTTGTAACTGATTTTCCTAACAGAGTGTTAGATCAGATCGTTGATTTACCGAATAGGTATTCCGAATGATAAAAAAGTTCGACTTTTTTACAATCTAAGGAAAGGAAACATATCACCATAATTTCACAAGAAAGAAAACAACAAAAATATGACAATGAGGGCATAAACCAGCACAAAAATTCATGTTGCGAGGTAGAACAGGCTACTTGATCCCTATTTAATTAATTGATTATTCCTCGCTAGCGATTGTAACCCTTTACTGCTCACCTGTCAATCGTAATATTTGTTTGCAAAAAAATGTTGTTATTATGTATGATTTTAAATAATAATAATAATAATAATAATAATAATAATAATAATAATAATAATACTAAATAAATAAATAAATCAATCAATCAATAAACATGACCCTGAACTTGACACTGCACATTTTTCAATTATTTTTTTAAGATTTTGGTTGTGTGTAATATTTGACATGAATTATACATTTATTGTATTATTTGTACTGATTTGACACTTTGGTTGTGATCCAAGAGTAAATGAACGCCTGACCCACTCCACAGTTAATAGAACATTCTGAATCAGTTAGAAGTGTAGGCCATATGAAATTGAGTAAGATCATTACCTCCTCTATCAAAACAACCAAAATATTAACGTTGTACGAAGAAGTAAATCGAACATCCGAAAACATGCACTAAATAATGACCTACCTATATGAATGTAAGAATGGCAACAAGAAGAACAAATCCGATACTACACTGTACCAACAATCTGTCAGCCATCAAATAAAAGTTCACAATTTACGGGAGTCTAGTCTACAATGCACTGTGAAATTTAATAAGGCCTCTAAGTCTCGTATAGATTTACTACACAAAAATTTATTGACCCAAAAAGTAAAAATATGATAGTGTGGTCATGACTACATACGTATAAAAGTATCCTTGTAAATGACTACAAGGAATGTCAGGGCAAAAACATGTTTGCGCATTGGTTGTCCTTAGTCTAATATTGATCACCTGCGTCTAACATTTGGGGAAGTAATTGTTCGATAAAAATTAAATTGGTATGAATCGACTGTGTTACTGCTGAAGGTGGGGATGGGTTCCATGTCTACTTGCCTCTCCCCGCCATAATATAGCTGCAGAATTTAAGGAAGGGCCATAAAACAAATAAAAGCAATCTAGTGTCTTCTCTCAACAGTTCTACACACTCTTAAAAAAGGAACCTAAAGATTTTACTTGCTAATTAGGTTCGTTTTAAATTATTATTTGTTTGACAATATTTAATATTAAAAAATGTTTTGCTGTATGAAATAACAACACATTAATATCCAACTTTTGTAAGTGAATATTTTTTTTATTTATCGTTTATTTGATTTATTTCCGCTTGTCGTTCGGTCAACGAGTTTTTAACCCTATAAGGTACACGACGATGCAACTTCTAGTCAATTTTGAACGTGCTGAATATTTTAATATTTTGGATTTGTTTTTGAGAAACGTTTTGCATATATTAAATATATCAACTGTTATTTGTCCTCCAAGCTAACAAGCTTGTAATCTGAGGCCTGGAACTTGAAAACAACAATGTTATTTGTTTGTATGTACATTGTATTTTTATACTAAAGCTATGCATATATATTGTATCTCTATACTGAGGGTATGCATGTGTATTGTATCAATATACCTAGGCTATATATATATACCTAAATTTTTGACAAGAAACACCGTCATTTGTATCGTTGCATAATCTTCCAGACTTGGCTCAAATATTCCAACAATTAGTGTACTGGTTTAGCAGCTTTTTTAGACTCTTTATAAAATACATATATATATAGGATCTTTATCGAGGTTATGCATGTTTATAGACGTAACGCAAGTTTTCGGAGCCTCAAAACATAACGTTATTTTAGCTTTTGTTTTATGAGCAAGCACACATTCAAGGAGTCCTTATCTCTTAATGTTTGTGTCTTTGTGCAAAATAAATAATCATTTTAATCCTTCTACATACAACGTTTCGCTCATCATTATTTTTCTTTGCGAATACTAATATTTTCATTCAACTATTTTTGTTATAACATCGCTTGACGTCAAATGAAAAAGTTAAAAACAAATGTGACGGTAACGAAAACGGCTAAAATAAAAAAAACATTTATATCTGACAAATATGTATGTTGTAAAAACTTTGGACACATTAGTAAGAAAACAACGCATATCTAAAATAATATTTGTCAAAGTGTGAGTTAAAAGTGCGGCAAATACTTTAAAATTTGTAATAAATTTGTAAAACATAATGTGTTCGTAACAAACGTGAACAGACATGATTAAATGTATAGCGCTTTCACAATACATGAAAACAAACTTTAAACATTGACAAAATAAAAATTAAGAAAAATGGATTATTGAAAAAAAATTTTTTTTTTAACAGTTTTAAAGATAGAAAAATACGTAACAAAATACAGCTAACGAGGTTATACATCTATGTTATATAAACGTACTGTTTGACCACTACGAAATATTTGTTTTGGATTTGTTATTGAGTGTTTAAGGTCTAGCAAATTGCTTTTGGTTCTATTTGCAACGTCAATATATCTTTACCAAGCATAAATAAAAATGTGTTCGATAACTGTCATCAAAAGCATTATACTCCGTCCATCGTATTACGATATGCCAAAATGTCCTTATTCCTTGAAATGTTTGACCTTTCATGAATATTAAAAGTCTTACAAACTGGCTTCATCCACCCACAAGTATATGGACTATACAAATTGACAAAACTATAAGTTGAAGCGGAGTAATATTTGTTTTGTTAAAAAAATGTTAAAAATAATTGCTAATAGTGCTGATTGTGTTGAAATGCCAACACAGAATGTCTCCCAAACGAACCCCCATTGCCACTATATATTTGTGCATGTTGAAAACCCCCAAATAGACATGACATTCTTAGTTTGTACATTAAAATATACCTACATATCAAATTTCGTTGCAATCGGACCAAGTTGACGTTTGGGGGGAGTGTGGTGAAACGGCTGCCATCACAAAATGGTGTCGTTCGCAAACTTTTTTTTGGGTCAAAAATGCTCAGTATAGTTAGCTGTATCAGTATACTAATTTTCATTGAACTTGCTCTGGCCATTACTGAGATCTGATAACGGCCGCCATTTTTTAAACTGGTAGCCATTTTGAAAATGGCAGCCACTTTGAAAATTTCAAAAGTGGATTGCACAACTGCAGGTCACCTTTAACATGTTCCCAAAGTTTCATCTTGATTGGACATTGCATCTCCGAGAAAATGTCTCTTTGTGTTGAAATGTAGAAGCCTATTCCAAACCTTCTTGCCATTTTCGTACAAACCTATAATATCTAATCGGTTTAAAGTTTTCTCTTTTCACACTTTGTACAGGTTTAATTAGGTTTTCGGTTGGCGTGTGTTATGCTCCATGCTACATTGATTTAAGTAATTGAATACTTTTGTGTCAGTGACAACTTCTTACGACGGAAACCTATAATGTTTCCCCCGAATAACAAATTTACTTCTTCTGGTCTGTAATGCAAACGTTTCCTGGTTATTATACATGGTATATTGAACACGTATCCTGCCGACGATCGGGGGATTCTCAACAGGCACTCCTTCCCCAAATTAAAACTTGACGCTGTAACCTAGATTAAAATTGATATTATCACAAGTGACACATTCTTATCCTGGAACTAACTATTACTACTTTACGCGTTTGAGCGTAGCCCTCTAGTGTGTGGCCTCTGTTCACTTGCACAATAGGCATAACCATTATTCTCGACGAATCAAAACTGTTAATTTTCAGTCGTAACGAGGGATATGTAACGTAGCCTCGGAACCACTCCTACCTGGAAGATCTTGTAACGTTATACAAACATTAGCACATATCGTTTTAGCTTGGTTTTTGAAATAAGAAGATATTCATTGATACATATATTATAGTGAAGAGTTTAGGACAATACTCATTAAAAGTATTAGTAGCCAAATATATTACAGATGTTCATTTCTCTCCCGTTTCGGAAATGTGATAAGAACTGTGTATGTCGCTATTGTGGTTTAAGAAAACTACATGTAAAATAAACTTGAACTTGTTTGATAAGGCAGTTGTAAACAATTGAAACAAATACTGATATAAATCATTGACTGATTCATTGGACATCTGCTTTACGTCCAGCGAGCAGCATTTCAGCTATTCAGGACGAGGTGAAATAAATTTAAATTTCTTTATAAATAACTTTATTGCAAACTACACCAAGACAGAGCAAGGCAATGCTAACATAAACACAACTTGAAGACATTATACAAAAAGAAATTGATTAAAACACATGACATATTGTAAAGACGTTTAGAACACAGGTATTAATGGAATTGTAGTGGCACTAAACATCTGATACTTCATTTTGTTAACTGGAAGTTAATTTAGTTTTTGATAATTAGTTTTGAATTGTTCTTAAGTTATGATTGCATCAACAATTCAGGAAAAAGTTATATTCATCTTCTAAGACATTAAAAATTTTCAAAAGTTTCGTTGTCTTTGTATTTTCTTATAACGTGGTGGTTAACTATCTAAGACTTATCAAAATTAGTTGAACCTGCTGCAATGCAAAACTAAAACAACACCACACCAGTAAATATTCACTCACCTATATGAATATACGGTATGGCAACTAATTCCAATACTTCACTTTATAAAGAAAGTGTTAGCCATCGATGGCCATACACACCTACAAACACCTACACTGCAACTACCTTTTATCCTCCAATCGTCCTATTTTAGCACCTTAAATTTACAGTAAACAAAAATTCGAGGTCACAACTGATTCCTTGGCGCCTCCCCTTATACCGTTTTTATGCCTCATTCTTGTTTTGTTTTATGTGTTTATCCTGCAACTTATTGTCCGATAGTTCCACGCATCGTCAATAATTTTGTAATTTCTATTTATTGTAAAACGACTATGAAAACTGGAACTCATATCGGGCCTGCACATATTACGCATTGTTATTTTAAATATTGGGTTGAAATCAATATCCATCAAGAAGTGAAATATACCCATCTCTATTACTAGCCAAACCCATAAAAATGCTGTTAGCAAATTAAGTTTACCCAGTTAAGTATAATTATACATTTAATAATGTTTTGCTTTTAATGTCTATTATCTACTCAATTCATTTTTGTATTATTACACTTACGACTCTGCATATTGAAATGTCATATTCAACAAAAACAAGAATGTGGCCATAAGGCACACAGCTCCACCTTCAAACACTTCCTCTCATAAAAAGAAACTAACCGCAGACGTATGAAGAACCAAACAGACCTGCATAATATAGAAGGCATACACATTTGGCCATCATTAATCCGCTTAGATGTCCCACTTGTGGTTTAGCAGTAGTTAAAATTACATTTTTTTAATAATTCAAGTTGATTTATACACTTGTAAAAATTATTAAATTATTTCCATTATGCACATCTTACAAGGCTTATAAGTTACTGTTGTGCGTAGGGTTCAGGTTATGCTAGTAGTGTTGATAAATATATACCCGTAGGTAATTCCTATATAACCTTTTGGTTGCTGAGAAAATAAAACCTACTATAGTATGGTTGACGACGTAAAGTGACAACAATTTCTCACAGAATATAACTGTTGGAGTCTGAAAACTAACAATGTTGAATGATAGATTCCAAAATAGACGAACTGTATAGAGGCTGAAATTGTGAACGTGTTAAATTATCATAGAACATATTTGATCTTCATTAAACGAGGTATAACGTGTACAATTCCAAATGCTGCAAGAAACTAGAGAGTTGTGGTTTTAATTTTTTTTATTTACATTTTTGCTATGATTAATTTATGCTGTATTAATTCGATAGAAGTAAATTATTATTGTGATTGTTTCCATTTGATGTCAAACCAATATGAAATTTCAAAACTTTTGCAGGCACATTAAAACATTTCCTGTTGGAAAATATATTTTGGATTTAAAATCATAATTTCATTTGGTGGGTGTTTGATAAAGGGCGTTAATTACACAAATTGTGGTTTGCCTTATATTTCTTCATGTGGTAACCTGTTCACTGGCAATAACTGAAATTTTTTTCTGATATTTCTTTGTCATTATTGCGAATTTCATTAGAATGATTTTTTTTATCAAATCTGGGTCAACATACTTATAAATGAATGCTCTGGTGTTATAAGGCCCGTTACTTGGTGGCCGAAGCCCTATAGTGATAACTCAGTCAGTCTACACATGTAATATATTATGCAACATTTACAAAAATAATACTGCTTGCCGGTACCTTGAAATTTTAGCGTCATAGTAACAGAAAATCGCCTTCGTTTTCCATAATTTTATTATGGATAAATGACCATATTCTTTAGCAGCTTCTCGATGAAACATCATTTTCACAACTATACCATGAAACAATTTTACAAAGAACAGGTTCTCCATATCAACAAGATGACCAGTGCAATATATTATATTTGAACAAAATGCGTCCGTGTTGTTGTCACTCAATTGTTTTCTCTTTTTAGATAATAAACATTAAAACTGTTTTTCGTTTTGACACGCGTTTATAAATACAGTTGCTCTGGAAGACCAAATTAATCGCAAATGATCAATTCTAGCACCAGGTTCTTATGCCAAGAAGTGTCTTTGTTTAAGACGCAAATTTGCATCGTATAGAAAAATGGAATTAAACACGTCGGAAATTTATTAAATATTGTTTTTCAAAGGCAATTGCAAAATATTATCTTCCATTATATAAATATTTTGTATTATCTTGTATTAGTTTAAATGGATTAACGGTAGCACATTGTGTATTAAGGTATTTACACTAAAAATGTTCCTTGGCGCAACGCTTTTGTTATGGTAGACGTTCAAAACGATGCAGTCGTGTATCATTATTACGTAATATTGTCGAACGGATTTGAAATAAAGAGTATATTATTATTAAGTTACAAATTTGAATGAATAGTTGTGATTATATTATACATATGAATACTGTTGTTTGTTATTGGTAACCTCAAGTCTAAATCAGTGGAAATAATATGTGTTATTGTATTGTAACTTTATTAATATGTCAAAAAGTCCAAGGTAGGATCCGTTATAGCTACTGTAAATTGTTTCTTGTTTTGGCTGGTACTATCGAACTGAGGGCGAGAACAAGTTAGCAAACAATAAATAACTTCGTCAGAAAATACTCTAGCGAAAAGAAGAAAAAATATATGTCTTTCATCAACGTACTACTCTTACTAATCATAATGGTCTTTTGCTCTCAAAGAGCTGTTACTTTCCTAACCAAAAACCCCGGATATAACGTCCGCGTCCTATTAATGTTAAGCCCTTCTTGTACATATTCAGATGTAATGTGCGTACCCGAGTGATGGTCATATCTATGTCGTATTTGTAAATCCTCCGATTTAACGTGCAGTCCGAGTGTTGTTGGGTCGTACTCGTACAACCTCGAATTTCAATTGCCCGTGTTAACGATGTTAGGTCGTATTTGTACATCCTTGGATTTAACGTGCCCTTCCGAGTAATCTTAAGTCGTATTTGTAATCCACGCATTTAATGTTCCTTTCCGAGTGGCGTTGAGTCGTATTCGTGCATCCTCCAATTGAACGTGTGTTGTAATCGGATTTTAAAGTGTTTGTTCATATTTTTACATCTTCGATTTTAAAGTGCCTGTCCAAGTGTTGTTGGGTCGTACTCGTACAACCTCGAATTTCAATTGCCCGTGTTAACGATGTTAGGTCGTATTTGTACATCCTTGGATTTAACGTGCCCTTCCGAGTAATCTTAAGTCGTATTTGTAATCCACGCATTTAATGTTCCTTTCCGAGTGGCGTTGAGTCGTATTCGTGCATCCTCCAATTGAACGTGTGTTGTAATCGGATTTTAAAGTGTTTCTTCATATTTTTACATCTTCGATTTTAAAGTGCCTGTCCAAGTGACGTTGGGTCCTATTTTCCATTCCATGCACATGGTCGTATATGTACGAGACGTTTTTTAATACGCCTATACAAATTACGCCAAACACTTTTAGAATAATATTTTTAATACTGTCACATTTAGCAATAGTTTTGTTACGCGAACTATTTTAATTTTAAGAATCATTTCATTCGACTTTCCGAAAGCTATCATCTTTCTCGTTAAAGAAACGTTGTGTTTCAAATAAACAAGCGGACGTCAGTATATGAAGTGTCTAACTGATTAACTAAATAAATAAATAAATAAATAAATAACGGACGCTTTATAGAGGTCTGGTATAAAATTTCGATAAGCCTCAACAGAGACGGGCTCAAAGAGATGGCTAACGCTCATCTTAAATTTTAGCAACATACATGACAGCAAGAAATATATACCGACGGCCACAGAAGAACCGTTTACATTTTGATAAGCCTCAACACAGACGGACGACGGACACAAAGTGATGGCTGCGAGCAACCGCTAATTTAAATATATATGACAGAACATAAGAAAAATATTCAATTAACACTTTTCAACTCCATACAGAACATTATTTAGGTCAGTGTATTATCACTCAATACCCTTGCAATTATTAGTTTTATTCGCTATGTTAATATAGCTTTACCAAGCAAGAATAAAAATATTGTTACACACGTTAGGTACGACAATTGTTTTCTAGACAATAAAGGGCGGCTTGGATCAGCACATGTCTTTCTATACTCCATTAGGGGTATTATTATATGAAAAATGTCTGGTAAGAGAAAACCAAGATTCCTCATCCGTTGAAATGTTTGACCTTCCATGAATATTAACTGTTTTACAAACTGGTCTAATCCGCCCACAAGTATATGGACTATACTAATTGACAGAACTCCTATTAGTTGTAGCGGAGTAATATTTGTTTTGTTTGAACACATCATTAATATAATTGCTGATGATATGAGTTCTGTAACGGTAAAGAACGTCTGATGTACAAACTGCCTATAATAATCATCGTTAAAATAGTTAAAATACATCCACCATGAATAATAGTGCGGATGAATATCCATAAGTAGTAACACGAGCATTGCGTATCTTAGAGATCCATCCGCGTATAACCTCCACAAGTATTTCACTGCCTCGTAAAAAATTAACACTGTCGCAATAGTGATGGTCCATATAAAAAACACCTGTCTGGTAGCATTGAAATATAGATGTTTATATCCAACCTTCTTGCCATTTTCGTATGAGCCTGTAAAATTCAAAAATTAAGTAAACAAGTACTCTACTCAAGACTTATTGTATGTGTCGCATCTACGCATGCTGCCCAAGGGTTAATATCTAGTTTTATCATCGTCAGTGAAGATGAGAGGAGCGGGTCGTAACACTGGGCAAGTGAAAATGAATGTGTCATATCGTCGGAAACTCATTCCCAATCCCATTACGTTCCTCGCTTTATAAGAGTTCAAAAGCTTTTAGGTTGGGTATTTCTGTAGATCGTATTACACAAGAATTTGATTCCTATTTTCATGAAAATTAACCTGTCATCGCCGGAAACTCATGCCCAATCCCGTTACGTTCCTGACTTTATAAGAGTTCAAAAACTTTTCGGCTGGAAAAATAGTCTCGATCACCCAGACGCATATATATAAGCGTCTGGGATCACCTTGTTTTAATTTCGCTACCAATAGATGGAGACAAAACAATTATTCTATATTTAGGGTCTATTTTTAGACCAGGAAAACCATGCAAACATGTCTATACTTATAAAATGACGTCACAGTAAGATTCTCTCTTGATTGTGCATAACAATAATATTTATTTAATTAATTGGTAAAGTAAAATATTATAAAAATATTCAAGTTTAAACTTAAGTACAATTTTTTATACACATTTGCTATGAACGGAAGTAATTTTTTGGACAATAAAAATATCATCCAATCAAAAATTACGCCCAGTTTTGGGCGTAATGATAACGAGTTCAATATAGAGATGAATCCAGACTAGTCTCGATCACCCAGACGCATATATAATAGCGTCTGGGATCACCTTATTTTAATTTCGCTACCAATAGGTGGAGACAAACAATGATTCTATTTTTAGAGCCTTATTTTTAAACCAGGAAAACCATGCAAACATATCTATACTTATAATATGACGTCACAGTAAGATTCACTCTTTATTATGCATAACAATAATATTTGTTTAATTAATTGATAAAGTAATATTTTATAAAAAATATTCAAATTTGAACTTTGTACAATTTGTTGTACACTTCTTGATATGAACGGAAGTAATTTTTTAGACAATAAAAATATCATCCAATCAAAAATTACGCCCAGTTTTGGGCGTAATGGTAACGAGTTTAATATAGAGCTGAATCCAGACGCACAAATGTAATTAAGCGTCTGGATGATCGAGACTAAATCCAGACGCACAAATGCAATTAAGCGTCTGGATGATCGAGACTACTGGAAAGATAATGCGGTAAAATCAAACTAATATATGATTGGTTTAAACCAATTTACAAGTATAACGGTATCTTAATTTAAAATACACTTGTATCAAAATGACCAGTTTAGGTGGGTTTAAAAAGGTGTCGAATTTCATCCACACGCCTGTAACAAAGCTGATAAGCTGATATACCTTGTTTCGTTCGATAATTAAAAACATGGATGTCCCAAATGCCCGGAAGACGTTCACATAAGCGTGAATTAAGTAGTATAATGTATGTTGTTCTACCTTGATTGAAATAATTATAACCCCATCAAACCCCCCCCCCCCCCACACACACACATTTGATTTGAAGTCTGTCATGCAGGCGCTACATGTAATTGCACTTAAATATCGTTGTAGCTTATATAGTACAGTTTAGCAAACTCTTCTTGCAAAAACAGCACCAAAATTAAAAAGAAGAAAATAGCAATAAAACAAATTATTTATTTATACACATATGACGTATGGTGTTTCAAAAGCTTATTTTTTCCACAATTTTGAATACACAAAAGTTGTCCCTAAATTTAGAATATGAGGTCAAAATTTTTACTTTTGAAAAAGGCATTATTTACTGTTGTACCACACACGTCAACCGTGACAAGTTTGGAGTAAACAGGAAAGTAGTATTGAGCATGACAAGCAGAACTAAAAATAAACCAGCTATCGAAAACACGTACCCTATACATGCATATGTGTCACAACAATATATGTTTGTTTCTCTAATTTTGACGTAATATTTCAACCGCTTGACCGGTGTGGAAAATATAGTTCTCGTCACTAGTGAATTTGTTGTTCTCAGCAGTTGAATGGTTAAAAATAATAACGTCACAATAAGAACTCTTGACGTCATAAACAAAACACCTTCCATTTACCGCGTATTCAAGTCATGAACGTAAAATTAGAGAAACAGAATCTTACATTAGTACTCTTGGATTATCGAATTTCTCCAATCTCGATAGTTAAATTATGGAAATTTAAAATTCCATAATTCAACTATCTCGATTGGAGAAATCCGATAATCCACTCGTACCAATGTAAGATCCTATATTTATATGACAAGAAAGTTATTGTTTTACTAACAACACATTATTACATCATAAAACTACACAAGTATACCGATTTACTTAGGGACAGTCTATTTAACTTGAAAGGGGCCTTGGTTTTATGTTTTGGTCAGAAAATTTTTTTCCGCGGAAAAAATATTTATTTTTTGAAGGCGTCGCGGCAGAATATTTTTTTTTTCATTATTGGCATTATTTTATATAGCAGAAATCCTTCTGCATAATATTATTTTCCTACCCTCTGCTTCCAAAATATTTTTTCATCAAAAATCATTTTCAAATTTTTTTAGGAAAAAACCAAGGCCTCCCCTTGCAAGTTAAATGGTCGGTCCCTTATAGACATATGTAAGTTTTTACGGCCTTCAATTCAATGGTCTAAATAAGTATATCGTATCTTTCCAATACATAAAATACACATTACCTTTGAAAATGGTATCCCAGCAACTACAAGTACAGTCTTTTTGGTTGACTGGTGTTTTATATGGAACCCATATCATTGCATGAAAAATACCTAAAAATAAACAAGGATTTCCAAATTGTAATAGAATAGCAATGATCAATTACGCGCCTTTTGACAGGCACTTTAGATTGATTAATTCGTTCATAGAATTCAGGGTCGTAGCTTAATTTGTTTTAAATTATTATAGAACGGGGGGTTAACTTGGTATATATAGGGTAATACGGATGTGCGGCCCGAATGAGTCACTTATTTAGCTCTCCAAAATATATGAATACTATAGGTAACTGTTTTCATTGAAAAATATACCATTGGGTAGTTGTAAATTATCTAATATATTCATGCCTCAATTCTCATCTTAAGCATGTTAAGCCTATGTAAACCACAGTGATTTACAAACAAAGTGTTCCATTAACATAAATTTACCGTCCGACCAAGGGCATTAAGTTGTCGGTGTAGGACGTAAAAAACTCCCCAAGTCAAGTCAACATAAATTTATCATTTTGGTAGTGAATGTACTAGTTTGTCAATGGGGATGTGTGTCCGAAAATATATGAATATGCTGGGTTTTCAAATGTCCGTCCGTACCTAAAAGTATCCGTAGTTACCCCCCCCCCCCCCCCCCCCGTGTATTATAGTGACGTACGCATACGTCGATGTAAGGGAATCAAGTAAATATTACATAAGCACACGCATTTCTGAGCACCAAGCACCAATTGGCTGTGACCCCTGGACCCCAACCGTTAGCGGCAACAGACCCCTATCGATCTAATGTTTACATAAACAGACGTCTAGCTATGCACCTGTAGCCTAAAACGTCAAACAAACCGTTAATATTGCGGCTATACATGATAATCAGTACCAGAACAATACAAAAACAATAAATCAATTCAGAAAAGGTAGACTGCTACTGAGTGTATTGGGCATCTCCTAGACGGAAGGGGTGGGGCCTCGGTGGCCGAGTGGTCAAGGTAGTTCGTCTACTATTGATCACGTGGTCTGTCAACACTGAGATTGCGGGTTCGATTCTCACTGCAGGCAGGGTGTACTCGACTCCAATCTTAATTGACAAGGATTGCCAGTTTTCCTACTGCAGGTCGGGGGTTCTCTCCGGGTACTCCGGCTTCCTCCCCAATAAAACTGGACGCCATGAAATAGCTGAAAAATTGCTGAAAGTGGCGTTAAAACACCATTCAAACAAACAAACCGGAGGGTAATTTAGATTTCTTTGCAGTCAAATGTTCAAGGTCGTAGCACGTGGGTCGTAACAGTCCCATAGAGATGATCAAATTAATACCATAAACAAATTATTTAGAAATAAACACTGATGTCAACGTCGTCAATGTTTTAACCGTTAACTTAATTTAACCAAAAATAGCTCCACCTGGTGACAATTAAGAATAATATTAAACACCAGTGACCATACAAATGAATAATCACTCACCTATATGAATATACGGTATGACAACAAGAAGTACAAATCCTATACCACACTGTATAAAGAATGTGTTAGCCATTACTGTCCATAATACACACTACACATTTCCACAATGTATTTATTCTTCCCCTGCATTATGCGTCAATAACGATTTTCTTTCCTTCCTGTACATATATGGTCGATGATTGCTGTTGCGTGACATTTATATTGAGACTTCATTTAAATGTACTATAGCCTGACATATATTTAATGACTTGTTCGTATCGCTGTGTTTTATTTCACTTGGGTAAATTTAAATTATACCAGAGTAACTATTTCCTTATCTGATATAGGCCAGAAGAACTATTTCCTTAACTGATTTAGGCAGGAATTTCTTTGTTCCACGAAAACATATTTTATTCACCATTTCAAAAGTAAAACATAGGGGGGGGGGGAGCGAAGTGACAAAATAAATTTTAATTAGTTTGCCATCTCGACACGCGCTGAGGAGCCATGTGAACCCCCCTCTCCCCTGTAACCTGGTTGTCATGCAAACCTTGTTTTAGTCATTATGTTATCTTTCATTGATATATAAAATACGATGGACAAAAACAACAATAAATTTTACATTTTATATCCAGCATGTAAATACTACTTAATTTCTTTTGAACCAATAAATAATTTTCGTACGAACATTTTAAGTAAAATTAAAACATTGAAGAATGCAACTAAATTCAATAGTTACAAGAAGACAGTGTATATGAAAGTAAGTCATCTTCAATTATATCCTGGCTAAAACCAGACTTGTTATTTTGATGTTCCGTTTTATTTTTGTATTTCCATATCACGGAGGGGGCTATTGGTATATATATAGGGTAAAAAGTTGTGGGGCCCGAATGGGTCACTTTTTACCTTTCCAAAATATATGAAAAGGTAACCTTTTTATTGAAAAATATATCATTCGGTAGTTTTTAATTATCTAAATATATCCATGCCTAAATTCTCATTTTAAGCCTATGTAAACCACAGTATTAACATCACTTGATTATTTTGGTAGTGAATGGGGATGTGTAGTAATAAAATATATGAATAGGTCTGATTTAATAATCCAGTAGGATTATAGATCCTGTTTTATAGCGTCCGAAAATATATGAAAAGGGTGGGTTTTCAAATCTCTGTCCGCAGACCTGTACCTGAAAGTATCCTTAGCCAACGCACAAAACCTAGATCGAATACTTGTTCCCTTAACTCTTTCATTAATACAGCAAGTCACAAAACTAAAATCTGATTTTTACGACAGAACTTTGTTTTGTTCACTTTCCTGAATAATCGTGATACTTTCAACACTGATGTAATAATTTCCTTCATTATAAACTACACATATGTGACCAAGTTCATATGTGCATGCATGTGTTTGCTTATGGGAGAGCACGTTTTTTTATAACTCTATTTGTCATTAAATCAACATTTATATTAATGCTGACAGCAAACAGATATAATAAAATAATCCACACTATATTTTGTTAATGTTATATAATTCCAATCTCCATTGAAAATATTTGTTTTGGGAATTAAAAGATAACAAAGCTAAATACACTAAGCTTCTTAATCGCAAAATCGTTTGAACACAAAGAAAAAATACCTTGTTTGTTTGAATGTATTTAACGCCACTTTCAGCAATTTTTCATCTATATCGTGGCGTTCGGGAGGAAGCCAGTGTTCCCGTAGAAAACCCCCTGACTTCGGTAAGGAAACTGGCAATCCTTGTCAATTTAAGATTAGAGTAGAGCGCATCCTGCCCGAAGTGAGACTCAAACTCTCAATCACGGTTGACAGATCACGTGATTAATAGTATACGAACTACCTTTACCACTCAGATACCTAGCCCCCCCCCCCCCAAAAAAAAAACAAAAAAAACCAAAAAAAAAAAAAAAAACCAAAAACCCAGCGATTGTACGAGATAAGTGAATAAGAGTCACATCGAGTTCAAGTTGAAATTCAAATTAGAGTTAGTGTTAAATTTCGAGTTCGACTTACACATAAAGTTCAGAATCTGAGTTAAGCTTCGAGTTAGACTTCGTGTTAGAGTTAGAGTAAAACGTCGAGTTGATTATCTTCGGAAAACGTTTGGTCCTCCCTTAGTTGTGAGAGATCCCCATTAAGACCTTTTAGGATATGTAGCAGGTACACGCGAGAAATAACACAGTTACAAAATGAAAGCCAAAATTCACGTCCAACTCTAATGTAATAAAGTAGGTTTGTTTGTTTGTTTGTTTGATGGTGTTTAACGCCACTTTTAGCAATTTTTCAGCTATATCGTGGCGTCCAGTTTTTATTGGGGAGGAAGCTGGAGTACCCGGAGAAAACCCCCGACCTGCGGTAGAAAAACTGGCAATCCTTGTCAATTAAGATTGGAGTCGAGTACACCCTGCCTGCAGTGTAATAAAGTAGGCAATGTTTCCTCGTCCCAGGGGCGGATACAGGATTTTCGAAAGGGGGGCGTAAAAAGGGGATATCGGAATAGGAAGGCCACGAACAAGGTTTTTATAGTGTTCAGTAACCTTTATTTGGTGCAGTATATACAACAGAGATATCATAATAAACGAATTAGTACCGTTAATGCATTAATTTATGGCGAGGACGAGCGGGGATTACATTTTTGCCTTTGACACTGGTTTTTACCCTCCCTTTTCTCTTTTTTTTTCCTTTTCTTTATTTTTAAAGGGGGGCGTACGCCGCTACGCCCCCCCCCCTGGATCCGCCACTGCGTCCGGTGCAACTAATTTAGTTATTTTTTTGTTTCTTTTTTGTGTAGTATGTCTGAATCTAAATTTTTTACTGCCCATAATGCGGCTGAAAAATGATGGATAGTGATGTTAAAGTGCATTGAAAGCAACAAATAAACAACCGATCACAAAGAAAGAAAGAAACAATCAAATGGAGTACATCCGGTATTTGCGAAAATGTTTCTTTTGTGGATTCATTATTTATTGTTGCTTGGCTTAAATAAAGATTTGCGACACTCGTAAATGTTTTTGCTACATCATGGCGTCCAGTTAACATTGTGGAGGAGGAATCCGAAATAAAAAAATACAAATGAGACAACCCCACTTTTCCACCGACCTTAGGCAGAAATACTGACAATCCTTGGAGTCGAACACACCATGTCCGCAGTAAGGCTGTTGACAGGAACGTGATCAATAATAAACGACAAACTACCTTAAAACTTGTGAACTTTTGACAATGTTTCGAATAGATTACCTTCCTTTTTGCCACTAAGTCGTTGTTTTAACGTTTGTACTTGTATATTTATTTAATTTTTACAGTGAGTTAAACGAGAGATTAACTCGCTTTCTTATTTGATTAGACAAGAAACATTGTCAATATAAAACACTATGTACGAAATCATGTACGACGCTGTTCTTTTATTAAACAGAACTCCGTAAGGAAACAAAATATAAACAATACACAACCTAAATATATTCAAACAATGGTGCTGTGCAATACACAGTTTCGATTAAATTTTGTTCTTGCATCAAATATCCCTTCATTCTAGTAGATTATTTCGTGTTCAGAACTTCATCGTTTCCTTTCTGTGTCTCCCTATCAAGTTATTTCTTTAATATTGTGTTGTTATGGGATTACAATAAAGGGAGGAGGGATCCCTTACATGTTTACCTTGAAACGTTATTTATGCCATAATTAGATTCCGTTTGTATATTTCCTTTATATTTCGTTAATGTTTGGTGATGTGTTGTTCTTTAATTTAAGCGAGTCCTATTTTTATATATACACCAGTGAAAGGGAGTCAACTCGAAATAAACTCGATAACTTAATATTATAGAGTTAATTCCCTTTTTATATTATTATATTAACAAAATGTTTCGTTTATTGCGATTTATATGCTCTTATTGGCCCTATGATTAGGTAATAAAGATATTGTATTTTTATACGTGGATGTATACTTTATTAAAGTAGATGTACATTGTATATGTTTTATTTTTAATTCTTTTCATTGCTCAAGTACAATGACTGCTAAACATTTTTTAATTGCATCAGTAATGTCAGTAGTAGTCAAATATTTAACAAAAAACTTGTTTTATTTTTATTGATTTGTATGATCTGGCCTGGGTTTCATAAAACTTCTCAAATTGAGATTTTCCTTAAATATCCGAGTTTTTCCTCCTATTTGAATTTTCAAGCAATCTAATTGGTCAGTTTTTGAGTTGAGGAAACCTCAAATTTGAGATGTTTATGAAACCATGCCCTGGTTATTTTAATACCATTGGCTGCTTTGTTACATCAGTTCCAGTCTTCGCTTATATTGTTATGTGTAGGCAAGGAAATGACTGGTGAAATTGTAAAACTTGTGTTCTTGATATAGTGCTGCATGCTCAGCAAGTAATCAGGGTTTCCAGGAATTGTACAGGTAAGATCTTCATTCGTCACGAAAGGTTTCCTATTTAAAATAGAACCCAAGGAAAGACAACTACCTACATAACTCAATTGACTTTTTTGCTCTATTTCACTTGTTAACAGATGGTTTACAAATTCGACGTCTTTTTTTGGAAATTTCTGGTTGTTTACTTATTTAGATTACAATTCAAATTTAACGTATGTCTCGAGTTTAGATTATCCCAATCCGAGCTTATGAACTTGAGGTGGGGGTTGTGAAAAAACACATTACTTAAACATGTTCCAATATAAGCTTGAGTGTTTGCTTAATTAACGTCCAGCAAGCAATATATCAGCTATATTCAAGATGAGAACAACAGGATAAGAATTTGACAGGGCACTAGCACTTGGTAGGGATAGATAATTAAACTTTTTGTAGCAGCTACTATAAGCATACTCTGTTTCAAAGTTTTAAATGTGTCTTTTAGCAGTTGCACTCAACACGTAACACACTGTTATCCGCAGTCAAACTTTCTGCATTTTAATCTAACAGCACTCAACTTTATTTTACTGACAAATTTGCTATCTTTCATACAACGTCCGGTTCCAATAGTGATTTCATATACTAGTATATTTGTTTGTTTTGTGTTTCAGCAATATCATGGTGCCCAGTATTTATTGGGGATTTAGCTGGAGTACCCGGAGGAGACCCCAACCTTCTGAAGGAAAAACGTCTTGCCTGCATTACGCATCGATAACGAAATTTCGTATTTAGCATTTCGTAAATAGCATTAGTTATCAGCAGCAGCCTGTTTACCAAATACATTCACCATACCATGCATAGTTACAGAGGAACTGTCCTAATACAAAAACTTCAACGTAGTCGCTGGACAGTGATATTGAGGTCAAGGTCAGGTGACACTTACCAGACAGTCATGTACTATTCATCAGCAACCTATATACCAAATATTGTCATCATACCATGCATTGTTAGAGGGACAGCCGTAACCAAAAACTTTAACGTAGTCGCTGGACCGTGAAATTGAGGTCAAGGTCAAGTGACAGACTGGCTAGTACTCATAAGCTACCTCTGGACCAAATTTGATGGACCTAGGGCTTGGGCTTACAAATATATAAAGCAAGATGACCAAGTGTTTACGCCGCCGCCGCCGGATTCCCTTACATATGTCTCGACTCCAGCCACTTTCGTCGGAGGCGAGACAAAAACTGGCAATCCTCGTCAATTAAGATTTGAGTCGAGCGCACCCTGCCTGCAGCGAGACCCAAACCTGCATGCGTGTTTACAAAGTTATCATTAGTAGACAAACTATTTTAATTATTCGGCCACGGATTTCATACAACAAATATCTTTTGTTGAAATATGATATGTGCAATTTGCATGAATCCATTATTCAATGCAGCAATGCATACATGTAGACTGCTTCTAATAGAAGACACTCTGAAGGCAAGCCTACACAACTGACATGTTTATGTGCCTGAAGGAGAACACTGCATATTGCTTTTCAGACAAAAGCAGCTTTTTGTTTTCAAATTACTATGGTTTTGGCAAAAATGTGTTTGTTTGTTACTATTAAACCACTAGAAACATTTTTTTCATCTGCATCATATGCTTTAATTTTTTTGACAGAAGGACCTGGCGAAAACACTCCACATTCATCAGGAAATTGGGCAACTCTAGCTGATGACAAATAGTATTAATGACCTCACGAAGCAAGGTCTTTGTACAACAGGGGGTCTGGGAGAAGGACCTCTGGGATAAACAAGGCAAAAATCCTGCATTTTTGTTGTATTGGCACAAAATTTTGACATATAATTATCTATTTTTCAACTGTTTTTCACCAAAAAATTGTTTGGAATGCAAATATTTTAGACTAGGAAATATTTAACTTTTACAACATTCCTTCAAGACAAACCTTCAGATTTTATTACAGACCTGTCACTTTCAAAGGTGAACTTAATAGTTATCTTTTTATTTGTTTGTGAAAGTTTTCCAAATCCATGTGTTTTTTACTTTTCACATGCTTGGCCAAGTCTTTCTTACCACCGTTGACCACAGATATGTCTATGAAACACGCTTTGCATGCAGCATAATGTTTCCCTGTAGCCAAGGCAGTGAAACATGGAGTATATTCGTCTTTAAATTATTGATTATGTCTGTTTTTTTGCAACTGGACTGGACGGTGCTGCTAATTTTATATTAACATTAGCTTCATCAGATAAACGCTTTCCAATAAGAAGTTCCAAGTGGCAAAATATTTAAAAAACACTGATTATGAAACCAACTAAGAAAACATTCAGACTTTTAAAATAAACTCGGAGCTTTACATTATGATTCATTATAGATATCGGAGATCAGACTTTTGGTATGACATTAGGAGAAATTCTGTCAAAATGGGAGTGGTTGGCATCTCTGCTTTTGTCACATGCACTGAACAGTAGGTACAAACTAACTGATTCTCATACCAGCTAGGCATAGCACAGGGATTTTCCTACCTTTTTTCAAATGGGGCCTGGGCCCCTGTTAATTGGGAAAATTACGACGTAAACGCCACAATTGGGAAAAGTCTTAAATATGAATAAAGTAAAAACATCAATGTTTTTAACGAAAATGTTTCTTGTATGTTAATTAGTCATGAATGACATAAGCCTCACCTGAAAACTGAAAATTCAAATCAGTTTTCATAAATATTATGGAAAAAGTTACCAAAATTTACATATGTAGCCAACTGTGCTGACATCATACTCAAAGAGAAAAATTTCCAGGAATCTTGTTGGAATTCATTAGAAACTGAATTTGAAACATCAGATTTTACTTTCACTTTCAATCTCGTTTGTTCAGGGGGTCTTAATAAATGACTGGATAAAAACTAAATCAGATATACTAAACTCTAAAAATGTGCATTGCGTTGGCTTTTAGTTTACCCTGATTCGTATGCTAATCTAATGGCAAGGGTCGGTAGCGAAGGTTCGGTTGAATGCCGATAATGGATGGGTCTAGAGGTGCAAGAAAACTCATGATTTTCTATTCCCCAAGGCTCTGGTCAATATCTAATTTCGTAAAAACAAAATTTCCTAGTTTTGATACAATGCGTCATCGTTCCCCTTTGGTAGTATTTCGCTTTGTGTAATGCCATTTTTGAACGTTAATGCAGGGTCATGCTTCATTCCAAATGTATTCCTCAGACTTATTCTTTTCTAGACACTATTTAAACCAAAAAACAGCCCATAATACTGGACATCGTAAATATAAAGTATTAAATTTGTGTTATCTTTCATATTATTGAACAAAGTTCCGCGACTTACCTAATCTAAGATTTTTTTTATATCATACCGGAATCTGCGTATTGGTATAAAACAAGCAAGCTCTAATATAAAACTGGTTGCCGTTATGACTAAAGATACCGGGAACAGTAATTATAAACCAATGTTCGCGTAGTAATCAGATTTTGATTTCTTTGTAATATTTCGGCTTAATGTGATTGAATTTATTTTTAGAATCCGGATTACAACACCTTCTGAATTGGGAATTTTCACTTTCATAATTGGGAAAAAATATGGGTTTTTGCCGTTGGGAATGGGGCCGAATATCAGCCCCAAAATAAAGGCAGGAAAATCCCTGTAGCAAATAACTAAACATATTTGGCATAATTACAAACAAAATTTGTCTCGATTACTTTTAATATTCAAACAAGACTGTCCAACTAAACTTAGACAATCAACAATTCCTCACATATTTCAAGTCAACACTTAAATCACTCTTCAGCACTAATTTCTGGCTTGGATTTTGGTTGTTAATAAAACTATATAAATATTCACAATAATTTAAAAGTCTGCCTAGGTGATGTATGAATTATGATTGTTCTTCAGCCAATCTTTCAGCTTTAGCGATGGCCTCTTCAATTGGTCCAACCATGTAGAAGGCTACCTCAGGTAAATGATCTAATTCACCTGAAAATCAAACCATTCAAAATATTAAATAACAGTGGATAACTTGACTATTGAATAACAAGTGTGGACTGTGAGAACGCTCACAAAACGATACCCCCCGCTTGGATTTCAAGTTCAATTATCTCCACTTAATGATATCCAAGGTCAATAAAAATCCTTTATGCACATCTACATATAATGTACTTCCTTTGTGCTAAGTTTCATTAAATTTCATCAAGAGGTTTAGGAGGAGTTGCGCTTACAAGGGATGTAGACAGACAGACAGACAGGGTCGTTCCTATATAACCCCCCAAACTTATTTGGGGGGGGTATAATAATTTTCCAGCTACACCAAAGCATCGGGTTTTTTCTGAGAACAACTTTTCTGGCGTAAACAACTTACTTCGGTAGGAAAACCCTGCGCAAAATAAAACTGGAACCTGCAGCATTACTGTTGACAGGTATGTGATAAATAGTAGATGACCAACTTAACCACTCAGTCACTAAGGTACCTAAATTTAACATTTAAAACAAGTGGAAAAAATGTTCATCACCTTTTGGACTACAAAGGGATAGCAACATCCATAGTTATTTTTTATTGGATTATGATAATTACACAAATTTACAGATTTAATGAAGTCTGATAAATACAATGAATGACCAGGGCCAAAAGCAAGATAAATATATTCTAGAACAGTACCGACTGCAAATTTAGCAGGTTTATAATGAACAGACAAAATTCAATCTTAAATAACTTTCTATTGACTTGTGATAAGTGCAATACCTCTGTGAAAGTGAAACTAATCATAGGCTACACTGCTAAAAAATACTTCTAACCTGTAAAGTATTAATATTATATGATGAATCTAATTTGTTCAAAGCTAGACCCTTACCAGTCATAATTTTCTTGAATCCACTAATAGATTCTTTAAGAGGTACATATTTGCCCTCTGATCCTGTGAAAACCTCAGCGACCTGGAAGGGCTGTGATAAGAATCTCTGAATTTTACGTGCTCTGGCAACAGTTAATTTGTCTTCTTCTGATAATTCATCCATACCCAAGATGGCAATGATATCTTGTAGTGATTTATAATTCTGTAATAAACAAGAAAACAGAAAAAATAATGAATTCTTTTATTACCATGCAGTCAATAATTAAAAAAATCGATATGCACAGGGGTGCAAAAGCCGAGTTGCCGTATTTTATTAACCAAAACTTTCATTAAAATCGGTTGAGAACTTTTTGAGTTATGGTCCGGAAACCACTAATTCAAGAAATTTTCTAACGTTTTTCTGTTGCTGTGACCTTGACCTTGAACGGATTTACCACAAAATCAATAGGGTTCCTCTTCTTATGGTATGTAACAATATCCCAAAGTTTCATTAAAATTGGTTAAGAACTTTTCGAGTTATGGTCCGGAAACAACTAATTCAAGAAATTTTCTAACGTTTTTCTGTTGCTGTGACATTGACCTTGAACGGATTTACCCCAAAATCAATAGATTTCCTCCTCTTATGGTATGTAACAATATCCCAAAGTTTCAATAAAATTGGTTGAGGACATTTCAAGTTATGGTCCGGAAACCAATAATTCAAGAAATTTTCTAACGATTTCTTGTCGCCGTGACCTTGACCTTGAACGGATTTACCCCAAAATAAATAGGGTTCCTCCTCTTATGGTATGTAACAATATCCTAAAGTTTCATTAAAATCTGTTCACAACTTTCTGAGTTATGATCCGGAAACCAATTGTTGACGCCTGCCCACCCAGCAGCCCGCCATCATCATAACATTTATGTTCAAATTTTAATTTTAATTCACGATGCAACAAGAAAAACTTAAAACTTGAAAACTACAATTGATATTTCATGTACTTTTGTATACTTGATCTGAACAAATCAAACTTCTCTGTAATACATGAATATTGTATTTCATTCAAACTTACAATACATATCATTACTTTTAAAAATTCTGGTCAAGGACTAAACTTTGCAAATTTGAACAAGGATATTTTTGTTGTATGCCATGTAGTAGCAGTTAATCCAAGAACTTGAGGCAGTTTAAAGCAGGAGATGAAAAACTTATTTGTAAAAATGCTCAGGGCTGGTTTTTATGTCTACATGCATTGTCAATTCCCTATTTTCGGAATACAAGAGTTACTTCCCATTTCGAAGAGTTGTCTTTCATAACAGCAGGTATCTAATATTGAACAGATAGGGAAGTCACGTTTTTATTTTTTTTTTAATAATGTCTGTGGATTGATTCTTCCAGTACAACCAAAAAAAAAAAACTGCAGAATTAGTTTTCACATCATAATAAATTTTACCCGATGATTTGCTATGTGAATAAAAAAATATTGTAGAAAAACTACTTTTTACGCACAGTAGTTACTATAAAGTACCTGCTCTCAAGAACAGATAACTCTGCAAATGGGAGATAAATCTTGTTTACCGCAAGTAGGGAATATAATGTTGCAATTCAATTTTTGGTTAGATTATGTTCAATAAGTGTCTTTCACAGAAAATACAGAAAGGAATTTTCTGCCTTTATTATAGGGCCAAATATTTACCATATTAACAATGAGGAAATAAAAGTTTTTTTCCTACTGTATAGAAGTACAAATCCAGATTAAGCTGAATGTGTTACTAAAACTATAAAATAAAAATCTTATATCGAATTCTGGAAACTTTGCTTATTATAATGTTTAATTGCTATAGAATGGTCAGTTTTCTTACAAATTGTGGCAAATGGCTTTTCCCCACATCTTATTCCAACCTCCTTGCTGGCAAAACATTTTGAAATTCTTGTGTTAAATACAACACAGAAGTTCTGAATACTTTAATAAATGGAGTCACTGAGAACACTTGTTAACCATATCTTCTCAGTTTTTAACTTATTAGTTGAAATTTTGGAAAATTAACATGCAAGGAAATTTTCACAATAAAATGTTTTAGAAAGCAATGCTATCCTAATTCAAAAGGGCGCAGGCCCCAATTGAAAAGGGCAGGAAAATCCAAAACAGACAACCACAACTCACACTTTCTATGAACTTGGCTAAAAATATCAGAAAACTATGTGAACTGTCAATACCAATTGTACATTACTAATTACAAAAATATTATTAACAGTACAGGGTAGGTGGAATATTTATATCACAGATGCAGAATGTATTTTTACCTGTAAAATTTTTTGTATACTACGAGCAACATTGTAATGTTCTTCTCCTACTACAAAAGGATCCAAGATACGTGAATTAGAATCTAAAGGATCGACGGCTGGGTAGATACCCAACTCGGCAATACCACGGGACAATACAGTGGTGGCGTCCAAGTGAGCGAATGTTGTAGCTGGAGCAGGATCTGTCAAGTCATCAGCAGGTACGTAAATAGCCTGTAATTATCAAATTATGAAATTCAATATCACTACAGAAATATACATACGATCACAACCAGAAAAATTTTGTTTGATAATCAACTAAAAGTTCTCAAATGGTCAATTGTATTATCCCCAAAACAATGGTGAGAGAAATCAAAAAAGATTATGTATATTTATTAGATTTTTCTAAATGTTTTTAATTATTAAATGAAGTTTTTGCTTTAAATTTCATTATATTTATGTAAATATAACCTTGCATAAAAATGAGACCATCAATAAATTTTGTTTGTTTGAATGGTGTTAAAGATACTTTAAGCAATTTTTCAACTATATCATGTGGTCCAGTTTTTATTGGAGGAAGCTATACTTTGAGAAAATTCCCAAACTTCAGTTGGAAAACTGATTAGACAAAAACAAATAATGCAGAGAAATTGAGCCAGTAAAAGGCATTTAACAAACCTGTACTGATGTGATGGATCCCTTCTTTGTTGTGGTAATTCTTTCCTGCATAGTACCCATGTCAGTTGCCAGGGTTGGTTGGTAACCTACAGCAGATGGGATACGACCCAGCAGAGCAGATACCTCTGAACCGGCCTGTGTGAATCTGAAAATATTGTCAATGAACAACAACACATCTTGTCCTTCTTGGTCACGGAAATATTCTGCAACTGTCAAACCAGTCAGGGCTACACGAGCACGTGCACCTGGGGGCTCATTCATTTGTCCGTATACTAGGGATACCTGAAAAAAAAAAAAAAAAACTTTAAAGGATCCAGATGATTTACAAAAAGGATGTTTTTTGAAAGAAGTGGCAAACATGGCAAATTTGTCCTAGAGACAAGTACAATTTTTTTTCTCCATTGTGCCCATGAAGTTTTAGCTTTGTCCAGACCAGATATCGGATTTTGATTAAAATAAGAAAACTCTTAAACACGTGTGTAGTTTTATTTCCGATTTAAAAAGGATTGGTTTCTAAGCTTTTTATCATTGGAATGATGTTGCTAATCAAATACTGTAGAAATATTCATTTTCTTTTGTCAAGATATCGATTCCATATCTTTCATAAAATAATACAATTGTTTTAAGATCTGCTAAACACCTAACAATTAATTAGGGCTTTTCCAGAAAAAAAGGTACAGGGGGGTCGGAACGCAGCTCAAAAAATGGGGTACCACCACTAAAATTTTAATTTTTTTAGAGGCACAACCTAGAAAATGTTTTTATAGAAAGTACCCCCCACCTATAAAATAAAATTGATACATCAATATGAGTATTTGATTATATTCGAATCTTAAAACCACAGATAGAATTAAATATACAATAATAAAGTCACCCTTAAATTTATCTGAATATTGTGATAGGCCGTTGGTATTTAACCAACGGCAAAGTCGTCAACACTCAATTCTTCAACAGTAGGAAAGCAAAGGCCCCGATTTGACAGATAAAGGTCAATTTAATGCCGTAAAAGTTACCTGTATGGAAAACAAAAATTTCTTAACAGCGCCATCTATAAAAATTGTTTAGTTCAGGAGAAACTGGCGAGGTGAAGTTTTTCTTAAATTAAATGTAACAATTTATACGTAATACAGGAATCGATCAAGTGTATATTTTGATGCACGACTGTATGTACGTGACGCAGATATAATCAACTGATTGCCACGAGGTTGTTTACCAACATGACCAAAACACGTGCGAGTTTTCAAATGTTGATGAACACAAATCATGTTTAATCAATGAAACTGTCGTTTTGAAGAACAAATGTTTGTTTAAATTTGACATTAAGCATGACTGGTTAAAAGTCTAGTATATAACAAATTTCCAAGAATTATTAAGACATGGTGCAATTTGACAGGAATTGAGGAAAGCTCCCACTACAAACACCAAAACCTTAATTCCCGCAGAAAACCTTAATCTCCGTGGGAAAACCTTAATTTTTTAAGGAATCCCTATAAAATTAAGTGTTGGTTTTTTAAATTAAGGTTGTCCCAGGGAAATTAAGGTTTTCCCTCGGAGATTAAGGTTTTCCCGCGGAGATTAAGGTTTTTTGTTGATTGGACCCCTGGGTCGGTTTTAAGCCCTCTGGCATTGTTGTTGATAACGATCACCAGTTACTCTGCAGATTTATGACAATAGTTATAAGGCTATATATTTATGTATAAAATTTATTCTTGTCCAAAATAAATATGTATACGAATATCCCAAAATAAGAATGCATGAACGTGAATGCATTTTCTATCAACTTTATTTCAGAAAAGACGTATATTTAAAAATTATTATCATACAAATTATTAAAATATAATTTTTAAGTAACCGTTAAGTTATTATTTTTCCATTTGAAGATCGGTAGGTAAGAAATATAGAACAATCAATACACGGACCGAACTTGTAATACACATCCGCCATACTATTTGTTTACCTGTACAAAATGAAAGGAATAAAGGACGGATCAAATTATTTTTAATTATTTGTTTTTTTATTCACAGGTTTCTGGTAAGTTTTTGGTATTCATATTGTTGTTGAACAAAATCTAACATGTTGTTTGTTTTGCATTTTTAACCTTTCTTCGTTTTAGATTTATATTTTTATTTTGACTTTTTATTATTACGTTGGGTTTCTAATGATTTGATTTTTTTTATTTGTTTAATTCAAATTATGTTAATTGTTAATAAAATTAAACGTGTTATTTGTTTTGCATTCATAACAAATTCTTAGTTTTTACTTTATAAATATTTATTTGTTGTTATATTGAAATTTGCTCAGAAATTTATTTTCAATACAAAGCACGTTTTCGCCGTTTTCTGTTATTTTCTATTCAGCTTCAAATGGTTTCAATTTACAATTTATAAGCAGTAATACACAAAATTTAAATCATCTTAAAAACACATTTATGCTGTTTTATTTTACATCGTTAGTTAAGAAGCTCCGGTTTGATATAATTAGATAGCTAATGCTGTAAGTATCGATCGTAATATAATATTGTTATATCTGTATAAAGTATAAAGAGATGTATATATATATTTATATTTTCTATTGTATTATATGTTAGTGATTTAGACATTTTTATGGCTGCAGGTATTAAGAAATAACAAGGCAAAGTAATTTATATGTCCTCATAGAAAAGTAACTAATTTGGGCCTTATTCTCGATAAATCCTGTAGGCGAGAATGGGAATTATGAATTCATATTCTGTATCATTTGTACCCCTGCCCGCCAGTATGAAATTATACAAATTATTATCATGTTTTTTTTTCAGAAAAATGCAAGCCTAGGACTCCAACAGAGCAAATCATTTTTTTCTGCAGTATTGTTCTGCGGAAGAAATATTGTGTACTTGGTCAATAATACAATATTGGACTATATGTCTTGTTAGATTGTGTATAAATTATTTATTTTGTAGTTATTTTTCCATTACATATATTATGTATTGTAGCACATCATTGGTGGATGGGGTCTGGAAAGGGGGGAGGGGTGCGATTATGAATCGGCGTCCACAAGGCCCCGTGATAAAAAAGGGGTCTAGAATGCATCACCTCACCTTATAAGGTTATTAGATTTTTGTACCGATCGATCTATCATTCAATTCGGATTAGTCTCCGTTAACCGCGTATATATATACAAAAGGGTTTCAACAAAATCAGCTATATCGCTTACAAACAACGCAGCTAGCTTTACAATATGCAGTTTGAACAGCTTTACCGTAAATTTGATCCACGGGGCCATTTCAGCTATATGTTGAAAGATAATTTATATTGTACGTTTTACTACTAAGACATTATGTATTACGCCATCAGTTTCCGTGCATATATCTCTGGTTTTACGTATTCAAGAGCGATTCTAAATGTTGTTCTTTAAATCGTAAAATTAAGATGTATAAGATTTCTGTTTAAATGTTCGAATTCTTGCAACTGTAAAAACAAATTAACACATGTCGATCATATTACAATCTATCTATGGGTTGACAACCATTACAAACGATTTAGAGTGAACTCGATGTATACGTAAAATTATTTACGATCTTATTTGCAGAAATGTACTTTTGGCAGAGTCTGCCAACGATTTACAATTGGGTCTAAATTTCTTTCAAGAATACTGCGAAAAGTGGAAGCTAAAATTAAACATAGATAAGACTAAAGTTATGATATTCAGTAAAGGTGCAATCTCACGAAATATTAAATTCACGTTCCAGGAAAGAGAATTAGAAATTGTAAGTGAATTTATATAACTCGGGGTTCAGTCTTTTCCAAAGAACGGGCTCTTTTAATAAAAATAAAAAATACCTCGTAGAGAAAGCCTTTATAGCAATGTATGAAATTCTAAATAAAGGCCGTCTGCATAATGTATCTATTAGTTGTCAATTAGATCTTTTCGACAAGATATGGAGCAGAAGTTTGGGGATTCCAAAACTGTGATATCTTAGAAATGTTGCACTTGAAATATTGTAAGCTGCTATTGAATCTCGAGTCTAGCACTCCTAGTGTAAGGATATATGGAGAGTAAGGTAGATACCCACTTCACATACAAATTACACTACCAGTTACTTCTTATTGGTGTAAACTAATATGTGGTAAACGGTCAAAATTATCCAGCATGATATATAAGCTCTTAATATGTAAATCGAATGAAGTAAACGTATTTTCTTGGATTCAATTTGTAAAATAATATTCTCTGTAGATTTAGATTAGGTAATCATAAACTGCCAATAGAGCTTTGTCGTTGGAAAAATATAGAAAGAGAAAATAGACTTTGTCCGTTGTGTAATAAAAACGAAATCGGTGATGAATATCATTATATCTTACAATACCCGGTATTTTCTGAAATTTATTTCTAGAATGTATATTTATACACCGAACACAATTAAATTTCGTCAATTATTTAACAGTAAAACCCCAACCACATTACGAAAACTCAGCAGATCTGTAGATATTAACAACAAAAAGGTAAACTTTACTTGACAAATCTGATACCGATAAGGTATTGAATTTTGTCTATTTTGTTTTTTTTCTGTTTATCGCTATTATTTGTAACAATAATTATCTGCGAGATATATATGGTATTGATTGTATAAGAAAGTAGATGGTGTTGCAATACCTATTAATTTATTGTATAATGTACTTGTTTATTGTATATTGTATCTGTTTATTGTATTTGTATGACATTCAATCTCTTGCTCTGAAACCATTGTATTCATTGAATTTGGAGAATTAAGATAGAACTATCCATCTACATTGGACATATTATCAGCTTCTTTCTGACTGGTTGATTATTTTCTTTGCTCTATTGTATATGTAGTTATGTTCTCTAATTATAGGAAATGCTGACCACTAATTTGAGCAGAGGACTAAAAATTAAATATCATAACTAATTATGACTATAAATATCTGTAGTGCGATTTTTACAATTAAGCCCTAGTACCAATTTTCAAATAAACATTTTTTATGCCCCCGCGACGACATGTCGGGGGGGGGAATTAAGTTTTACTCATGTCCGTCCGTCCGCACGAATTTCCGTCAAGCTTTTCTCAGAAACTGTACATGAGGACAATTTGAAATTTGGCAGGGTGGTTCAGTATCACAAGTTGTACGTCCTAAGCGACTTTCAGACCTGTCGGACAACTACTTCCTGTTTGTGACTTCATTTGTACGTAAATACGTCCGTCCGTATGTACGAATTTCCGTCAAGCCTTTCTCAGAAACTGTACATAAGAACAGTTTGAAATTCGGCAGGGTGGTTCAGTATCACAAGTTGTACGTCCTAATCAACTTTCAGATGTCGGAAAACTACTTCCTGTTTGGGACTTCATTTAGCGGGGGCATTTGTGTCCCATGGACACATTCTTCGATTTTTATAGAGTTAACTTGTAAAAACGAACAATATTGAGAAAATACTACCGACAGTATATAAAAAAGCTTTGTCAGAATTTAACTATGGATCGGTACATGTGTTATTGTTCCTCCTGTTATAATGGATTGATTGATTGATTGTTGTTTAACGTCCAGCAAGCACTATTTCATCTATAATCAGTACGTGAACAATGGAAAATCTGTTACTAAGCGCACTTTGATGCAACATGCGTAACAGATGATTAAAGATGGCTGTAAGGCAGAAACTAACCCGTGGTTGTAGCTTTGTATAGAAGTAAAGAAGAGACCATCTCAGTAAGTTTATTGCATAATCTTAGAGTAAACATTTCAAATTATGAACATATATAAAAATATAGATTTAGAAAAATAACAACAAAATTTAACAACAGTAATTGTTTTGTGAACTTAACGAACATAACAAAGATTACATTTTAAGCTAAAAAGACAAATCGTCCTCTCCTGTGATAGGATGGTGGATCTAACTTTGCATAATTTTTTCTGGATACACTGTACTAATGTCTTCAACTAAAGGTCATAATAAAGCAATTAAAATACTTAAAAACACGAACATAATTATATATAAGAAATAAAAAATAAAATTGAAAAAATTGAAAAAAAAAATGTAAAAGCAAAAAACGAAGAAATGTTAAATTAACAATTTGGAAATTTTTGTCAAATTAATGTAAAGAATATTCTAATTAGTCGATTATTCTTTGATTTTTGCAATGATATTCGACGGAAGGGCATAAGAGCTGCACCCGACTAGAGGATTTCATTTAAGTTAATGGACGCATGTATTCATTTTTGTCTCAAGCGGTGAAATAATTATAAATAAACTAGTATCGATTAAAAAACACTGCTAATTTCAGTTCAAGAAAAACAAAACAATTAATAAATTTACACAGCTGTAATACCAATTAAACTTATAAATTGAAACAATTTAAAGCTGAATAGAAAATAACAGAAAACGGCGAAAACGTGCTTTGTATTGAAAATAAATTTCTGAGCAAATTAAAATGTAACAAAAAATAAATGTTTATAAAGTAAAAACTAAGAATTTGTTATGAATGCAAAACAAATAACACGTTTAATTTTATTAACAAATAACATAATTTGAATTAAATAAAATCGACAATAAAAAAAATCAAATCATTAGAAACCGAACGTAATAATAACAACCCAATAAAAATATAAAGCTAAAACGAAGAAAGGTTAAAAATGAAAAATAAACAACATGTTAGATTTTGTTCAACAACAATATGAATACCAAAAACTTACCAGAAACCTGCGAATAAAAAAACAAATATATATATAAATAATTTGATCCGTCCTTTATTCCTTTCATTTTGTACAGGTAAACAAACAGTATGGCGGATGTGTATTACAAGTTCGGACCGTGTATTGATTGTTCTATATTTCTTACCTACCGATCTTCAAATGGAAAAATAATAACTTAACGGTTACTTAAAAATTATATTTTAATAATTTGTATAATAATAATTTTTAAATATACGTCTTTACTGAAATAAAGTTGATAGAAAATGCATTCACGTTCATGCATTTTAATTTTGGGATATTCGTATACATATTTATTTTGGACAAGAATAAATTTTATACATAAATATATAGCTTTATAACTATTGTCATAAATCTGCAGAGTAACTGATGATCGTTATCAACAACAATGCCAGAGGGCTTAAAACCGACCCAGGGGTCCAATCAACAAAAAACCTTAATCTCCGCGGGAAAACCTTAATCTCCGAGGGAAAACCTTAATTTCCATGGGACAACCTTAATTTAAAAAACCAACACTTAATTTTATAGGGATTCCTTAAAAAATTAAGGTTTTCCCACGGAGATTAAGGTTTTCTGCGGGAATTAAGGTTTTGGTGTTTGTAGTGTCCATGTGCCTTCGTGTTTGTAGTGAATTTGTACACATTGCGTACGTAAGACATATAATAGTTTCAAATGTGCTGTCTGTTGATAATTTAATGTTGATATATGTTTTTGGCATTTAATAACTCATATTACACCTAGAGTGACATAGTCCCTTACCCCCCCCCCCCCCCCCAAAACGTTTAAGAGGGTGAACCTATAAGGAATGAAAAATTCAATCACAGTTTAATGATGCCTATAATTCTATAACCAACCATTTCATATACTGTGGCCTCCACAACTTCTAGTTGAATTAAGATTTTTTTCAGCTGGCCTATAAAAAGTTGAATCTTTTAAAGTAGTAGTTTTATGTAGTTTTCTTCACTATTTATACTGACTGAAATAAGTGTCATGTAATTGAGTCAATCAATCAATACAAAAAAGAAAAAAGGAACATTGTTTCCATTCTGCTTATGGGTCACTTATGGTCACTGTATCTTGCATTGTGTCTACTATGTGGACTTTGAAACTCTTGCAAGGAAAATTTGCAACATTGAGAATTCCTTGTCTGTACAAACCCTACAAGCTGCTGTCAGTGTAAAAAGTAGTGTTGGGGAATCGGAAAATTTTCATAATCGATTATCGGAAATAATCGAAAAGACATAATCGATTAATAATCGGAAAATCTTTTTTAGTGTATCAATTAACATTGCTTAAATTGTCTCTTTACTAAAACATTGTTTTTTTCTGCTTAATAAAACAATTTTTAAATTTTTGGGCTTTTTTTTATCATTGGCCTTCTTGAATTAGGTAGCATTTTGTTTAAATGCTATTTTAGATATCAGGACCATTAAAAATGTCTGCACCAATATTAATTCATGACATAAGTGTACAAAATGTATGACTAGATCTAACCCCTTCAATGGGCCTTCATCCAGTAGCAACTTTAAACTACAATGTACTGCTGTACATGAACAGAAAAAAAACATTCTTCTATGCAAGTCTTAGCATGGTGATGCCATTATCTCAGTTTTACTATACCCGGAAACGGATCGGACAGGTTAATTACAGAACAAAACCGGACAGAATTGAATTTCCGTATTTCGATCGGCGATGTCTGCGACATCCGATTTTTATTTTGAACATCGATTAGTAAGATCGGCGGGTGAAAAACGACAGTTTATAGATTGTAGGCGATAATCGTTCCATCACTAGTAAAAAGCATAGGGTCTTTAATGCTACAACAACAAAAATTCTTTGTCCTTAACTATAAATTGTTTTCCAATGGCAAACAAGAATATTTGTCTACATGGTTTAATATTCCTGAATTGAAGGTTTAAAAATTTGTTCAGGTCTTGATTATATACATGTAAATGTATTGAACAATTATGTTGATTTGGGATTTCTATAATATATTTTAATGATTGTTATGATTATACCACACTTTTTTTCTCTAATGCACACAAAGCTCCAAAAATTTATCATTACATTGCAAATGTATTTCAGCCCCCCCCCCCTTTTTTGTAGAAAAAGCCGACACAAATTTGTTCAAAGCGGCTTTGAGACCCACAAATTATACAAAAGACGCAATACTATTATATACATGTATTATATATTTATTAAGTACTGATGCGTTATCTATTCTACTTTGACAGGCAGATGCTAAATATTTTTCTAAGCGTACATCGAGTTGCTTCCAACTATTCGGCCCCCTTTTTCGGCATGTTGTCACCGAAAAAGCTGACACAAATTTGTTCCAGGTGGTTTTAAAGCTGAAAATTGGACCGAAGACGCAATATTATGATTGATTTAATAATATATTGGTCGCGATTAGTCAACATTCCTATTTATATTTTTAATTTAGAGTTTTCTGTCCGCCGAGTGCCGAGTTCAGATCAAAACATGCCACTTCAAACGGCATTTTAGCCTGGTAAATTAAAACTATACAGTACGAAATTTCTATTAATGACAGGTAATTGTCTTAGGACTTTGCTGTATTTCATTTTATTGATGTATGTTACGGCAGTGCTAGGTACGATAACGAAAACTGAGACGCTATCACGCTTACAAAAATCGGACAAAAAGTTGACCTTTAGTTGCATTTTCGGTATACTCGGGCTTTTACAACATCTGGTTAATGAGACAGCAGAGCAATCTAGAGAAACTCAGTCCCATTCGGAACTTTCGGGCGTAAACCATTCAAAGTTTATGATGATCGGTTATTCCCCTTGCATTCATTCCGACAAAATTGTCAGTCAAAAATCGACGAAAGCACCGCGTTTGGCGAAGTAGAAACAGAAAAACACCGACAACCGCGATTATTTTAATAAGAACATACCTACACCCACCAAAATATAAATACCCTCAACCCCCCCTACCAAGGAAAAAAAAAATGACCTGCGTTCCGACCCCCCTGTACCTTTTTTTCTGGAAAAGCCCTTAACTGATTTAGTCAAACTTGGATTTGGCCCGACAAAATTTCTCAGGGTGAATGACCAAATATGAAACTATTTTACAGGACTGTGGTATTACATAATATGTTTGTAAATGAAATTGCCATTTGTTAACCGCCTAAAAAAGAATTTAAAAAGTCTACGATTTTGTACTCGTGATAAATATTCCATCAGGATGGACACAACCTTCATGGACAACCAAAAACTGAGATGTTGGATCAATCAATGGTAGCTTCCATGCAGAAAGCATTATTTAAGCTATATTGAGGAAAAGAACAATAAACATATTAAAATAAGATTTTAGACAACCACAATATGGACAGTTGGTTAAGGAAAATGTTTCCTTGGTATTAATATTGTGCAAAGAGCTTCTTTTGTATGAAAGTTGTGAAATAAGAATGGACCAATTCATTTTACTAGGTGCTTCAAGGGAAGGGACATAAACTTAACTAGACAGATTTAGGCAGTAATTCAGTCATGAAACTTACCTACAGTGTGTTCCCCACAGGCCCTTTAAGCACACTGCACAGCGGTGCATTTTTTGTTGCCGTGATGGTTTCATGGAAGCCTTTTTATAGTTATCGTTTATAAAGGCAATGGACACATCATACATTTTTTATCAGTCAGTATAAAATTAACAGTTAAACTTTACTCAATGCCAGTGTGTTACAACACGTGACCAATTACCTACCTGGTTGAGATAATCAGATAGTGCCTTTATTTTTCATTGAAACAACTAATTATTATTGTATATCATTAGGTAAAAGGATTTCTTTATGGCTTATAATTGATGCTTTGTGGATTAAGGAGAATACAACTTAAATAAGAAAGAATAAACCAATTACACAGAGATAAGAGGGATACAACCTGCATAGAAGCTGTAAATAAGTAGGCCACTCTGCAAAACTGTTATCCAACATTAGCCAAGTGTGCTCAGATTTTACTTTTTATTGCAGTCAGCACTGCAGATTGTGAAAGATCATTAAGTTCAATGAACAGAATACAAACCTGTCAGAGAAACAAATAGGTGTGTGTTTCTGTTTGTGCAGGTAAAGAACAGAAAGGTGGCAACAGAGTGAAAGCAACATGAAAAAGACTTTATAATAGTGTTGTTGATGGTGTTCAATAGTAGCTTTTTAATCTCATTAATTTTTTTAATCGACAAACTTGCCAATCTGTAAGAGATAACACAGACAAAACACTCACGCAAAATTGAAACATAAAACCACTGGTTAAAAAAATTCCAGGGGAGAACGCTGTGCTTTATGGCCCTTAATTTTTAACATAAAGTTGGGTGGTAGGATAAACTGGATAAGTTTTGAATGTAGATTATGAAGTGATTGCATTCAAGGAAAAATAAACATGCATCTTTTGCATGTAGAATAAACACAATATTTTAACTTATTAACCTCAATATTTTCTCTTCTATTCAAGCCAGCAAAAGTTCAACGATTGTTTTTTTTTTAACTCAAATATTAAAACATGATTTTTTGGTTTTTGCAGTGGTGGGTGTATAAAAAATGTGGCTTCTTGTGGGGACATGGTGTTTTCTATAACAACACTAAGTAAAACCTTTATTCCTGCATCAAGAGACATTCAGACTTGTGAGAAATAAAGATCAACAATAAGTGACAGGTCAGTCCTTTTCTGGATGACATATTCATCTTGAATTGGGTTTTACATTTTTAAAAAATAAAAATGTCGTATCATTCAAATACGTGGCTACAAAACAAGGCTAATATAAACCTTGGACGTGTTGTCTGTCAAACTGATGACTTTTGATGTGATCATTTCATGGTACAAGTCATTTCCTTCACGGGTTCTCTCTCCTACTCCAGCAAAGACAGAGTAACCACCATGGGCTTTGGCTACGTTGTTAATCAGCTCCATAATCAATACAGTCTTTCCTACTCCCGCACCACCGAACAGACCTGTAAATAAAATTAAGATCAGTTTCTATCATTAATAACCATCTTCTACTGGTCAAAATTGTAGGGCAGAAACAAAATATGGTTGCAAACATTTTTATTTATCAGGGTTCACCACAGGCTGTTTTAGCGTGGAGGGCCGCCACGCTTGATTTTTTCCCCGCCGCGCTTCATTTCCAAGCGCCACTTTAAAATCCATGTACGCCGCCACATTCTCGGTTTCACTTTTTAAACCATGAGTGTAATTACCATCGCTTAATTTTCAACTATAAAGGGTGACCATAAGCCATGACACGTTTATTGTTAAATAAACATCCTAATTAGGCATATTTTCCGCCCGAGTGATTGTTACCTGTGGATAATCGGATGAAGAAACACAGGTAACATATCGATCGCCTTTTGTGAGAATATTTAATAACGCATCGGAGACGGAACAAACTAGACGGAAATCCGTACGCATACGATAGCTTTAACCTACGAGAACGGGATGCGTTTGATGTTGAAATAGTGTGGCAAGAACTGAAAACATGCGTACAATATGCATCTAGAAGCGTTACATGGATCCCCGAGTCTACATCATAATAAAAACGGATATAAACTAGAATTAAACTTATAATATTACATGTGAACATTTTATTGAATTTGTAACATTTTAATTGACATTTTATGAAACTGAGATCAATTTAGTCATAAAATAAAAACAGCAATTCTTCTGTATGTTAATTTCAGTAATCCAAGATCTTAGTTGCACTAGAGACATATAATTGCATGTCTCTTGATGCACAATTTTTTTTTATGGAAGTACTGAAATTTTCTTTTAAAAAAGGCAATTATTGTGGACATAGAAATCAAATACTTCTTTAGAAAATATAAAAAGTGTCAAGGGTAGAGGGTTTTCACCATGATAAAATAATAACCCATATCCAATCCCAAATTACACTGCAAGGAAACACAAAATTGTATTTTATCAACCAAAGGGAAGACTATGATAAGGTGTAGGGCAAGTTTTGTAAGCTCTTCAATTAATTCATCTATTCACAAATATGGAAAGAAATTAATTTATTGAATAATATAAGAATGCTGGATAATAAAAACATATGGTGAATATTTATATATTTATTTTTTGCATTCAGTTGGTATTAGGGAATCGACATGTCTGACGAGTACGGTTCCTCCACCCTTGAATTTTTTCTGTGGTGAACCCTGATTTATTACCATAGATTAAAAAAAGGTATTGCTTTTTGGACCATTCTAGTGCAGCTTAATTTCTAAAATATATTACATCTATACATTTCATCTACAATTATCCACCTTTTGTCCCGAAATTCCACGACTTTTCAAGGACATTATAACCACTTTCCATGACCTATTCTAGACTGATTGGGTGCTATTTACCAAAATGATTTCATATTTCCTGACTTTTCCAAATTCTGTGTTTCTGGTTTTGCAATTTTGTTGCAACTAAGAGCATTTTCTACACCTTTATTTGCCAAGACCAAGGCCCTGGAAATTTTCCCGAGTCATGTCGGACATTTTACCGGTCATCATATAAAAATATTGTGTTTGCTTAAGCTGGGATGTGTATGTGCTTTTCCTTAAAGTCCAGAATAAAGGTCTTTAAAAATTTTTTCAAGACCGTGGTAGATATTAGTTGTTGTTTTGTATGGGTTCCTATGACATATGCACCGTGCAAGAAAGGAAATATACGTAGAAAAACATTCTGCTTCCTAAAATTTTTTTATTATAAGATGATATGTTGTCTATTCAACAAAGTAATAGCAAACAACGTTTTTTATGAACATTCGTGAGACATTTTCATTAACCGGAAGTAGGAAGTTGTTTCAAAATTACAATAAGGTCGGAACATAATTGAATTTTATACGATACTCTCCAATGGACCACATTTTTCACAAGTTATTATTTATTGAATTAAATATTTATTTTTGTTTTCATCATTTCAATAGAATTTAATTTGAATTGATTTTCCCAAGATTTATGTACGTCAGGTACATTGGCGCATGCGTGATGTACAATTTTGACCACACGTGTTTTCCCATCAAGTCATATTTTCTAAGCAATATAACGTACAACCACTTCGTTCCTATTGTTTCAAAATACTGTTGCCATAACATATTCTACGAAATGGATGAAACAGATCTGTACTCATAATTAGGTTATCACCTGTTGTGTTAACCATTATATACGTATTTAACACTTGACTGGAGTGAATGGTTACTCAATAAACACATGTGTCAGTGACGGGAAATAGCCGTAGGGTTGATTTTGTAATAAAATATTTATATCTAGCGGAAATTAAAGGTATTGAAACCAACTAAAAGATATTTATATTATTGTCCAAGTTAAATATAACTTTTTTGGATGTCCGATTTGACTAAACCTTAGTCGGACATTTTAATGTAAATGTCGGACATGTCCGGCAAATATGACCGTTTCCAGACCCTTGGCCAAGACTGCAGGAAAATATTTTTGTTCAGGTGAAGTTTTGCAAATTTGCAAGTAAGGGGAAACCAACTATAAAATTACCATGGCTTGAGGTGAAGAAAAATTTACATTTGCATTTTGTATTGTTATTCCATAAACATCTCTATTTTTTTTTCTATTTTCTACTCTAAATTGCTTTAAAGTAATGCTCAAATGTATACCTACCAATTTTACCTCCCTTGGCATATGGAGCCAACAGATCTACTACTTTAATACCAGTTTCCAATACTTCTTGTGTAACACTCATCTCTACAAAGTCTGGAGCTTCAGCGTGAATGGCTTGATATCTGCAATAAAATATATTTTAAAAACATTTTTTAATGAACAAAAAAAACCAAATAACTTTCATACATTAGAAATATTTCAATTACTAAATGAAATGAAGCAATCTAAAGATTAATTTTTATAATATGAACACTTTTTTATTAAAGCTAAATTTTAAACTTTACCCTGACTTTTTGCAGTGGCACTGCCTTATCAATAAAGACAACAAGTGTGGACACAGAAAAACGTCTCGCCTGTATTCCGCATCAGTAACGAAAATAAATTTCGTCATAAGCATTACGTAAATAGCATTTAATATCAGCAGCGGCCTGTATACAAAATATTGTCACCATACCCTGCATAGTTACAGGGGAACAGCCGTAACCCAAAAACTTTAACGTAGTTGCTGGACCGTCAAATTGAGGCCAAGGTCAGGTGGAACCTACCAGACAGTCATGTACTATTCATCAGCAACCTATATACCAAATATTGTCATCCTACCATGCGTAGTTACAGAGGAACTATCGTAACCCAAAAACTTTAAGGTAGTCGCTGGACCATGAAATTGAGGTCAAGGTCAGGTGACACCTACCAGACAGTCATGTACTAGTCATCAGCAACCTATACACCAAATATTGCCATCCTAACATGTGTTGTTACAGAGGAACTGTCGTAACCCAAAAACTTTAACGTAGTCGCTGGACCGTGAAATTGAGGTCAAGGTCAGGTGACACCTACCAGACAGTCATGTACTAGTCATCAGCAACCTATACACCAAATATTGTCATCCTACCATGTGTAGTTACAGAGGAACTGTCGTAACCCAAAAACTTTAACGTAGTCGCTGGACCGTGAAATTGAAGTCAAGGTCAGGTGACACCTACCAGACAGTCATGTACTAGTCATCAGCAACCTATACACCAAATATTGTCATCCTACCATGCGTAGTTACAGAGGAACTGTCGTAACACTAAAACTTTAACGTAGTCGCTGGACAGTGAAATTGAGGTCAAGGTCAGGTGACAGGTGACTGACTGGCAAGTAGTCATCATAAGCTACCTCTGGACCAAATTTGATGGACCTAGGGCTTGGGCTTACAAAGATATGAAGCAAGATGTCAAGTGTTTACGCCGCCGCCGCCGGATTCCCATACATATGTCTCGCCTCCAGCGACTTTCGTCGCAGGCGAGACAACAAAAATGATGCTCATAACTGAAACAGTAGACACCGCCCAAGCAAAACTTTCTATTATTTATTAATGTAGACTGTTGATTAAATAGTCCCTATACATTTGTATGGTCCCATGTTCTTACAACGTAGGTATTTAGGTTAGTATTGATTAACTAAGCCACAGTAGGCAGCTTCAGCTTACTTGTCTGTATTGACTGGACCTCTCTCGTCTATGGGGTCTCCGATGACATTGATAATTCTACCCAAAGTAGCTGGTCCTACAGGAATTCTTATTGGGTATCCTGTGTCAATACAGTTTGTTCCTCTAACTAGACCTTCTGTGCCATCCATAGCAATTGTTCTTACTGTGTTCTCTCCTACAACCAAATGAATACACAATTCTGTAGTTACTTGCACAAGATATGTTTGCTAGCCATTTTAAACATTCAAACTGAACTAAATCTCTCACCACAACTGTTGTACAACTTGGTTATCTGGGGTAAATTATACATCTAAATTGCAATTAAAGTTTGATTTTGATTCTTATTTTCTTTAAATACACATTTTAACATAAGTTCAGTCAGAGAACTTTTAAGTTTACTACACATATTGAAACTTGTAGATGTCACATGCACGAGGTGATATAAAGTATTTTTAAAATACCAACAATGTGTAAGAATGCATTATCTTGTGTCATTATTCATACCTAAATGCTGAGCTACCTCCAGAATCAGTTTGGGTGTTCTGTTCTCTACTCGTAAGGCATTAAGAATTGGAGGTAAACTATCATCAAACTGGACGTCGACAACGGCACCGATGACAGATACGACCCGTCCCTTTGCTGTCTTTGTTTGTGCTGCTTCTGCTGCATAGCTTCCTAATAATTTAACAACATTCAATTTAATATTGTAAATATTAAAAGGACATAAATATAAAACCTTAATATTTAAAGGCAAAGACAAGACAACATATCCAAAATAATTTTTTTAGAAAAGAGCATTCACGCATTTACTGGCTTCAAAGGTGCCTCATACAAATTATGAGAATCTGGAAACTGGTTTAATGGATAGTAAATGTCTTTGTAATACCCATTAGCCATTTTTGTTTGTAAAGGGATATTGTGTTGTTTTATACAAAAGTTAGTCTGCTTTTGTCATGTTCAACCATATTTAGACGAACCACAAGAATTTTCCTTCCTAAAGTGCAAACAACATTTTGACAGGGGTTTCAAAGCACTACAATCATTGGTTCTAGCTTACACTTCTGTTCTAATTTAGATCAAAATTTACTATCCAAAATTGTAACAAGTGTGGACACAGAAAAACGTCTCGCCTATATTCCACATCAGTAACGAAAATAAATTTCGTCATAAGCATTACGTAAATAGCATTTAATATCAGCAGCGGCCTGTATACAAAATATTGTCACCATACCCTGCATAGTTACAGGGGAACAGCCGTAACCCAAAAACTTTAATGTAGTTGCTGGACCGTGAAATTGAGGACAAGGTCAGGTGGAACCTACCAGACAGTCATGTACTATTCATCAGCAACCTATATACCAAATATTGTCATCCTACCATGCGTAGTTACAGAGGAACTATCGTAACCCTAAAACTTTAACGTAGTCGCTGGACCGTGAAATTGAGGTCAAGGTCAGGTGACACCTACCAGACAGTCATGTACTAGTCATTAGCAACCTATACACCAAATATTGTCATCCTACCATGCGTAGTTACAGAGGAACTGCCGTAACCCAAAAACTTTAATGTAGTCGCTGGACCGTGAAATTGACGTCAAGGTCAGGTGACTGACTGGCAAGTACTCATCATAAGCTACCTCTGTACCAAATTTGATGGACCTAGGGCTTGGGCTTACAAATATATGAAGCAAGATGTCAAGTGTTTAAATTACTGTAAAATTTTGGTTTTCTGCCAACAAGAAATCACTCGCGCATCTTTTCATGATTAAAATAAAATAAGTGTACGGGCTGCTCGAGACCAAACTTTTGAAAAATTGAATTAAGAGTCCGGCAAACTTGGATTTCGTCCGACGTTACAGAATATGTCACACATAATGTTAAACAATTTCACCGTGTCCTATAGCGATTTCTAATATGGCGACACTTTTACAAAACTGGCGACGGAAAATTGCAGTTGGCGATTTTTTAGGTGCCAGCTTTTTAGAAGCCAGAGCAGCCCCTGTATCATGTCTGGTGGCAGATTTTGGCTGACAAATAAAAACTGCTTACTATATTTGGTCCCAGATTTTTCAGTCTGATAAAGTGATTTACTGTAGTAAAGTTTGACCTAAATTACATAGAAATGTATGTTAGAAAGAGTCGATTGTTGTCTATTCAAAATCCTTCAGGTAATGTTGTTGCAGTTAAGACTGGAAAAGTGTCACGGTTTGTCAGAATAGGATTGAACATTACAAAAGCAGATGATCCTTTTAAAAATAACGCTAGGTCAGGGATATACACTAACTTTTTTATAATGGTTTTCACCTGGTCTCCTAACTTAAAAAATTTTGGCACCCAGTGAAAAAGTTAAACGCTCACAGTTTTTATAACAAAAAAGAATACACTCCCATAAATTAAAACTGTTCAATAAAATGAAAGGATAGAACCAGAAGTAAAAAAGACCATTGTGAAACAAATAATATTATGTAGTTAAAAAAAAAATGCACTATTTAAAGTATTTAATGATTAAAATTTACTTTTTTGAAAGTTACTGCCAAAGTACTATTTTGTATTATGTATAAATCATTGCAATACTCATATCAACACTAGCCGCATCGCAATTGCAATGTCCGGTCGGAGTTCATACCCAATCCGGAAATGGTCGTATATTCTTTCGCTTGAACTGGTTTCCGGTATTATTTTTACTACGCTTTATGTACAAAGAAAAAGCCAGAAGGGACCAGCTAACACTGTGCGGCGCGTAAACAGGATAAACAATGACGCAGAAAGAAAAATATTTAAGATTTCTTACCAATATTGAAATAAAATTGAAAGGAGACATACCGCTACTGCTCAGAATGACAGGGCAAAATTTGTGGAAAAGACTATCAACCAAATCATCACAGATCGCCACCTGGACGATCAAAAAACAAACTTTACTCGCCCATGCAAATATTTAGTCGCCTTGGGCGACTGTTAGCCTAAATCCCTGTAGGTTCCTTTAGAAACTCAGATGGCCAACTTAGCAAATGTCAAGGACTTATAGACATGTCAACAACAAGGGCACAATATATAAATATGGATGTGTTATGTAGAATTTTTTTTAAATCGGATTCAAGCACTATAAAGGTACAATATGGAATGATAAACAAATGCAAGAAAAACGCTGAGGGCATTGGGTATAACTTTTAGTGTAGTCTACTGATGTACTTCCACATTGGTGGGCAACTATAGTACACTTTACCGTGTCTCCTCGACGGGTGTTTGCCTGACAAAATGGAAAACTGCTACCGTGTTTGGTCGAGTTTATGATCCTTTTGTAAATCTCCGATTACAATTTTTGAAATCAACAATTATTTTCCACAGTTAATCGATGTTCTGAAATGCGGCTGAATTTTCATTTTGATACATTGATTTTCCATACTAAATTTTGACCTTGTTTTGAACCGATGTGTACGTTAGGAAAATTCCATTGTTGTCTATTCGAAATCGGGTAATGTCGTCTGCAGTTTAAGACGGGAAAAGTCTGGCGGTTTGTCCGAATACCATTGTACGTTACGAAAGCAGACAACATTAGACCCCTTTAAAAACAAAAATGGCCGACTTCCTATGGAAATTCGATCTACCAAAATGAAAATTCAGTCAAATTTCACAACACCGTTTAGTTGTGGAAAATAATTGTTGATTTCAAAAAGTGTAATAAAAGATTTACAAAAGGACCATAAACTCGACCAAACGTGGTAGCAGTTTTTAATTTTGACCGGCAAAATCCAGTTGGACAGACACGGTAATGTTTACTATAAATATTTCATTTAACCTTTACAATGAGCCCTTAAAAATATATATAAACACATTTTTATGGATTTAAGAACAATTATAACAGTAAAATTGATGAGCAGACACTATTCTTATGTTCCATTCTTAAAAAATGTACAATTTTTTTTGCAACAAAAATTTCAGGTTTCTACAGTTCATTGTTGACAAATGCAATAAAAAAAACAATTGCAAATAATTTACACTCAATTTTGAACAAATTTTGTGTCGATTTAAACGGATAAATTCCATTATACAGAAAATGCTGCGATTTCTTTGACATTGAACACGAAAAAAGTTTGACACATCGAAATCTACCTTTCAAGGTCAGAGTTGACAACCCAAAGACAGAGCCGATTTCGAAAAAAATATACATACAATTTACCTAACGATAAATACTGTCTACAGTATATTAACAAACAAGTGCTAAAAGTAACATAGTTTTAGCAGTAACCTCTACCAAGGGCGAGAACCGAAGTCAAGTCTGATCGTTAACCGGCATATTGTTTATCGCAGTTTTTAGCAAAATGTATACATTGACAGGCAAAAAAGCGAAATCTTACGTGTGTTGAAATATGCGGGAAGGGCTCTTGTAGCTGTAGATGGCACAGCTGGGGACGTAAGGCTATATTTTGCAGCCTTTAAGGCCCCGGCACATGCCCTTCTTGCTGCATGCATCATGGCGACAGTGTATCCGTCAGTCACGTGATCCTGAAGAATTGTGGGATTTAAAATGAGAATCTATAGTTTGTTTCAATATTCATTAAATTTATGTTCCGTTTCAAATTATCTCAATCTTTATGAAGACACATGTATAAACCATATGATTTATATATCTTTAAAAGTAAAAATATTTAATTGTGACAACAAGGGCGGGATATTCATTAAATATTATTCATTCGGTTAGTAAACTAAAGTTCACTTCTAATCTTGCGTAACTGATCAATACTATTCTTCATTGGTTCCTTCAAGTTTCTTTGTTTATTATAGGATTAAATACTGAGGTTTAGGAAATTATCAATGTGTAAACTCCGGCGACTCACTCACAAACTAAATAAAGTCCGAAGGACTTTATGTCAAGTTTGTGAGGGAGTCGCCGGAGTTTACACATTGATAATTTTAGGAAATTATCAATGTGTAAACTCCGGCGACTCACTCACAAACTAAATAAAGTCCGAAGGACTTTATGTCAAGTTTGTGAGGGAGTCGCCGGAGTTTACACATTGATAATTTCCTAAAACACAGTGTTTAATCCTTATAATTCTGTGAAATAATGGTTACGATTTTTAAAACAGCAAAAACAGTTACAGAAACCCATCTATGTCTCAAAACGTACCTAGAGGTAGGAAAGCGTAGGTATTTGCAAAACATAGTAACAAAGGAATCGTGGTTCTTTAGATATTGATAGGGAAAAAAACAAAATGAAACATTAAATTGTAATTATATTATATTTTATTTGAAATCTCAATCGATGTAATTGGAAATCATTTGGGCAGAGAAAACATTATCCCCTCTCCCTAACGAGATGCTAGGAAGACGCCATCTTGTTTACATTGAATACTGAAAGTAGTCCGCTCAGAGGAAATATCGATATTTAAATTATCTGAGAAGACGCCATTTAAGTGTTTTTATCCAATTAAAACACTTAATATAAATAAATTACAGCATGAATAAAATTATATTAGTATATGTAAGAAATTGATAATCACTGTCTTCATGATTAAGTACGAGCGAAGCGAGTACTTATCATGAAGACAGGGATTATCATATTCTTACAAATTAAGACCATTGTAAAGTGCTCAAGAGATTATAGCAATCATGATCATAAATAATAGGTGATTAGATTTTGTCATTTTTCAGTGCAACTACTAATACAATAGGTTAAATTTACCATAAACAAGATAACCATTCTAAAGAGAAGATGCGGAGGGTAAGATAATCCATTTTCAATGCAACTAAGCTTGAAAAAGTGCTTCATTTTCCTTTTAAATTACATAAAATGTTCATTTTTATGCATAAAATTTTAAAATCTATTATTATTCTAAACTTCAATTTTGAGGGAGACTTTATTTTTTATATTTGCTATAAGGGAAAATGATAACGCCACTTGTAAGTTAATTTGGGCCCTACCTTATAGTTTTAATTTTGTTTGTCTGTCCTCCCTTTTGAAAACGTTACAAGTAAACAATGATAGGAATCATTTCCGATGGTGATTTAGTACTATTTTAGGATTTGCAAATTTCAATTTCAAGCAAATCCATCGTATATTTTGTGAACACTTTATTTTGCTCTGATGTTGTTTTTTTTCGGAAGAATTCGAAAATGAAATTGTCTCATTTTGTGTGTCCTGTTCAGGAAGATCTCCGGACTTTTATGGCCTTAATATGGGGTATTACCGATTTAAAGAATTATCTTTGTTCAAAATATGTCTGCATTCTTTGTTTGTTGAATTTCAGCTCACAATTTTTAGACATATTTAATGAGCCTCTGGCAAGTTTATGTATTAAGCAGTCTAATTTTGAACAAAAGATAATAAGACAAGACAAGACAATGCTTTATTCACTCAGACACAAACGTGTACAAGAGGACAAAATAATACATTTTTCAATATCAGATGACAGACAAACCTGACAACAGAGACATACATAAATACACAAAACACATAACATACTAACATGTAAAACAATTACCTATAGACACAGTTCACAATATCATACCTATTCGGCAGATAGGCTAGAATACATAAATACACACAGCACATACAAACATGTATGTATAAAAGTACACATTAAAAATATTTTATCAGCTTTCTAAGAAATATCATATTTTCGTGTATAAGGGAACGTTACAAATTGAAAAGAGTCTATTCATTTTTACTCTGCTTGGATTTGATCGGTAATAGAGTGGTATGTACTTAGTTTGCACATCTTACACTCGAACATATAGTGAAATTCATCGCCTATTTTATCCTGACAGTAACTACGAACTCCGTTGTCTCTTGGAATACCCGCCCATCTGCCTATTTCAATGGGAAATTTAATATTACAACATCTAAATTTTGTAATGATGATTCTATTTGCTGTATTAAGTCTCAACAAGTATGGTTCTAACATAAACTTACTTTTAAGCATTGAGTAAAAATCACCTCGAGAACTATTTATTGTTTGCGAGAACCAGCGCTGAATAAACTGATCACTTAGTGTTTGTTTAATAATAGATTTAAGATTAGATCGATCGAGCGGAATCTGATTGTCCCACATAAAACTCAAGCCACACCCATTTAAAATAGATTTTACATATGATATCCATTTAAATTTCTCTGGATTCTTTTCGTGTAGTTTTAGCATTAGTCTATATAAAATAGATGACAGTTTATTGTTGTTCTGAAGTAGGCTATTCCAAAACAATACCATCCTTTGCTTTATAACAATACCTAGTGGGTATCGACCCAGCTCCCCATAGACCATGTAGTTTGGGGTGCTTAATATTTTTTTGCAGAACTGTAAATGCGTTTTTTCAATAGTCTCCTTTTTTTCAAAACCCCAGACCTCAGATGAGTACAATAAAATAGGCGCCACTAATGCGTCGAAAAGTTTCAATTGTAGGTCTATAGGTATACTTATATTTTGGATTTTTTTATACAAAGCATATAGAAATTTCTGAGCTTGTTCGTGCAATTTTTTTCTTGCAGTACAAAAACTACCGTTATAATTAAAGACTATTCCAAGATACGAATAAGAATTTTGAATATCAATATCATGACAAAACAGTTTAAATTTGTAACTGAGTGGGTTTTCTCTTACTGAAGACCACGATTTTAGTTTTTTCTGTATTTACCTTTAGTTTCCACATTTCACAATACTGTTCAAAAATATTTAGAGCGTTTTTCAGGCCATTAGCGCTTTCTGACAACAATACCGTATCATCGGCATACAATAACAGAAATATTTTCATATACATATTTAATTCATGTTGACATAGTTCATCAAACTTTTCCAAGCTATCTATATTATTAACTACAAAATATTCCTAGAATGAGCATGCGCCAAAAGATATGGTAGGGTAAAAGTACCTCCGCTCGAATTGGGTTTTTTACTGGAAATTCATAAAGTATATGCCAATCTAATGCGTAGTTAACTATCTGAAAATATTTCGTTGCTGATACTTAAACTCATTTAGTACAAACATTCACGCATACTTTTGCATTTTGACGAACACTTAATCGAAGGTCAAACAATGGGTGATAATGCCAATATGGAAGCCTCCATGAACCGAACCGATGACCCACTCACATCCCAATCTCAGCCAAATCCGTTTACAACCAAACTTGTTAACAACAAACGTTCTAGTCCTGATAGTCCGGATAATTTACCGGCTACTGTGCGACAGGCAACAAGACAAACTCGTCGACGCAACTCTACAGGGGACACGAATGATACTGGAACCGCCATTAAGGAACTTTCAAATCCAAAGAAAACCCCTGCCTCCAGGAAAAGTCTAGTAGATAAAATTATAGAAGCTTTAACTAGCACTCATGTTTTAGATACTATTATACCGGTACTAGCTGAAAAACTAAGTAATACTCTTTCTGAAGAGATCAAAGCTGAGGTAGTTAAAACTGTTAAACAACAAACGAAACCACTGCTCGAAAAAATAAACAATCAGCAAAAACTTATCGAAGAGCAAAACCAAAAAATATGCCAGCAGGCTATAAAGCTTGATTCTCTTGAAAAGTCATCATCAGATCAGATCCAGTCAAACAAAGAACAATCTAATGACACTGAATTCTTGTATCAAAGAATAGCTGTTCTAGAAAATCAACTTGAATTACAGCAACAATATTCAAGAAGGACAAGTCTTCGGCTCCACAAGGTCCCAATCCCAGTAGACTATCAAGGCAGAGTCCAACATCCAGTTAACACTGACCAAATTGTTGTAGATATATGTAAAAACAAATTAAACATATAGACATAAATATAAATGACATAAGTCGGTCCCATGTAATTGGAAAAACCAGAGATGGCAAATCGCAAATCATTGTGAGATTCTTGTCATACAGAACAAGAAATTTAGTATTTACTAACAAAAGGGCTCTTAAGGGTGATTCAAATGGAACTTTTATTACGGAGAATCTTACTCAGTTTCGAAATGGCATGGTAAAAAGACTTGCTGAATTGAAGTCGAACAAGCTGATCAGTGCATACTGGACGGCAGACGGTCGGATTTTTGTTAAATCTACTAACGAGGAACCGAAAACAATTATTAATACCCATGACGATATTTCGGATCTCGAGAATCAACTCAAGAACCAACAACGAAGCAGCTCACCACAACGCCGATCAGACAATCGATAGTCATAAATTTAATTGAAGACATTTTTTCCAATTTCGTATATCTCTATTTGTCTTTGTTTCCCTTTTCTTGTTTAACTGCTTTAAACGTACTTTAACAAATAATATTTATAATTGAGATATGAATCGATACAATATATAATGTTTGTTTATAAACCTGATGTGTATTACACGCCTAAGGCGTGCTCTACTCGCTTGTCAATACAAATTGACCAATCGGGCCATCTGATATATCTAGCCGATAACTGGATCGGTTCTTTGTACTGTATATCTATTTTGGATGATTCATTGTTTACTACCAAATTGTAAACAGTACACAATCGGAATACACCTTACTATATTTATACCGAATTAACAAAAAATCTAAAGAATGTCAATTATTCTACGGAAAAATTTATCTTGCATCCAAAGTTCACAGCTGTTCATATGGTTAACGTAACTAAATACCAAATCTATTTGATAGATAATATCTTTACTTCTTAAGTATACACAGTTGCTTTTGCTTCTCATCTCAGTGATATTCGCATCAAACTATACTTTATGTATGATATTAAAGCTTAAACGCAAATCGTTCTATTATACTGTAATCTTGTTCATTAACTTGATGTACATTTCATACTAAATATGTGCACTACTAGCTCCAATCAAGCCGTCGAAAGTGTTTTGTCAATAATTTGATTGGTCCATTAAGAAGCAATCTTAAATGAGCATGTGAGTCTACCTTAAAAGTGTAAACAGTGTTGATGATAATGGAAAAACACCTATTTATTATATTTATATCAAATCGTATAAAGAGAAATTTATCATGCATTCAAAATAGACAGCTGCTACTTGGTAACTAACTACCTTTTTTTCAATAATAGGCAAGATATTACGATGTCAAATGTACATGTTTAATATGTGGTCTCAAATACTCAGTTGAAATTGCTCTTCCCCTTATCAGCCGTCGATTATGTTTAGCATCATGTTGATGCTACCTTACAACTGAGTACGTTACACCTATTAGGACACTATAGTAATGAATAATATTAAGGTGTTGGAAAAAAATGCTCTATCTTGATTGCACATATTTCTAAAGAGAATTTACTTAATGACAATAAGTGTGCGAGTCTTAAAAATTATCATCTATGTTTATCTTTCATTCAACAAAATCTTTTATGCATATATAAAATGTAAACGAGGAATATTTTACATGATATTGTATTCAGATATTTGACCAACCTTTAAACTAATTGTCAATACAACACTGGTTGACTTGTTTGAGGGTATGATTTTTGTCTTAGACATATTGTAATGGTAAACTATTTAAACAAAATTGAGTTTGACAATAAGTTGAATGATACTAACTGGCAAACCCAATTTTTTACAAATGAATGCAAAAACCCATACAAATAAAATCATTTTCCAGCACATGAAAACCTACCACTGTATATATATGTTTTATATTTGTATTATTATATTGCAATTTCTTCTACTTGTTCTATCAAAACAAAATTGTGTTGATGATTTAACCGGTGCACCCAACAGATGCCTTTTAGAACTATGCCTATCCTACTGTCCTTGCGTCTCTGTCATTGACCCAAAAGGTGATGGATAGTGACCTTGGGACATACAGGATAGCCATAGGTCTATTTTATTGTCGTGTAAAGAAAGACCGTGGCCCTATCAAGCAACTTAATTTTTTAGAAATAATGATAATTAACTTACAGTGCACTTGTCTTGTTACAGCTCTGACTATTCTCCAATCAGTGGTCCCAAAAATCAATGTCGTTTTTCTGTTGTTTATACTTCATTTTATTCTAATTATTGGTAATATCGAACAAAATCCAGGTCCTTCAACTGAATCAAGTAGTGAATCCGATAAATCAGTCTCAATATGTAACTTAAATATACGAAGTATAAGAAATAAACTTGAATTTGTGAACGACTTTTTTGATGAGTACGATATATTATCAATCACTGAAACACATTTAAATCCAACTATTAAAAATTCAGATATCCAACTCGATTCCTTCAGTACTAATATAGCACGTAAAGACAGAAACACTTTTGGTGGAGGACTACTCGTATATGTTAAGGAACACGTGGCAATAGAACGTGTACCCGAATTAGAAAACCAGGTAGATGAAACAATCTGGGTTAAAATTAGAACAAAAGGACAAACATTACTTCTTTGTAACACTTATCGACCAGAATGGACAGACGAACTTTACTGGACACGTTTAAATCATGCATTAGGCCTTGCCAACCAAATTTGTGATAATATTGTGGTTGCGGGTGACTTAAATTCAGACCTATATAAACTAAATAACAATAAGCTAGTAGACACAATAAATTTATTCAACTTGAATAATGTAGTAATAAAACCAACGAGAACAACTGATTTCAGCAGAACCCTTCTTGACCCAATTCTTTTAAGCGATACTCTAAAATGTACTTATTCAGATGTTTTAGAAATCCCGCGAGTTGTAAGCGATCATGATGTGCCTATCGCATTTATCGAATGTCCCAAAAGAGAACTTAGTTCTTTCAAACGAGAAATATGGATTTATGACAGAGCTGATAAAGATAAGTTTTGTGCAAAATTAGATGAAACTGATTGGCTAAAAATTCTCCCGGATAATATAGATGTTAATCAAGCGTGTGAAATTTTTACTGACAACTTTTTGCAAATTGCGCGAGATTGTATACCGACTAAATATATAACTGTTAGGAAAAATGATAAACCCTGGTTCAACAGTGAACTAAGGCGTGAACTTCGGAAACGGGATAGGCTACGAAAAAGATCCTTAAATACTAAGAAAGCCACTGATATCTTGAAGTATAAACAACAGAGAAACAAAGTAAATAATATGAAGAAAAAAGCAAAAGAAAAGTTTGAGCAAAATCTAGACAATATTATACTAGAAAACATAGATAATTCGAAAACCTATTGGAAAATAATGAAAATGGTAATAAAATCTTCCAATGAAACAAAACAACTGCCACCTTTACAAAATATAATTAATGACCAACAGTTTGGAGAATTTGTTTTCGAAGACGAAGACAAGTGCAATCTCTTGAATAAATACTTTTCAAACTATATCCTATTTAGAGGATAAAAATACTTACCTTCCCGAATTTCCAGATAGATCCCAAAACTATTTATCAGATATTCATATAGAACTTAGTGAGATCATTGATATTATCAAGACTATTAAGCCAAACAAAGCATCCGGTCCAGATATCATAAGCCATCGAATGTTAAAAATTTGCCCAGAAAGAATTGCTATTCCCCTTAAAATAATTTTCAACAAGTCCCTGGAACAGTGCAAATTTCCTTGTAGTTGGAAAATAGGAAATGTTTTAGCTATATTCAAAAAGGGGGACCAATCACTACCTTCAAACTATAGACCAATTTCATTGATCAGCTGTGTAGGAAAAGTAATGGAAAGAATTATATTCAAACATGTTTACAATCATCTCCACGCTAATAACTTAATATACAAATATCAATCAGGTTTCCTTCCAAAATATTCCACAGTTCATCAACTAATAGAAATGTACAATTGTATCGTGAACTCACTAGAAAACAAGGAAATAAATTGCTTTGTTTTCTGTGATTTTTCTAAAGCTTTTGATAAAGTCTGGCATAGAGGTTTACTGTATAAACTCAGCGCTTATGGTATTCGTGGTGCTTTGTTGAACTGGTTTAATAGTTATCTCTCTAAAAGAAATCAAAAAGTGATAATAAACCAATCATCCTCTTCTTGCTGTAATATTCAGGCTGGTGTTCCCCAGGGTTCTGTACTTGGCCCTTTGCTTTTTATTGTGTACATCAACGATATAGCTGATACACTTACCTCCCTCTGCAGACTATTTGCTGATGACACTTCATTCAATTTCTCTAGTCATGATCAAATACAGCTTAAACATGTGATTGATCGTGATCTGGAAAAACTTGACGAATGGTCCAAAAAATGGTTAATGTCTTTTAATCCAGAGAAAACGGAAATAATGATTTTTTCCAATACGGTAATATCAAATCTCAACTTTCAGTTAAATGGAAACAATATTCCTATCACAAACCTACATAAGCATCTCGGTGTCACTTTTAGCGATGATGGAAAATGGCAGAAGCACATAGAAACTATAATAGTTAGTGTAACAAAACATTTAAATGTTCTACGTAAATTAAAATATCAGTTAAACAGAAAAACCTTAGAAAAATTATATTTAGTTTTTATTAGACCTATTTTTGAATATGCAACTGAAGTCTGGGATAATTGTGGTATTAGCAATGCTAATAGACTGGAACAGTTACAATTGGAATGTGCAAGAATAGTAACTGGACTGCCGATATTTACTAAAAAAGAATTAATATATCAGGAAATTGGGTGGGAGACATTAGCTGTAAGAAGACAAAGAAGGAAACTACAAATGTTTTACAATATTATAAACAAACACGCCCCAGACTATCTTTGCAATCTTATACCCCCAAATATACAAAGTATGACAACATATCCTTTAAGAAATGGAGAAGATATTATTCTGCCTTTCTGCAGATTGTCTCTAACTAGGGACTCATTTATACCTGCCACAATAAAAAATTGGAACAGTCTTGAACCGTCAATTCGACATTCAAAGTCTCTCGGACAATTTAAAATGGAAATGAAAAAACAATCAATTAATAACAAAAATATCCCGGAATATTTCTCATATGGACCAAGAAAACTTAATATAATTTTAACCCAATTAAGATGCTCTGCGTCATTCCTAAATAATGACCTATGCAAAGCTAATATTACCACAGACTCTTCCTGTCGTTGTGGCTCTGCAACTGAAAATGCACAACACTACTTTTTTGAATGTCCACTGTATAAGGACTATAGGGAATTGCTAATCAATGATCTCACTTGGTTACCTAATAATATCGCAATGGACCTTAACTTACTAGTTTTTGGTAAGCCAGAGTTAACTATCGACCAAAATAAAACTGTATTTAACCATGTTTATACATTTATAAAACGGTCTAAAAGATTTCTTATAGTTTAAGCACCATCGAAGAACGTTAATCGTAGCTTCGTAATCATCAACACCTATATAGCTATATTTATTTCATATTTTGATACTTAGTGTATTTGTTATTTCTCCTTTTCTTCAACCATATTTGTTCTTATCCATTCTATGTAGCTTATTATTATTATTATTATTATTATTATTATTATTATTTGCATGCTCATTCGTATAAATATTACATGTAAATATTATATTTTGGAGAGGACTTCATAAGTATGATTTACTTGTGTCCAATCCATTTTGTTATTAACAAATAAAATATGTTTAAACTAAACTACAAAATATTCCTCCAGATCATTCAGAAACAATGAAAAAAGAAAGGGAGATAAATTCTCTCCATGCTTCACCCCTATTTTACAGGTAAAGACATCTGAACATTCATTTCCATATTTTACATATGATTTAATGTTTTTGTACATATTATATATTACAGCAAAAATTTTACCTGTAATATTTGATCGTATCAGTTTTTGCCATAAACCCACTCTCCATACAGTGTCAAATGCGCAATAAATATGCAAAAAAAGCTTTTTACCAGCTGAAAAATATATAGAGATCAAAGAAAACAGGACAAAAATATTATCAACAGTAGAAAACCCCCTTCGAAATCCTGCCTGACATTTAGAAATTAGTTCAGTGTGATCTGCAAAATCATTTAATCGAGTATTCAGAATAGACGTAAATGTTTTACTAAAACAGGAATTTAAGGTTATTCCCCTGTATGCTGCAGGGTCACTTCGGAGTCCTTTATTTTAAAAGATAGGGGTCAATATACCCATACACCATCCATCAGGAATTACGCCTTTGTCAAGAATTAAGTTAAATAATCTAACATAGATAGGCATAAGGTCATTTAGGGTGTATTTTATATATTCGTTTAAAATATCGTCGTCTCCAGGCGATTTACCATTTTTGAGATTTTTAACGACCTTCTGGATTCCTTCTTCTGTGATGGGACAATTCAAAAAGTTTTGAGCTTCTTCCGGAATATTATCAAAGTTAAGATTTAATTCCGTACAATCTTCTAAATCTACATCATGATTAAGGTTTTTAAAGTGATTGTATAGTGTCTCAATATCTATATCTATTTGTTTTAACATTTTCTCTTACACTATTGAGTATTTTCCAAAAGGATTTCGAGTCTTTTAGAGAGGTATTCCTTAATTTGTTGGCGAATGCATGTTGATATTTAGCATATTCAGAGTTTAAGGCGGATTAATTTTTACTTTCTTGAAGCATTTTTTGTCTATTTTCGGCATTTTTCACAAAGCAATATCGTTTTCGCGCTTTATGAATTTTTTTCCTATTTACTGCACATTTCTTATTAAACCATGGTTTTGAGTTACTATGTTTTTTTAAGTTTTGACTACCATAAAATTTGCCAAATGTTTCCTGCGCAGCGCATCTAAAATTATCTGCTATTTTATTTACTATACTATCCACATCACTCTGTTGTATAACATGCCTCGAAGATAAACTATCGATTTCGTTTAACACATCTAGTATGACTCCGTTTTGATCCTCATGAACATAATTCACAAAGTTATTTGTTTTCTTACTATTCCATTTTACAAACAATTGATTTGGGGGATTAGTAGTGTTGAAAGTATTAACAGGTAATTGACAATGAAACATGAAATCAATCATACAGTGACTATCGGAATACAGTGGTTCAAACAGTTCAACTTTAAATTTGTAATCAGGGGAAATAACTGTGATGTTCCTATGAGATAGTCTACGACACTTGCATCTTTACATGTTTTAGCCCCTATACTTTTATCTTCACCAATTCTAGAGTTCGCAATATACAAATTAAGTTTTCTACATAAATTCAATAATTTATGACCATAATTATTTGGTTTACACTGACACTGAGTTACTCTTTCTAGAGGGACATTGTGCCGGCATAGATTTTGATAGTCAAACATATAATTAACAATTTCAGAATCATCTTCAATACTGAACATGTCAAGTAATGTATCATCTGGTACAATAAAATCATTGAGAACACCTGTTTTTGCATTAAAATCACCAATAAGTGCATAGGCATAATACATTTTTTTTAGACAACTCTTGGAATTCATTTTCTATTTCATCAAATGCTTATTTGGAATATTTAGAGTTTTCTGGGGGCACATAGATACAGCCTAATAATACATTACTTTTAACTTGCAGTATTTCACCTGAAATTTCAAACCACAGGACTAATTCGCTTTCAGTTCCAATAAATTTGATATAATCTTTAATATTAGCTTTATAAATAATTGCAATTCCACCGGAAGCGTTTTTTGATTTGTTTCTATTTTTTGTATAGTATAAGTAATCAGTAGGAACATTTAACACATCAAGATCTGAAAGCTTTGTTTCAACGAATATACATATGTCATGGGTTTGGATAATTTCATTAAAATCAGGATATATAAGTTTCTTTTTTAAACCACAAACATTCAAATAGCAAAATTTGCCACGGTCTTCACGAATAAGACATACAAAATGGGACAATTTCATTGGTCGAGAGCACTTTACTATGGTCTTAATATATATTTCGATGTAGATTAAGAACTGCTCATTCTAATGTGTAATGATTACACACTCATTTGTGCGTCTGAAGTATTTTTGTCAGATGATTTGTTTAGATTTACTCATGATTGGTAATGATGTTATTTGACTGTAGGAATTTTGTTTGTTATTTTGCAGAGCTCATTATTTTAAAAGAGAACATGAAAAGATCATCTAGGTATGCCTAAGCGGAGAGCACTTATACAAATCTGAGAATACAATGGGAATCTTATTTCATGTTTTGTTTTTATTCTTATTTAAATCCCCTACCTACAAATACCTATATTTTGTCTTGTTTTTAAGTAGGTCGTTAATGGCTGTATCATCAGTCAAGAATTATATAAGTGGGGTAAGAACTTTACATTTATTTACTGATAAGCCATTTCCAGAATCTGATAAATTTCATTTAAATTTGGTTCTAAAGGTTTTGTTGCGTTTGAATCCACAATGTCAAAAACAGGCTCATCCTATAACTCCTAAAATTTTATTAAATATGTTTAAATTTTTGTTTTTTTTTCAAAAGTGTTTGATTCTACCACTTGGTGTTTATTTTTGCATTCGTTTTTTCTCATGTTTCGAAAATCTAATTTGGTACCAGTTTCAGCAGATTCTTTTGATTCTGATAAACAATTGTGTAGAGAACATATTACTTTTGATAGAACAAAAACGTATGCTTGTAGTTAACGTTTCTTGGTCAAAGACGATACAATATGGCGAAAGCGTATTGTCAATTACGCTCTTAGAAATTCCTGGTTCCCCACTTTTCTCTGTTAGAGCATATGAGCATATAGTTTCTTTAGTACCAGTTTCTGGATCTAAACCCGCTTATTGTATATCGAGAAAAAAAGCAGTTTCGATTACTTATAGTAAATTTCAATCCGTTTTGAGATATTTGATTAAGAAAATTGGCCTGGATCCGCAAATTTTTCATCTCATAGTTTTAGGAGAGGTGGTGCTTCATAAGCTTTTTCTGCTAACGTATCGAGTGAGTTAATACAGTTGTATGGCGATAGGAAAAGTGACACATATAAACAGTATTTAAGAACTTCTTTAAATGGTAAGATTTTAGTAGCAGAAAGAATAAAAAGTCATATTATAAATTCAATGTAAGGTCTTTTTTTAGGGAGGTTGTTTTAGGAGAAAAGCTACCATTAACTCTGCTTCCATTCCAAAGTATGTTAGTGGAATACGACATTGTACCGTGCAGGCATTTCCGGGGACAACTATTGGTAAAATAACAGTTTTGATAAACAGGGGAGTAATAAAGTTAGATAATATTGATATTGTTCTTGTACATATTGGCACAAATAATATTGAATCTCATAATTTAGAACAAATTTTATCTTATTATGGGGATTTGTTATACACAATCAAGAGCAAGACGGCTGCCTAAATTGTTGTTACTTCTATTTTACCGAGGTTAATCGATTATAAGGTTACAGATAGTAAAGTACGTTTAGTAAATTCTAAATTACAAAAGTTATGTGCGGTAAGAGAAATTTTGTACTCAAATATTTATAGAAGTGTTTTTATGTGGAAATAAGCCAGATGCTTCATTGTTTGCTCCCAATGACGGTTTGCATTTGAATAATGCTGGAACTGCTAGATTGAGGTTAAAATTTATTAATATTATTAGACATGTTCAACTTTAATTATTTATTTTTGGTAGATATGGATGTATTAATTATATCTTAGTTGTGTCTAATTTTGTTTTCTTTTTCTCTTTTCGGGGAGAAGTTACCCAGAATACGGTATTCTTCCCTATTTTTGGTCTACTCCTTTTTCACACGTAATTAGAGTAGATTTTACATTCTTCATTACCTTTATGCGTTTTGAAGTTTTGTACTTTACGCAGAGAAAAAGGAAACATGAAGTTGAAACTTTTGTTGTTCTTATTGCTGGATTATTTCTCTATGTTTTGGCGGCCTTATGGCTTGGCGGACATTTGTGTCAAAAATGTTATTTGTTTATAATATGATTTATACGAATTGATATATTTATGTACGTTGTCTTATATTTACATTTTGTTATATTTATAAATATATTTTTTCTTACGTCAATAATACTAGCAACTCTATTTGTGTGTTTTGTTTATATTTATTCGCCGGATGTTATTTGGTACCCTTTAAATCGCTTATCACAAAACAATATATATATTTTTAAAAGTAAAAATATTTAATTTTGATCGACAACGAGGCGGATTATTCATTATTATTCACGATTTCATTCGGATAGTTAACTAAAGTTCACTTCTAATCTTGCGTAACTGATTAATACTATTCTTTCATTGGTTCCTTCAAGTTTTCGTTGTTTATATTAATATATATTTCGATGTAGATTAAGAACGGCTCATTTTTATGTGTAATGATTACACACTCATTTATGCGCGAATTATAATAAAACACCCTACCTCCCTTGTTCAATTTGATCTGACTACTTTATTTGAAATGATTTATACATTCCGAGAAATAACAGTCCGAAAACCAAATTTTCGTATTATGTTACCCATCATCGTATAAATGACGCTGCCATGTGTTAAATGTGTTCTTACAAGACATTTCCGTTTCTTAAACTTTCACAACTCATAAAGCAATTACATCGGAGGGAAAAGACAGATAGAAAATTTATTGCCCCGTGGCGTAACGAACACTTATAGTCTTGCTATAGAGAAGTCTTATGGATATGCATGTTAATTAATAAAGATGACCACAGCGGGGAATCAAAAACTTGGGGTTATTTCTCGGCATACATGGCGGATATTTGTGCCAAAAATGTTATTTATTTATACGAATTGGCATATTTATGTACATTGTCTTATATTTACATTTATTCGCCTGATATTATTTGGTACCCTTTAAACCGATTATCACAAAACAATTTATGCTTTTGTTGTTTATTGTAATTTTTATTCACATAAAAAATCTATACACGTTTTAAAAAATGGTAAATCCTTTCAAAACACTTAATATAGCTACGTAATTGAAGGTAAAAATCTGTATCTGTAGTTGGCTAAAGCTAGCTAACGTTACCCCAAGTTGCTATGAACAAAGAAGATAAGTCGTTTTCTTTATATTCGTCTCCATATCATCTTCACAACTTGATTTACTTTTGTTACTTCCGGTAATGGTATTGTAATCTGCGTTATAGTCTACAATCATTTTATATGTATTGTAGGCAGCCATCAAAATTTTCTGGTCTGTTTACTATACATGCAGAGACATGTAATTAAACTCTGATACATGTACGCAGTATAATCTGTACTTGCCAACGAAGAATCGATAAGCTATCGTAGTAATTTAGCCCAAATGAAGAAGTTAACAGACTAATTTTAAGTTACAATTTTAATTAAATTAAACGAATTTTATCTTTTAACCTTGACTATTTTACCTCTTAAACAAATGTTCCAAGGAAGCGTGAAAAGCTAGTCAGAACTGGTTGTTTTTCCAGTCAAAGATACTATTTTAATTTGCTGTGAAAGTTTTAACTGAATAGTGTGAAGATAAATTTTTGCAAGAACTTTGTCGAGTTTTATTATTTTAATGCGACCATTGTAACCTATATTAACTGTGTTTTTACGCGCACCGACTGAGCTAAGGGAAAGTACTATGCTAAGTACACAGGAGCTCATTTTAGATTTTAACCAATACTGATATAAACTGTTTTTATCTTACAATTAAAGCCGTGTATATACGTCCTACTACTAACTAGACTTCATTGTAAATAGGCCGTAAAAAAAATAATATATGCTGTAACCGGTGAAGGGAAAATGTATTTACTGGTAGAGGACTTCTACTACACGTTTAGTCATATTATGCTGTGATGTGATGGGTTTTGTTCGACACGCCGTGTGCAACTGATTTGGAAAGAAAGAAAAAAAAATCATTTGATGTTCTTTCAAGCGCTTGTCCAGTCGACGTCCAAATGTCATTACATTCGATGCAGTTACTACTGTTCCATACCACAACCACTCTGTTGGTTTTTCTCATGTTTAGTAAATTCTAAGTTTAAGTCAATTTTTACGTCCGATATCTTTCTTCCATTTGACAGATCGTGCATAATAAATTGTCATGCTATATCTTCCGTCTTGGTTGATTTTAGAAGTAAATTTTGTGGTTGTTGGTAGGATCTTACATTTATTAGGATGAAACCTATCGTAATGGACTGTATTGATGTCCATCATCGGTGTCAATAGGTCGGCACAGTTTTGTATCATCAGCAAAAACAAAGACATTTGAGCCCGCACAGTCAGGTAAGTTATTTATGACGACAACAAACAGTATCGGACAGAGTACAGAATTTTTTTGGGGATTCCACAAGAGACATCCTGCCACGATGAGAGGTTGCCGTTAACTTGCACACGTTGTTTGCGGTCATTCAGAAAGTCCTTTACCTAGTTGAAAGTCTGATCACCTATTCCGTAAGAATATAGCGTGTTGATGGGTCGTTTATGAGGGACGTTATCGATAGCCTTAATAAAATCTTTGTAAATGGAATCTACAGAACCTCCTTAATATTAAGAAACTCATAAAAATATCTCCTGTGATATTTTGTTTAAATATATGTTCATACAGAGAAAAAACTGTTGTGAATTTTTTTTTCAAATAGTTGTTTACCTTTAAGTTAAATATATGTAAATACAGATCAATAAAACTGTTTATTGTAAAATAGTCTTGAAAATTGTGGTTTACCTTTAAGTAACTACAATCAGTTAGAATTTCTTCGATGAAACTATGTGCAAATAAAAATAGTTATTTTTGTCTGCATTTTGATTATTGTCCATACTGCAAACAGGGATTAATCTGGTTCTAAAGAGTGTTAGGCTGGTAAGTGTCCAGGGGGTAGAGACTGCACAATAAAGCTGGTTCTATGTATTTTTTAGCATTTGTTTAACAATTAAAAAAGTGTCTACTGTCTAAACAATAACTTGCATTAAACTTTTGTATTTATATATAAAATTACGATTTCTATTTTTAAAAAGTTAGGGGGTTTTATGTATTTGTCCATTCGACTTTGCCTCATACACACCCTATTGATCAATTTACAACGGAAGAAGTTATTATAGTAAAGTAATCAAATAACTCAAATACAACGTTCTCCGTTTCTAGTTGATATGTGTTTTCGAATTACTACATGAGCCGAATTGAAACTAAGAAGATGAGTCGAAAACATCTTTAATTATTGATCAATGAAACAATCGTTTAAAGATCTGGTGTATGGTCTATTATTTTTACTGCACGAGAATATAGATAGGCTAATTAAAGATCTAGTTGTCATCTCATAAAAAATATTTATATAATCGAACTATACAATTGTGACGCTTTATTAGCACAGAGTATCTTAGTTTATAACTCAATGCGCGATCTTGTCGCATTGAAATAATTTCATTGCGCCATGTGAAGTTTCAATGTGGTAATTGTTTCATGGCACTGCCTAGAGTGATTACTGAAACAAATAAAAATATTTAAATACTAGCGCCAGTTTTTCCTTAACGGTTTAGTCTCTGTATGTTGAATGTTTTGTCTTAATTTTGTTTGAAGTTATGTGTTATGAAATTTAGATAAAATGTTCATCGGTGGAAGGTATGACATCACAGCAGTTCAATAACTATTGCTCCTCCCTTAACATCGTACAAACCTTTAGGGTGATATTCATTTCCATAATGGTTTCTAGCATCAACAATAAATCACGGTAACTAATAATTCATAGATTCGGCTTTCTTTATTGAATTTCCGGAATATTTATATCCATCCGTTGTTCACGACATTTCTTAAATACATTCACTGCCGTGTTACGTTTTTGTGTTGATATTTTGCTGATTTTCGTCTCAGCCTTTGAGCTTCTTGTCCAAAAGCGGGCTTAACATTAATTCAGTTTGTCGTTACCACTTTTCCTCCTTCTTATTACAGGATTATAACTTCCCCCGGATATGTTTAATACCTGATTTTAACCTGAATGCTACGACTGTTGCCACGCCTATAGCAGGAGTTGCAAACCGAGCATATAGTTTTTAGTGGGTTCGTGCTACTCAATATTTGTTTTTTTTGTATGTCTGTTTTATTGTTGTTCCCTCTTATGTTTAACCATGGTTTTATCTTACCTAGAGTTATTTTTATTGAATAATAATCTTGGATTCTTTATTCATATATTAAATCCCACTCTGTCTACGACCGATTTAAGGAGATTTATTCCCGAGTTCCCTGAACAGATCTGAAATGCATATGCAAGTATAACATCTAATCTAGCCAGAACTGTGTAGAGATGCCAGCACAGATGTCGCACCAAATCCCAATGCATATTATTTAATTAATTTCATAACTGTTTTACACTAAAATCTTCACACCACATTTCGTTGAAATCGGACAAAGTTGACTTTATAGGTATAGGTGTGGTAGCCAGTATAATTTACAAAATTATAATAAAGTTGAAGTTTGGAATTAATATCGTTTAATTTTTATTTAAATATTGAACAATAAAACTGTTATACAGATAAACTCTAGTATTCGTGTTTTTACCTTAATTATAAAGTTTAGTTTATAAGTTTACTTGGACTTGACACGGACTATTTTTGACATGGTTAGTTATTAGTTATGATATCTGTCCACTTCAAAGGCTATTGGTTTTACGGGTGATTGAGTTAGGTGAATCTTTTCCGATTGGTCAGATTCTTTTATTGGTCTTTTCTTATTGTCCTAATACTTCAATTGTATATTATTTTTCCTACTTTAAAGACACATATTTTGGCTACCTGCATATTCTGTTTGACTGATTTCATTAATTTTCAACTTACTTACTCTGAGAAAAAAGACTACAATGGCAGGGGTTTGTTTTCTATTTAGGTTTATCTATTTTTGAAATACTAAGTAGCGTACTAATAATTTGCATGTATTTGTCTTTACGCACGAGCTACCCGTTCATTACTTTGACAATTACGACGAATTTGATAAAATTTGATAGCGAAATTTAATTAAAACGGATGGTTAATGTCCACAAGTGGAAAGATCGGGGGATTGACGGTGTAATTAAAAGTTAATAATTTATGTAATAACGACTATTTTTATGACAACATTCTTTCAAATGCATTAACATCTTATTTAGCAAGATGATTGTATTATACAATTTGTTGTACAGGGTGCAGTTTCAAAAAGCGTTGTCTAATTATCGTGCTCGTTATCCCATGGAATTAAACTGGGATAACGTGCGCGTTAAGCTAACAATCACTTTATGAAACAGCACCCAGGTATTCATGGTTTAGGGGAACAGACAGATGTAATATTTTTGAGGCAAACCTTTACACCTCATGTGAGGTAAGAAATGAGTTTCGTTCAGGAGCTTTTTATATTAATATTTGTTCTTTTCGCTTTAAAAGCTTTATTTAGACCATAGTAAAGTGCTCTCGACCAATGAAAACGTCTAATTTTGTACGTCTTATTTGTGAAGACCATGACATTTTCATGGTCTTCATAAAGGATTAACTTTTGTTTAAAATTATAAGGGACTAGACAATAATTGCCTAGGGCATAATTTGGCTCGATTAATAAATAAGACACATTTTGAATAACATATAAATTGTACACATTAATAGTTTATTTATTTTCATAACTCTAAAGCAAATCTTTTTCCATTTTTTTAAATAACAACTTTTGAAACAGAATTAGGCACTGTAATAGTAAGAAAATCATCATCATTTGACTCTTTCTTGACAGTGTTTACAGTTGGTTCAGTGTTTTCCTTTGTACTTTGTGGTTGTTTTTGGTCATAATCTTGTGGTTTCGGTGATTGCAGCGTATTGCTTACATTTTCAGACATAGACTCAAGAGGGCGTTTGTAAACATCGTAAGCGTTTGAACGATGTCCACATCTTGATTTGACTACAAGGTCATCCTACCCAGCATTGAAAAGAGTTGTGGCACAAGTTACTTTACCGGAATGATTTGTTATCCGCCTATTATTAACATCAATGCCAGCATTTTGAAAAAGCTCTTTCATTTTAGACTGCAAAGTATTTATGCCAATAGGCTGCGTACTAAATCTAGGCTGTCAATCAAAAGAGCAATGTGGAAGCGGTTTCCTATATATAAAACCTTCCTTGTCTCGGAATTAGCGATAAATACTTATCATAAATTTTAACTACACATCTTGGGTTTGTTGGATCACTTTTTTGAGAAATTCTCTTTTAAACATCAACACTTCTGTTATGGAGACGACCTTGAACGTTTTTACATAATCGTCCAGTATAATTGAGAAATTTAACACCACATGATTCGATTGATATAGTAAACTGGGATGCATCAAGAACTTTGTGCTCATCCATACCTCTGAACCCGAACAATTTGCAGTTATAGAAAAACACAATATTACTTAATCCAGAAGCAGTCTCTGTATTAAAAACACCCGAATCCCACAACTGTGCTTCACCAGTCGGAAGAACGGGGTCTGCACGTTTGATATCTGTTCCAATACCCTGATTGGTTAGTTCCTTCATTCTGCTATCTAGACTTTTTCGGAAAAAGGCAAAAACGGGGTCACCCTTTTGGAAAAAGTTTACATCCGCACGTTTGCAGTCGATTCTCAGATATCTGTAAATAAATGTATATTGTTAATTTGTCTGTTTGACAGAGTCGGGGGTATATAGTGGTCCTCATGTCCGTCCGTCCGTCCACATTTGGTTTCCGGATGATAATTCAATAAGTGTGTATCCGATTTAAATGCAACTTTAAGATATTGTTATATATCAGGTTGGTAAGAAGCCTATTGATTTGGGGGGGGGGGGGGGGGGAATCCGTCAAATTTCAATGTCACAGTCCACTCAAAACGTTAGCAATTTTTACAAAAGCGGGGGTATCAGTGATCGCTAGATCGACTTTGTCTAGTTCCTTTGTTTGTTGTTGTTATAATTTGTTTTTTGTGGTTTTTATTTTTATTTAATATTATTTATATTTTATTTATATGCCTATTCTAAAATAATAAATTTACCTTTGTAATGCTGAGCAAATTTGCACCAGAGTATTTGGGGGGGGGGGGGGGTAAGGAATCCCATCTTGTCTTCTACACTCTTGTATGAATTGTGCCATACAATTATTTAATAGTTCATTCGTCAAAAGGTTAGGATCACTTGGTATCTCTTGCCCACCATCGTTAAGCTTAGCTGGATACAAATTCCGCTCAAAAGACCAAGCAACCCAAACAGACAACGTCCATCGGTTGTTTTTTCTCGTTGGCTTTGGAATTGAATTCTCAATTTTTTCTGAATATCTTCTGTTGAAATGGGAGCAGAAAATCGTCTAGGTTTCACGGCTGAAATATAAACATTGCATATATATTTTACCTGCATATATGAGTTATATTTTGCAAAATGGTTAGCATATAAAAATAGATAAAATACAATTACATTAAATTGAAATTTCAATTCAAATGATCAATTCAGACTCCTTGGACTTTTTTACCTATTGAATAGAAAATTTGTTATTTTAATTATTTGAATCAGCCTACCTGTTATCAGCTCCTGTGTTGGTAAAAGCAGTAAATCATCCTCTGTTACTTCTCCTTTCAAAAAGTAATCACCTAAATCGAAGTCCATGATGAACTGTATAAACTATTAACACATTCTGGTCCTTATGTATAACAGTCTGATAATTGGTAAATTGTAGTCATTCATAAATTGTAATCATGTAATTAAATGTCTCTTGACCACTTTACAATGGTCTAAGTTTTTAAGAATATGATAATCCCTGTCTTCATGATTAGTACTCGCTACCGCTCGTACTTAATCAGGAGACAGGGATTATCATATTCTTACATATACTTGCGTTCCGTGGATAGTTACGTTAAGGTGCCTTTTGTTTAGCTTTCAGTAATTGCTTATAGCGAGTTTTGCTTAAGTTTAACATTTTCTAATAAGTAGGTTGGAAAAGAAATGAATCGCGATATTTTTAATTTGCATTTTTCAACTGATTTGATATGTTTGTTTAATACTACCGATTAAGTGTAAATAGTGTAATGAGTTATTATTTGTAACATGAAATTCTTAAATAATTTTCAATCAATACACTTTTTGTTAAATTTAGAACTGTAAAGTATTTTTATGGTTAATGGCTTATATTTATGAAAATATAGATTTGTTAACAAAATTAGCAGATCGAATAGTTGTATTATTGTAATGTATTTATTCTTGTTATTTATTGTTGATATTTTATTACAGGGTTCCTTCATCTTATATAACATTGCTTCGTAAAATAAACTATTCAGAACCCTACAAAGGAATTGTTATTATTCACGCCATACAGTGCGATTACACACGGGTGTAGTAAATAAGCGGTCTTGATATAATTGCGGCTTTTGCATCAACTTTCTTTAGATAAAATGTCACAGGATATTCAAATCTATTAAAGTACTAATTTTTGCATCAAAATCGTTTAGCCATCCCTAAGATGTGAGAAATGTTATTTTATTTTTTTGAAAATTGCGGCCATCTCGAACATTTTAAAAGTTGATTGCACCCCTTGAAGTGACCCTCCGTTAAATGACAAAATTGTAATTGAACGGCTGAACCGTGTTCATGTAAAAATGTAAACACATTCATTTCTTTGAATTGGAACAATAATAATCAGAATAATATAAAACTAGTTAAAATTGTATTGGGATCTCAACACACAAGTTGTACAAAAGCCTCATTAGTAGTATTTCATTGAAATCAGAACATCAAAATTTGTCCAGAAAAAAATTATTGAAAATCGGACAACGTTCACATTTTGGACGGAGATTGTGATATATAGGTGGGGAGTGTGGGAAAATTGCCCCCTATACAAAATGGCATCAAATGTTTTATCTCAAAAATTTTCAAGATAGTCCACTAGGTTTATTCCCCGAACGCCTACTGGATTAAAAAAAACATCTAATTAATGTATGGGATTAAGGGGCCTTCTAAGGGGTGTTTAAATTAGTGTCACCTGTTTTTAGCATAGGTAAAATATCAACTAAGAAAAGTATCAGGAATTACATTATATAATATAGGTATTTACATATTTGAATAATTTTGAATTTTTCACTGAATTGTGAAATATATATACATGTACGGTTTTGTGTTTTTATGTTTTTTTTAATAGTTAGAATATTGTAGCAGACAAGTTTAATCCTTTTTTATATTTTATTTTGATATTTTTCTAGTCAATTCAGTTTCTCAATGTCTACTATACTTTATTATAATATTTAAGGTAAATACAGGTAAACTAATTATGGCATTCCCCTTGATAGCCCCCTTAATCCCCCTACCTGATGAGGTGTTGTTTTTATCCAGTAGGCGTTCGGGGAACACACCGTCCACTTTACCGTATCAATTTCAACTGAAATCGCTCTAATCATCTCAGACATCTGAGAAATCTACCGCTTTAGCAAATCGTATTTTTATTTTGAACCAATAAGATGATATTGCTGTCGTCGTACATTCATGGGCAAGATAATGTCAATTTGAGTGGTTTAATATATACAAAGACCTTTGTATATGATTTCAAAGTTGCCAAATTTTTATTGATATGATGTATGTGGAAGTACGCAAAAATTGTATTACACAATACATACGTGATTGTCTCCACAGTGCAATATTGAATTTAAGAACCACGCAACATTAATATCACCCATCCGAATAAATAATTTGAATTTGAATTTTAAATACCTTAGCCTTATTCTATTCTACAATAATAAACTAGTCTAAAATAATCGAGGACGATTTCATGAATTTCATATCTCAACATTCATAAGTCGCCTTACGTAGTCCAGATGCATACGTTACTACACTTATACCTTGGAGTATATATGTTCTGTTTGTTATGAAAAAGATCTTTGTAATGGACAAACCTCTTTCTTATAATCTCAGCATCATATTAAACATTAGGTTTCCTAGTGCCTATTCATCGTTTACGTCCGAAAGATCCATACTTACCATAAATCTCCTGGTTGTATTTTTAACGATACTTACAGTATCCATGATACATACAGAATATAAGGCAATTGGAAGTGGCTTTCTCACGTTACATCTCAGAGACACGAGATATCACCGTGAGAAAGCCACTACCTGAAAACCAATGGCCTTATATTCTGTTTATTGGTATTTTTTAACATAAATATGTCTTTATGAAATCCATGCAAAAGTCCTAAAAAATTACAGAATCAATCTGTTATTCAAAACAATTTCAAAGGGACTATTCTGTGATCTGTGAAAAACGGAGTGCTACGTAATTTAACGTCTACGTCATTCAACTGGAATGTGGCGTACTAAATGGACGTTTATGTCATTGATCCTGTGTAAGGTTACAAGCCTTAATGTAATAGTTTGTGAATTAAAATATTTTATTTTACTCTTAATTATAATATGGGGTGTCAAATTTTGTGTTTTAAATATTTTGCTCTTTGTCTTTGACAACCGTATTAACTTTATGTGCCAACGTTTCTGATCGATTTTCCAATGGAGTGTCAGTTTCACTTTTTATTGTTTTCTATATTTTGTGTTTTATATCGTTATCATTTCTGGTAGCTGTTAATTTTAATTTTCAGTACTTTGCAGTGGACAGTGGAGATACGATTTACACATCATTTATTTAGAAATTCCAATTTTAATTAAAATGCATTGATGTACAGTATGTAATGAGTTGGAAGTTCTTGTGTACAATTTTACTGCCGTAATGATCCGATTATAATTTTGTTATTTGTCGGATTAACCAAACAAATGACTAGGTTATTTGCAAGTACTTCTAGTTAATGAACAATAATCGGGGTTTTTCACTTCACTGTTGAATTTTAATGTTTGTGCAATTTGAATAGTTTTGTTCAGTTTATTTAAAGTGTATGATTGTAAGCTAGCTGGGAAAACGTAGCTCTGGTGGTCGGAAACGGAGGGCAGATATTGCATGGTTTTTTTTATAATCGTTAACACAAAAGTGCGCTGTAGGGGTCCATACTACTACTTACTACAAGCAGACGTATGTTATATTTCTAGGAAAATGTGTAATATTTGATTTTTTGTTTTTGTTTTTTTTTGTGTTCTTTCTCATTTGGGGGAAGGGGGTATTTTTAAAATTAGATCGTGTTTTATTTTTATTTTGCTTCGTTTATTTTTGAACTTTCTGTTAGTTACTGTGACGTAATCATTTTTAGATTCCTCCGCCATTAGTCATGCATTCACGGTAATGAACTGCCTGATATTTTTTGTATCACGGCTAGTATGCTGTGTCAAGCATTATCAGTAGGCACACATCAAAGGAAAATAGCACAAATTACCGATAAAATTACATGTAAATATGTTGAATTTAGTTATTATTACTAAAAGTTGATGCATGCTAACTAGTAATTAAAAAACCCATTATATAACACCTATTCTTTACATCTGGTGAAAAAAAATTGTGAAGTATGAATACGTTACCACTACATACGTTACCTACGTTAACACTACATAAATAGAAACTACACCGAGACAATGACGGGATATTTTTTTGTTGTTCCACATGATTTCGGTAAGCTTACTGACGTCATACTAGCGTTAAGTTCGTGTAAAGATTAGTTTTTGTTTTGTCAATGTTGGGCAATTAAATTGATAAACCAAGGTTTGTGAATTTTATGTAATAAAACTTTATTGTTTTCAATAAAGTGTTCAAACTTTTATTTTTCTTAAGTTTAAGAATAGTAAAATCGTAAGAATATACATTAATATGTTGGAAGTGCATCTTTTAAACACAAAATACAAACGTTACGCAGAGTCACGTATCCTTTATAAATGAGACCCAAAATAATAAAGTCTATTATGATTGTAGTCGTAACCCTGATTATTGACAGGCAGGAGTATGTATACTATATATTTTCATGAATATGTTGTGTTGAAAATGAATTAATTTGAACGTTACGTAAGTATCAACTCTTTTATAACAGAAATATAACTTGTCTTAAAATATCAGTATCTTTTGATCTATTCAAATGGTGTTGTTGATTTTTTTAAGGTCTGAAAATTTAAGCCTGGCATATTTCATAGTGAAATTTTGGATCATCAACAAACACTTTTAATTTTTAGTTAAAAATAAATAGCAATTGCACCTTATTGCTAATAATGGATGACATGCGAACGTCTTAAATTTTACGGTTCATGACTTGACTTCTGAGCACCCTATCAGTGCCTTTGCGTTATAATGGTGACGAGAAGTTTTTCTCTAATGTGTGGTGAAGTCGTATAATGTCAATTTCAGATATTTGTTAAAAAGTAGACAGGGTCAAATTTATTTCAGAAATAAACACTAAAATAAGCGATGTCAAAAGTATTTTTGTGTACTTTTAAATTAATGTAAGTGGTCTTCAACAATATTTTCTTCTGATATCTGAGCAGCCATTTCATTTTCGGCATATGAATATGTAAACACACACACAAACCCACAGAAACACACACATACATATACACACACACACAAACACACACACAAACACACACACAAACACACATACACACACACCCCACACACCGTATAGATCACATCCATGATGATCGCTCATACCAAGACCTAACAAAATAGTTTAGCAGAAACGTTTGATTTTTCTCACGTACCATTTGTTTTTTAGATGATGCATTTGTAGTTGTTGCTGTTCTTTGTGCACTCAAAACATTGAATTGCTTTCTTCTTGGATTTAATGTAAATGTTGTTCCATTTGAGCTTTGATACTCTTTCCATGTAGCATTTTCCTGTTAATTGATTGCTTTTTTGTTTGTTTTGTTGAATGTTGTTTAACGCCAATTTTAGCAATTTTTCAGCTATTTCATGGCGTCCAATTTTTATTGGGAGAGGAAGCCATATTACCCGGTGAGAACTCCCAACCTTCGGTAGGAAAACAGGCAATCCTGTCAATTAAGATTGGAGTCGAGTACACCCTGCCCGCAGTGAGCCTCAAACCCGCAACTTCATTGCTGACAGACCACGAGATCAATAGTAGACGAACTACCTTAACCACTCGGCCACGAGGCCCGTCCACAATTGAGTTTTCATTGTAAATCAAAACCAAAAAACAATATCATTAACTTCTTAAATAAGTATTCGATTTTGTTTTCTAAATGAAACATTTATGAAATTTTTTTTATGAAACTGGCATATTAATGTTTCAAAATAACGAAAAAGAATTAACAGATAGCAACGTAAGGTTAGTTTGAATATGAATAAGTGTTGCAAAAGTATCGCAAATAATGAACCGCATTATCACTACATGTGTACATATTTTATATTTTAGATGCACGTCGTGCATGTTGAAGATGAAGTTTGTGTACAGAAAACAAGAACTTTGAAGGTGAATGTATTATATCTTACAAACGTGACAAAAATCATACTTATGGAATGTTTCATGTAATCATCTACATTAATATCTTATTAGCAAAACAACATGTATCTTCATGAAACATGCGCAACCTAACTTGCATTTCAAAATTTAAATCCATGATGCAATAAATGCACTGATATTAACAGACTGCAACACATATTTTCAAAAACGTGATAATGAAACCAATATAGTTCGTCTACTATTGATCTCGTGGTCTGTCAACACTGTGGTTGTGGGTTCGAGTCTCACTGCCGGCAGGTGCGCTCGACTCCAATCGTAATTGACAAGGATTGAAGGTTTTCCTACACAAGGTCAGAGTTTTCTCAGGGTACTCCGGCTTCCTCCCTCAATAAAAACTGGGCACCATGCTATAGATGAAAAATTGCTGAAAGTGGTCTTAAAAACCCTTCAAACCAACAAACATGTATTGTGAACACAATTTAGTATGTTTACTAATGTATATATAACTTTTAGAGAATTATTATCTCGCTTAGACTTTTTGTAACGATTAAAAAATGTTTGCCGATAATCGTTCTTTGTATTTGTAATAAAGGTCTTTCCCACTACAGTGGAAAGACCTTCTTGTCTTTCTTATGATTATTAGGTCTTTCCACCTTTCTGTGGAAAGACCTATAGTTATTGTAATGATTATTATTATTATTTTCTCTTTTCTTCCGCTATCATTCCTCGCTGTAAGGTTTTTTCACTTCGCGACATGTGGCTTTGATATTTTATACATGATGTCGGTTGCCCATTGCGCGTTCGCAGTTCACCCTGACTGACCGCACCCTTTTTCTTTACGGAGTTATCTCCCCTTTTACTAAAAAGCTTGTTCCTGCTACTCCTCCTAAACCAAAAAAGACAGCAATACCAAATCTTAACCAAAATGTGTCCTATATCCTTGCGGAACTTTGGACAGATTGATTGAAGGGTTCTGACGACATCTTATAGGAGTTATCTCCCTTTAAATAAAAGTACTAAGTGATATTCAAACAAATCTCAACAACTAAAAGAGATAGAGGCCTGGGGTTTTCACATTAGACCATCATGACCTTTGACCTTGAAAATGGACACAAGGTCAAAGGTCAAGGTCACGTTCTAAATTTTGCCATTTGCTTGTGTCCGCTACTCATTGAAACAATAAAAGATTGATAAACACTTATTGAGAGTAAAATCTTCGTCTTATTAAGACGCAATTTTGTCACATTTAAAGGGAAGTAATTTGATTTCATTTTATAGGAGTTATCTCCCATTATATATGTAACTTATTGGTTTTTCACATGTTACTCATGACCTATCAATGATATAGGGAAACTAAAGAGTGCTAAATGTTGATCTCTTAAAGGAGCAACTTTGTTACATTTACAGAGAAAGGATTTGACTTAATTTTATAGGAGTTATCTCCCATTATATATGTAAGTTATTGGTTTTTTACATGTTACTCATTAACTATTAATGATAAAGGGAAACGAAAGAGTGCAAAATGTTGGTCTTTGAAAGGAGCATCTTTTTCATATTTCAGTAAACGGATTTGACTTCATTTTATAGGAGTTATCTCCCATTATATATGTAACTTATTGGTTTTTCACAAGTAACTCATTAACCATTGATGATAGAGGCATGGGGTCTTCATCATAGACCCTCATGCCCTTTGACCTTGGAAACTTGCATGGGTCAAGGTCACGTACTAGTTTTTGACCTTTGATATTTTCAAAGATATTGAAATGATTTTCTTCCTAAAATGTTCTATTAATAATTACGAGTAAATTAAGACATGCCGTGAAAGTTGTATCAAAATTTTATAAGACTTTTCTCTCTTAGAATACCAATCTGTAGCAAATAATACAATATAATTTCTTTTTTAAATATTTATAGCAAAATTATAACATTTCGTAAAAAGTTGATTATTTTGAATGTCATCACGTAATACAAAATGAATATTAGTATGGAAAGACCCTCAAATGTTCAACCGAACAGTTGATCTTTAATTATTTTTATTATTATTATTTTCTCTTTTCTTCCGCCAACTTATTTCGGTGTCTGGTTTTTTCAGTGCGCGACATGTCGCTTTGATATTTTATATCTGATATCTGTTACCCATTGCGCATTCGCAGTTCACCCTGACTGACCGCACCCTTTTCCTTTAAGGAGTTATCTCCCCTTTTACTACAAAGCTGGTTCCTGCTACTCCTCCTAAACAAAAAAAAGATAGCAATACCAAACCTTTCCCAAAATGTGTCCTATATCTTTGCGCAACTTTGGGACAGATTGATTGAAGGGTTCTGACGACATCTTATAGGAGTTATCTCCCTTTAAATAAAAGTGGTAAGTGATATTCAAACAAATCTCAGCAACTGAAAGAGATAGAGGCCTGAGGTCTTCACTTTAGACCATCATGACCTTTGACCTTAAAAATGGACACAAGGTCAGAGGTCAAGGTCACGTTCTAAATTTTGACATTTGCTTGTGTCCGCTACGCCTTTGAAACGGTAAAAGATAGATAAACACTTATTAAGTGTAAAATATTCGCCTTATTAGGACGCAACTTTGTAACATTTGGAGGGAAGTAATTTGACTTCGTTTTATAGGAGTTATCTTCCATTATATATGTAACTTATTGGTTTTTCACATGGTACTCGTTAACTATTAATGATAGAGGGAAAATAAAGTGTGCAAAATGTTAATCTCTTAAAGGAGCAACTTTGTCACATTTACAGGGAAAGAATTTGACTTCATTTTATAGGAGTTATCTCCCATTATATATGTAACTTATTGGTTTGTTACATGTTACTCATTAACTATTAATGATATAGGGAAACTAAAGAGTGCAAAATGTTGGTCTTTTAAAGGAGCAACTTTGTCACATTTACAGGGAAAGGATTTGACTTCATTTTATAGGAGTTATCTCCCATTATATATGTGACTGATTGGTTTTTTACATGTTACTCATTAACTATTAATGATAAAGGGAAACTAAAGAGTGCAAAATGTTGGTCTTTTGAAGGAGCAACTTTGTCACATTTACATTTGAAACATTTGAAACATTTGAAACATTTGAAACATTTTATTACACTAAAGGCCTCACATGAGGCATGATAGTACAAGTAACAATAAAACTGATATAATGCATGAACAAACATATTTACAAGATATTGTTTGAAAATTGACATTACAATTTTACAGAATTTAGCTAAGCCAATAAGAACATAATGATCATTTGTATTCATTAGCTCAAAGAAACTATTTGTATTTTTTGTATTACATAGGTTAAAAGGTAAAAATTTCTGACGTTCATTAGTAAAGAAGATACAATTGAAAATATAATGGAATTCATCACCTAGCTCTTCTCTGTTGCATAAATAACAAAGTCTTTCTGATCTATCAATACTATAAAATCTGCCACATTCAATAGGCAATCTATGACTGCCACATCTAAATTTACATAGGTCAATTCTTAAATCTAAAGGTAACACAGTTAGATAATTCTCAAATCCGAATTCTGCTTTAAACATCCTATAGTTTAAACATTTAGTCGAGTTAAATATCTGAAGTTTCCACTCATTAACAAATAAAGTATGATAATACTGTTTTACATTTTTAGATAAATTGCTATTAGTATCAACATATTGATTATTCCAAATATCAATAAAGCCACATTCAGTCAATACATTTTTAACAAAATTTAACCATTTTGAATGATATATATCACCAGAGTCTAGTTTGTACAACATGTCATACAAATTACGAGATATTTTTTCTTGTTTTCCAGTAACAATACTTTTCCAAAAACCAACCATTCTTGCCTTGATATTAACAGACATTGGTACTCTACCAAGTTCACCATATACAATGCAATTAGGTGTACATTTTTTAACTTTTAAAATATATTTACAGAATTCTTATTGTAGGGTTTCGACAATATTGTTATTTTCATAACCCCATACTTCAGCACCATATAGCAATATAGGGGTAACCATAGCATCGAATAATTGCAATAATATATCAATTGGCAAAAACAATTTTCTAGCTTTACGTAATATATAAAACATTGCTTTACGAGCCTGTTGCACGAGTCTGGCTTTATAAACATGAAATGTACCCTTTCTAGAAAATACAATACCTAAGTATTGAAATTCGTTAATAACAGAGAGACGTTCATTATTGTACAGAAAATGACGATTTTCAGTCTGACGACTTTTTGAAAATATAACAACATTGGTTTTAGTAGTATTTACCTTAAGATTCCAAGTTTCACAGTATAAGTACATTTAATGCTGATTGCAACTCTGCAGCAGACTCAGCAAAAATTACAGTGTCGTCTGCATACAATAAAAGGTACAATTTGAAGTAAATTTCAATATCATCATTGTAAAATAATAAATGTGACATATTATAAACATCTTTCAAACCATTATAAGCATGAGACATAAAATCAGTCAAGTCATTGAGAAAAATAGAAAATAATAAGGGTGACAAATTTTCACCTTGCCTAACACCAATGTTGGAAGCAAAATATTCTGAGCAACTAGAGCCATCTCTTACACAGGAGTTTGCATTTTTATACAAATTTTTCAATACAATCAATATTTTACCATCTATACCAGAACGTAATAGCTTCTTCCACAATAAAACTCTGTTTACAGAGTCAAAAGCCTTCTTATAGTCGATAAAGGCACAATATAATTTTGTCTTTCTAAATAAATACAAATCAAATAAGACACTTGAGATTAAAAATATGATCAATAGTGCTATACCCCTTTCTAAAACCTGCCTGTTCTTCACATAACAAACCAAGGCTTTCTAGATAATTAAAAAGTATATTGTTCAAAATACAAGTGAACAGTTTACCATAACAGCTCAATATTGTAATACCTCTATAATTATCTACTTCTGCAGGGTCACCATTCTTTTTAAATATAGGACAGATAAAACCTTTCGGCCATGATTCAGGTATAATACCACTTTCAAAAACAATATTTAAAATTTTCAGAAATATTGGCAAAAATTTACCAGCTGCATGTTTCAAAAATTCATTTAATATCATATCATCACTACACGCTTTATTATTTTTCAAAGACTTAATAGCTTTTAAAATTTCTTGTTCACAAATTGGCCGATTTATAATAGTATTGCATTCACTAATATTTTCTGGTAATACAACATCTATATCATTTTCATCATTGTTTAATTTTTTGAAATGATTATAAAATACATCAAGTGCAATTTTCTTTGAAACATTTTTACCTTTTTCACAATCTTTATTCAACAATGACCAGTAAGACTTAGGGTCAGTGGTACGCAGACCACGTAAGTTATTTATAAATGCTTTTTGAAACTCACTAAATTGATTTTTGAGTTTTTTTACACTCTCTACTTTTACAAACTAAGTCCTCACAGTTAACAGATGTCTGTGCTCTAAAATAGTACTTCTTAGATCTGCGATAATTTCTACGTTTTACATAGCAATCACTATTGAAATACTTTTTACAATGTAAAGATCGAGATTTACATTTTTTTTCACATTGTTAACATCAATTTTAACAAACATATCAGCAACATTAGCAGCGTTCATAATTATACCATTACAATCTTCTACAACACTATTAACATTAACGCGACGTTGGAAAAAAACTTCAAAGGTAGCGTTTCACTCGAAAAACTAAAATATACCTCCATACCAAATTTCTTTGAAATCGGACCACGGGAAAATTTTTGCCATTTTATCATTACTGGCTCCCAAACGACCACCGTGTACACTCGAGTTCAGACATCCATTCACAGCAACTTTATCTAGCAGGAAACCAAGTTTCGTGCAAATCGTAGCAATTTTCAATTATGTCGGCCATCTTGGATTCAAAATGGCTGCCATAAAAAGTCAACATATGCGTCATATGGTGCGATAGAACATACTCTACATATATTTCATTTTCAGCGAAATCCGTTAACGCTTGTATTTTTAGGGATTTATTTTCATTTTCAAAATTGCCGCCAATTTAAGATGGTGGCCATGATCAAATTGAGATTTTGATGACTAACATCTGATCGGAACATGGTAATCTACCTAAAAACCAAGTTTTGTGCGATTCCGATCATTTTGAAATTTTGGCGGCCATCTTGGACTCAAAATGGCCGCCACAAAAAGTCAACATGTGTGTCATAGGGTGCGGTATAACATACTCTACTTATATTCCAATTTTCGTCGAAATCCGTTAACTTTTGGATTTTTAAGGATTTTTTCATTTTTAAAATGGCCACCATTTCAAGATGGCCGCCAAGTGAAAAATTTTAAACCTGAAAGTCACAACTTCACATCATGGCCTATTTTTGTGTGAAGTTTCATATGGTTACAATTTACCGTCTCCTGATAAAACAGCCTAACAAAATTCTGGCGGAAAGTGGAAGAAAAAAAATAATTAAACATGATTATGATCTTATGGATCATAACTGGCTCCCAAACGACCCCCGGGGACACTTGAGTTCAGACATCCATTCACAGCAACTTTATCTACCAGGAAACCAAGTTTCGTGCAAACCGGAGCATTTTCCAATTTTCTCGGCCATCTTGGATTCAAAATGGCTGCCATAAAAAGTCAACATGAGCGTCATATGGTGCGGTATAACATACTCTACTAATATTCCAATTTTCAACGAAATCCGTTAACGTTTGGATTTGTAAGGATGTATTTTCATTTTCAAAACGGCCGCCATTTTATGATGGCCGCCATGATCATATTCAAATTGTGATGACTAACATCTGCTAGCAACATGGCAATCTATCTAAAAACCAAGTTTTGTGCGATTCTGAGCATTTTGAATTTTTGGATTCAAAATGGCCGCCATAGAAAGACAACATGTGCGTCATATGGTGCAGTATAACATACTCTACTTATATTCCGATTTTCATCGAAATCCGTTAACTTATGAATTTTTTAATGGATTTATTTTTAGTTTCAAAATAGCTGCCATTATAAGATGGCCGCCATGATCTTATTCAAATTTTAATGACTAATATCAGATCGCAACAAGGTAATCTACCTAAAAACCAAGTTATATATGATTCCGATCATTTTGAATTTTTGGCGGCCATCTTAGATTCAAAATGGCCACCTAAAATGATCGATATGTGCGTCATATGGTGCGGTAAAACATACTCTACTTATATTCCAATTTTCATTGAATCCGTTAACTTTTGGATTTTTAAGGATTTGTTCATTTTAAAAATGGCCGCCAATTCAAGATGGCCGCCAATTTAAAAATTTTAAACCTGAAAGTCACTACTTCACATCATGACCTATTTTTGTGTGAAGTTTAATGTTAATCCAATTTACAGTCTCCGAGAAAACAGTCGGACAAAATTCTAGCCAAGACAAATTTCTAGCGAAAGTGGAAGAAAAAAAAATAATAAGAAACAGAGCAATAATAAGAAACGGTGCAAAAACAATAAGTCGCCAAAACTTCGTTTTGGGCGACTTAATAATAATTAAAAATAATGTGTTGGGATGCCAACAAAGAAGTGGTCCAAATCCACATGAATATGATTGCCTTCCACTCAGGACATTAAAATGTACCTACACGTCAAATTCCATTAAAATCGGACAAGTTTGAAAATTTGTTCTGGGCCGCCATTTTGAAACCCACGTTCGAAAATTTTTTTTTGAAGATATAGCTCCAATTGGGACACTTAAATCTAACACCACACCAAATTTTGTTGCAATCTGAGCACGTTAAATTTCTTCGAGATCGGATAATGTTGCAATTTATACACGTTTTTCGTCACCATTTTGAAACGCAACGTCAGAAAAAAAATTTCAAAAGGTAGCGTTTCACTCAAAATACTAAAATATCCTCCATACCAAATTTCGTTGAAATCGGACGACGGGAAAAATTTTTGCCATTTTAGGGTGGGTGTCGTCGTGTGGCGACTATTTTGAAATAGCGGCCATTATTAAAATTCTGACTATCGAATGCACCCCTCAATATGTCGATCTACAACTGTGCCAAATTTCATTCGTTTTGGGCGACTTTATTACTTGACGCTGTTTGTCAAGATAAAGTTTTCTTTAGATATGAGTAAGAAATAATTAAGGGTTTTTTGTACATTTTGATACCCCAATTCCAGAAAGGGAGATACACAAAAGGCAAATATTAGTTATTAAGGTAGAAAATATCTTGTTATAACGTCGCCAAAGAAAAATTTGAGAGAAACATTATAGGATATTGTTATGCCAAGCTAATTATGTTTGTTTGTTTGTTTGTTTGAATGGTGTTTAACGCCATTTGCAGCAATTTTTCAGCTATTTCATGGCGTCCAGTTTTTATTGGGGGAGGAAGCCGAAGTACCCGGAGAGAACCCCCGACCTGCGGTAGGAAAACTGGCAATCCTTGTCAATTAAGAATTATGAAATGCTGTCAAATCATTAGCTGCATTACTGTTCTTTGATCAGTAACAAGTCCAATACACATTCGTTTCTATATTATGACATATTTATTTACAATTAAATTTATTATGAAAACATAGCAGGATTCCGTTATACATTAACTGTCATCGGCATTGTTAGGAAAGTAACCGTGGGAAATCTTGGATCTTCAACCAGAACTAACATATATAATAAAGACTAAATTTTGTTCCGGACACTCAAATGTTTACTAGTTATATCTAGGCATGGCGTTACTGTGATACTCAGCAAACCTGTAACTGGATCCCTGTTTGTAGATATAGAAAGTAATAAGGTAGATGTTTACGAAAAAGAAAATTATCACGTTTTTAGTCTAAGCTGGATTGGACTAGTCTACTAGTCATGTGAACATGAGTGCACACAGTTCCATTTACAGGGACTAATGTACATTATTTGCAGTGTTAATGTATATGAATGGGTTATAACGGATGGAACTAAATATAATGGATTATATAATAAATGAAGAATAGTTAACAACAGATTTCCGACAAAAGTATTTCGATCAATTAAGATTTCTTGGCATATTTCTGTAAGTAGTAATTTATTCATAACAAGTATAATTGAACGCGCACAACAGAAAAAGTAAGTAAGACAATAAAATCAAAGTTCAATTTCACTAGGTGTTTGATTGTATTCAGAAACAGTTGCTGTAGTTTCTGCAGTTCAAATTTTATTTTACAACTAGTGTAATACCTTACTTATTACAGTTATACATTAAGTTCGATGTTCCACTGATTGCCGAGATCAGCAATAATAAATGCAAACACGATCGGGTAAAAGACTAAACACATCTGGAGTGTCATCAGAGATATCCAGTGAAATTAAAAGTTGTTCAGGCAACGATGGGCCACGTGAAATTGCCACAAGCATTATTATTAATGCCATAGGGAAAGAAGATCCTAACGAAGGTAAGAACAAAAAAGTTTCATAGTGGGTAATGGTAAACCTTATTGAAACTCTTCAAATTAAAAAGGGAATATATGTCCAATGTTAGGTGGGCAAAAATTAACACATCATCATTACATCCGTAATATGAAGATCAGAAAAAAAACAGTATTTGTTAATATTGGTAAACAAAATGACGTCAAGAAGTAAAAGAGTCAATAGAACAGAATACAAAACAATACAATTGAAAAATCAACACAAAATGTCTTTTTCGCATGTCTACAACTTAATACTCACCAGAAAAAATCCAAATACAACGCGATAAGAATGAATTTTGAACGCAAAACACCCTGGATTTTACCTAATGCAGACTACACTTCTAACGTGAATGTGATATCAGCTGCGGCCTATACGTCGTCACAAGCCTTATATTTGGGGAGTCATAGAGCGCGGATAAATTTCACAAAACGTTTTCCGGTATTATAGTAATTAATCCCTGTACACATCCATGTATTATTGTGTGTGGAACGGCTAGTTCGGTTTGTGATAAGTAAGACATCCGAGATTCCGACGTACATTTTTTGTGTAAAACATATTACTTTGTTTTCATTCTAATATATCGACAGGTATATAATAACGTATAACTTACACAGGATGTGCTTAAAATACAATATTTTACCCGGATTTAATGAATAAAACGAATTCTTTTGAAAGTAATTGTAAATCACATAAATAATGTCCCCAATATATTGACGATTACTGTTGCACATAAACGTTACGCAAATCAAATTACACATGTGATTATATTTTACATTGAACGTAAATTGGACGTTGTTGTGATACATACGTTTAAGCACAAAAACAACAAAAATGTTTTTCAAGTGACATGTTAAAAATCTGGAATTCAATAGTGGATTTACACACAGTGAGTTGAGCAGCTAAAACAGCGCTGTATGTACAAAGTTTACAAAAGAATAAAAAAGGCTGTATTTGTATAATGAATATTTTGAACGTTTGGGATGTAATCTAAATAAAGGCCATGCCCATATTATCATAAATACGACTTTATGGCTCCCGCTGGTTGTGCCTTATATTTGATTTAGTAATTTAAGAATGAACCCATGAATTTATATTATTTATTTCTTATTACGTTATTGAAGTAATGTTCTTTAATCCATCAATGTTGTTTGTTTTAGTTTTGATTGGAAAATTACTTTAAGGCTTTTAAAAGTCATTAGATTTGTATTATTTACAAACAAAAATATATTTCTTGTTACTGTTTCCTGTTTACAATTTAACGTTATTATTTTGCCTATACTAAATTTACTGACTGTCTCATTTGTGATGTTAAATTAAAAAAATTCAGATAAAGAGTACGTTAATGTGTTTTTCAACGAATCGCTGTATTTGCAACATGTAAGACGTTACGTGGTATGCGTTCACGCAAAGAAAACAGTATGAAAAGTGGACTGAAACTCTGGAAGAAGTGAACAGCTGCAGTGACGTTGTTGCTGGCGATCTAACCCCACCTACACGCGGAAATGTCCAAATAGAAATTAAACTCTATTCAAAGTTTCAGGTAGTCCTTTTTATTATTTTCACACTTACTTTATTTTTGACAAAATTAATTAAAAATTCACGTTCCATCGGCTAAGTGTATAATAGCATCATCATATTAATTGACACATTTATGGTAAATAGAAAAAATTCTCCGTGAAAATAGGGAAACTACACAAGTGCAAACAATACCTTGACAACAATAACAAAGGTCTATAAATTGAATAGCCTAAATCTAAACTATATATGTACAGTGAGGGACATAAGTAAATTAATTCAGTGTCAAAATTTGTTTACGAATCATTTTTATTATCTTGGTGACTGTTCAGTGCTCAAATAAGATACTTATTTCGAATCGCATTTTAACCGCACAAGTTTTCTATACAGACATCTTAATCGGATATCTTTATAAGCTGGAAGTCCTTGACTGGAATTCGAAAATTCTATGCACTCTTCGTTCATATCAAGTTATTACATTTGTGTAGGTAAGTTTACATACGTTAACCAGATAACCATTCTAGTTTGAAACGACGATTCCATTTGTAGCACAAACACATCTGTTTAGTACTGCATTTTTAGAAGACAAATAGCAGTTCACTTTTGGAATAAACTTTGATTACACCCATGCTTCGTAGAAGAGGGTGTAAACTGTTTTCCCATTGACTTTGCGTTTATTCGTCCGTCCATTCATTCGTTCATCTGTCCGAAACAAAAATTTCTGTCGCAGGTTTCTATGCAGCTATAGGGTGCAGAAGCCTTATACTTTGCATACTGCTTTATCCTATATAACCATGTGGTGTATATAGATTTTATGATCTTTCGTCATTTACTTTCTGTTTACTGAATAATTATGAAAGTCATATTTCTGAAAGCTGGGTATCACTCGTGATCATAAGCTCACAGTCCACACTTGTTTCATAATCAAAGCACAGACCAAACTCTGAACAGACAGAACGGCAAACTTATCTTACAATAAAACCACGAGTAAACCGCGTTTTCTTAAAGGATAATTGTTTCCAGTATCATTCAGGACACTCGTTGCGTATAATTGTATATCAATTAAAGGATAATTGTTTCCAGTACCATTCAGGACACTCGTTGCGTTTAATTTTATGTCAATTTTCAGATAAATATGTTTACGTTATCTATTCTATAACGACCCAAAGATAAATTGTAGCGTGTAATTAGTTAAAGCTTTATACCACCGTATAATAATCAATTATGATCATATTATGTAATTGTAACCATTATCCATTAAAATGTAATCTTCTTATAAGCTTTCAAAACAGCTCTCGGGTATTTCTTCCGAGTCATAATGTTATAATGTGCAAAATAAATATACCACATTTACTACAGGTTCCACCAAGTTGTTGATAACATGAATGTCGGTGTCATGCATCATGTTGTATTGCATGTACTAAATCTAAATCTAAATTTTATACTATGCCTCACTATTGTTTACATGTAACAAATCGCCCTTTACATTTTATGGGAATTTATACATTGTAAGTGAGCCATTTGTGTTAATAAAGTGATCTAATATTGTTTACAAACGTTCGTCTGCTTTCGTGACGTACAATGGTATTCCGACAAACCGCGGACATTTCCCGTGTCAACCGCAAAGGACAATGCCCGAAAGGTTTAGAACAGACAAAATCGAATGCAAGTAGGCTAAACTTCCGCTTTAGTTAAGGTCAAAATCTATAAAGCAAATGACTTATAAAGATTAAGAAAACCGTCGCATTTGAAATCTCTGATCAAATGTTAAAAAAGATAGTTAATTTGCATATATCAATTTCAATTAAAATATTAAAACCTAATTATTCTTTAATATAGCAATAAAAATATCTTTAAATGTATAACACGTAAGCCAACTATTATTAGACAACCATATTACAATTATGTGACATTTTTCACATTAGAAATGTTATAAACGTTGCAATTAATATTTCGTTGGTTGATGTGCATTCGCTTCATGCGCGTTGCAGACTGAAAAAGTAATATGTTAATACAGATTAAAGTAATATATACAATTTACATACAAATGTTCTACTTCTGGCGTCGTAAATTTGATTAACTTAGTATATTCGATGACGTTTATATTAAAAACTCTTTGTGGGTGCCTCAGCTGGTGGATTTAACAACTCAGTAGACGCCATATGCAGCTGACATGAAATATAGTTGATCAATTTATTGCTGATGTCATTTTTAAATTTGATTGCTATAAAATTGTGAAAAGGTTTAAAATTCTTAAGCGTTGTGTATTTCTAATGTGTAGATACCCTTACTTGGATTGCTCTGATGAAATTTTATTAAAAATACTACAATGCGGTGTGTAAATTGTATTACCTTGGTTTATGATACATCATTTTTGAATTCGTTACGACTATTCTACATTATATCAAAAACTCGCTGAAAACTGACGAGTAATGCATTAGGTTCTTATCATTTTTAATGAGTACCTATCAACATCATTAATGTCCGGTAATGTTTATTCTTTAACACAAACCAGAGAAAATGTCCTATTTCGAAGCCCCAAGAATTTCTCTGGGTATGCCAAATACCGTTTTCATAAATCAACATAGTCTTAAATATCAAGATTTGATTTTGTTGAGTCCAGAGTAGTTTTGTACAACAACGATTGTAATTGTTGGGTTTGCGGTTAAAGTTTGTAAATAAACATGTACACTACTGCAATTATAACGGACGATTCATTGGTATTAGGTGATTAAGAAATCTTAGTGAACTTATAAATGAAAATACATATTTTCATTAGATTAAATTTTATTTTTTTAAATCATTTAAGATTTAACTAAAAGCTTACCTGCATTAATTTATTGGTACAGTTTTTCCTATAGTTATTCTTAAGTCGTCATCCTTAAAACAAAAACAGCTTATTACTGTGATATATATATCTACATACATAAAACAGACAGTCATTTATTTTTTTTAGCTTAATAGTTTAACATAGGCAAATGTTCGAGGACCCTTCTTATTTGGAGCGGGACAGTTCAAGAATAATTTCTTTGAAATAATAAACTCAAGTTTAATGAAATTTGTCAAATGCAGTAGTAAATCATAAGGTCAACAACGTTTAAATGCATCTTGATACAAATGTGATAGTTTATCAATTTGCAGTCCTTTTCCTTTTTTACATGAAACCATTCTATGAAAAACGTACGTATTCTTAAATAGCGCAACCCCAAGGCAGAAATGCTAACCTTAACACTTTAAGTACAATGTATGTAAATATATATATTTATTAAGTATGTTTGAACGCTGTATAGAAACGTTTGTAACAATGTGAAATAGTACATACGCTGTGCAGAGTTTGTATCAGATGGCCAGATGCCTGCATTATTCGGTACTGTGTACACATACCTGAAAAGAGTTTTTTTTATACGGGTTAAAGTAATTTTCACAATTTATTTCATGAAGTTTTATTATTTCTGACGTTGTTGTAAGTTTTATAACTTTGGTATTTTGTATGAGTTTAATTTAACCATCTGATGGTAGAATATTTTTCCCACAGGACAGGTTATCAAAAGCCTGGATGTCGCAATTTCTTGCTGACATAAAAGATTGTTTATCCAGCCTTGATTTAGTCATTGTTTATTATTTTTTTTATGAAATTGTGAACATGTTGTAACACTTAAAGCTTTTCTTTGCCATTAGCCGGACATTGAGTAAGTTTTGGAATGTGTTTGCACGTAAAACTTGGTACCTTTTTCAATGCATTACACTACAATTGTATTTGACGATTCTTTGGTGTGAGGTGTTAAAAAAGATAAGTTTGTTTAAATAGGAAAAGATTTTCTTAATTTGCAATCAGTTATTTAGCCCGATGTAGTACAACGTTTTGGAATTTTGGTGATATTAGCCAAACAACATCATATTTATTCGGATTTAAAATATTGTTTGGGCTTAAGCGCCACTGATGACTCTCAATTAGACATAACTGAGGTAGTGAATTTTATTAACCTTGATATCTTTGATGACAATTTATTTGTTATTTATTTGTCATCAGGGTGGAGTATGGTTAGGCTGCTGGCAAAGCACACAAGTGAGCGTATGAACTCCCTTATAAAGTCACTGATCAGAGTAAAGAAATAACCACGACGGACTAATTGGCCACCTTTCCAGGACCAAGGCAAGCCGCTGACTATGTAGAAGTTCGACAGTGGCCTGCAGAAAGATGGATCCTACTGTCTTTACTAGCCATAGACACGGCAAGATATTAAAGTCATTTGCAATTCCATGCCTAATAGGTCGTGGAATGTAATAAGGTCGCGCCTTTTGTTGGCGGTGGTGGTACGTATACGGCTGGTGCACAAATTACATCAATCCATTTCAAAAATAATTTCATATAAGCACATGGAATGAGCAACAGTTGGAAAATTGGAAATTTGATTAATTTACATTTCGAGCTGGTTAGATAACAATAGAACTTCTTAGTTCTATATGAGGTGCAACGGAAAAAACGTTGGAAAAAAACCAACATACGAAGGTCCCAAACAGCTTTTCAGGAGCATTGATCAATCTTTTTTCAGATGGTTAAGGTTCTTGTTTACAAAGACATCGTGAACAAATTTTCGACCTATCTGCAGCAGGTAAAACACCATTCGTCTTGGTCAAACAATTCAAAATTACCATCTTGTCCTAACATATTATACTGACGAGCTAATGAATTAGCGTCTAAGGCAATCTTTAAGAAGTTCTAGAAGTTCTAGATAAGACCTCTAAACAAGACATTAATGTGGTTTAAGGAGGGCACCGAGTAGCAGAAGAAAAGGAATATATTAGACAATGCAGAAACTACATACGTTTATGACTTCTAAAATTTGCCAGGCCAAATGCGCTGAAGATGAGAAGAACATTTGGCCCACACAAAACATCATTGATATGCACGTGTGATAGCCCGAATCGATGACACCACAAGCAAATAAACTGCATCGGTCTAGCATCGACATCGCCAAGATGGAAAGACGCTTTACAGAAGTAATCATGACTAAATGATTCTGATTCATTGTCTCTTTTTCGAGGTCATTAAACATGACTGTACAAAAATCAATTTTGACCTATAGAAACTAAAAGATCCAATAAAATTGGAAGCATTTTAAGGATCATTGGAGAGAAATTAGCACCATGGACGACAGTGACGTGGACGTATTGATCATCAGGTTTAATACAGGAGTGACCGAAGCAGTCAGTGAGATCATAGGCAAACGTCGATCAACAACACAACCTAGATCACTGCTGACATTCAAGATATGTAGTACAAGTGCAGAAAGGAAATTAAAAAGAAAAGTCATACTTAACTTAAGAGCATGCTTACGATATGTTATTGTTGTTCCTCCAATTGTAGGTCTGAAGACGTCGTCCTTAAAATACAAAACACCAGTAGCATGATATGTATATCGGGTTTTATAATTATAACCCCCCTTTCTGCTTCGAACAGAGGGTGGTAGTGTTTTACCCTTTCCCGTTCGTCCGTAACAAAAATTTCCGTAGCAGTTTTCTAAACAACTATAGGATGATAAGCCTGATATTTTGCATATTGTTTCATCCTATAGTACAATGATTTTTTAGCGATTTTGTGCTACTTTATACCACCGCTTCAAAGAAAAGGGGTATACTGTTTTACCCTTGTTCGTTCGGCCGTTCGTCTGTCAGAAAAATTTCGGTCACAGGTTTCTTAGCAAATATAGGTTTCAGAAGCCTGATATTTTGCCTATATACAGTACCATATTATATATAGCGATTTTATCTCCTTAGTCATCTACTTCCTGTTTACCGAATACTTAGATTTTTACAATAGTTGTGAAAGCGGGTTGATCAATAGTGAGCATAAGTACATAGTCCACATTCTTCACCTCAATACATAATGATAGTCAAATAATTGATGTGCCTCTAAAGGTGGGCCGGGCATTAGTATAGCATTTCTGTTTATTAATGCCCAATTGCAACATACCTGCCGGTATGGTATAAGGCAGCCAGTTGCTGGATGCAGTAAACGCTGGACATTGGCTGAAAGAGTAATATTTTAAAACAGTTAAAAGTAATTTATACAATTCAAAAACTAAATTTCATCTCGTGCGAAAAATGATTGATTGATTGATTGATTAATGGTGTTTAACGCCCGAGCAGCAATAGCGAAAAATGATAGCAGATATTAAAAAAAATTATTTCTAAATTCAATACATACAGATTGTTCTGCGATCTTTGACAAACCGATTACTAACTAGGGATGGATGATACCCAACCTTTTAAAAAACATCCTAAACAATGCAGTAATGAAAGTTGTTCATTGCTTAAAACCTGTCTGAACCCAACATTTCTTTTGTAATGCCTTTACCAAGTCAGGACCATCCTCGGTGTTCAGGTATTTTTTTTTACCTTCACTTATTAGTTTAGTTTATTTTTATTAAACCTAGTATCTCTGATGAATTTTTTGCAACCACTGCCTCTGTGATGCTCCTGCTAGTTACCAGTCTAGTAGTCGTAGCTATCCGGTTCATTGACTCATAAATTGATCATTGTCATTGTTAGTTTATGTTATGTCATTTATGTTCAGTTATTCTGCACCATTGTAAAAATCCCACCAAATACCGAAGTCAAGCACTTCACCTTTATTGTGGTCCGAGGAGCAAGCATCCGATTTTATTTGTTTCATATCCAAGAACATCATGAAATTCCATGTAATATGTGTAATTTCCCGTACAGAACAGGTCATATGTATGTGCCCCAATTAGCAATCTTTCTTTCGTACATGTAATATTTTTGTGAGAGTAGAATTTCCTTTAGTATTTCAAATTTAAACTTAAAGCATACCTACCATTATCTATTGGTACAGTTCTCCCGAATGGTAGTCTTAAGTCGTGATCCTTAAAATGCAAAACCGTAGCTAATGTATGATATTTATTGAAAAACATAACAGAAATGGTCGTTTATCATAATCATTTTCATAAATAATGTATCAAACTCTCTTGAGGTTTATCAATGTGCATGTCAAGATTATACAGTGAAGACAATAAAAAAACTAGAATACAAGATTACAAAAATTCTGTCCAATAAAATTTTCTGAATTTTTTATATAATGTTAAGCAATTAGTATACATTTCAGTGATGGAAGGAAAAATAGGCGTTTCTGAGTTAAATTTTTGTCATTTGAAAAAAAAACCGGTCAAAAAGTACTAAAAATTGTATTTTTTCTCAAAATTACCTCCCTTGTAAAAAATTCATTTTCATTAAATTTGCCAATCTCGAACTCATTTATGCACAAACTTTTTATTTCAACCATTATTAAATTGAAGTAATAATATAGGTAAAAGCGTTTCATTATTATTTTAAATTTTATGGAAATTGAGAGTAAATAATAAAAGAAATTATTATTAAATTTATCATAAATGTATCTATTTTGAAATTTTCACAAAAATGGCGGATGGTGTCCTGCATCCCTTATAACCACTGTGTCTATACATGTTTCAATGATGAAATGATGTTAGACAAATGTTTGTTGTAATGAATAAAACATTTCCAATTTTATTTGTCCACGTCAAGTTTTTATCAACAAATGTTTTATTATCTTAATTTTTCAGCATACTACGGACAAATAGAAAACTAAATGGCGAACATTTTTAGTTTTTCGCTGGCAAGTCGGGAAATACATATGTACTGACAGAGCGAAAATGTAAAAATCGAAATTGGTCGTGTACTCCCGTGATTGTTTATAGCTTCAAGGATGTAAAGTGTACATACATTAATAGGGCTGAACATTTATGCTGGAAAACAAATTGGGAAGGCGGGTAAGACGTATTCTTGTGAATACATTCCTCTAGTTCATCATCAGTTATGTTTTTTTTAATCGCCGGTTAAAATGAATGGAGCACACAGCTAATCAGTAAAGCTTTTTAACCGATCTGTACTTTACAATTATTAGTTGGAGAAGAGTAAATCCGTTAGCTTCTCTATAACTCTCACCAACATATGTGCTTTGTTTAAAATAGTTTTTATGATACTGTGTCTTTTAATTGTATTTCTTGAAAGCATGAGCGAACAGTATTTCAACTATATTCGATTTGGGAACAAGTTAACAAAAAACAAAAATTAATCAATTTTAAAATGATGGACCAATAGGTGAACATATGGTTTGGCACTGGGAAAGTGTAGGGCATTGATAGGGGCGGAAAAATTACAAACTTACTGTTTGAGCGTAGGTAGAATATATATATTGGATTGCCTCAGAGTGCTACATGCATATCAAAACATTATCTAAATAAACCTGTATGGGGATTTGTATAGCTTTAGTTTACTTATTTCGACTTTAAATTTTTCTTTTAAGATTAAAGAAGATGGATGCTTAGATTATGATGTACTGGTACGAAAATTTAAAGATTTAATGATGGAGAGAATAATTGGTTTTTGTTCGAATGAATGTGTTGTATCTTACGACGAAGTAAACATCGCTTGTGAAAAAAATGCAAGTTTAGCGACACTAGCATAAGAAATTTATGATAAGCTATATCGGAAGAATTCGATACAGAAAAAGACAGGCCTCAGAGTAGATGCCTTACTTTAAGTTCTTGAATTTCCGAAGTGTTGGTATTTTGTGGAAGAGGACACTGTTCTGAAGTTCTAGGTTTTCAATACAGGTAAAGTTTGCATGTAATTTCTCCGTGCATTTTAAACATACCAATATTCCCTTACATTTTTTCCATAATTCATCTTGCTTGATGTTAACGTAGTAGCATGTTTAACGTCAACATCGTAAGGTTTTATGGTGTTTTAATGCCAAATGGCGACACTTCTAATAATTTACTAGTCACGTTAATAAATAGTGAATATTGGGTCAGTTTATGTGAAGATGCCATGGTAAATGAAAGTATGTGTGCCGTGCCCGTCCCACAGCCAAGACGAAGTTCTAACCTAACAATAACATTCGGTTCGTTTGCGTATAAAAATCTAGAGCTAACTTGCTAACGTAACACCTATAGATTTCACCTTCACCTGAACAGATCATGATATTGGAATTTAAAGAGTAATACTAACTCTTTTTTCATATAAATTTAATCTATAATTTATTATGTCGTTGTGTAGAAAACGATAATTCAATTTGAATTGTGTTGTCTTTATTATGTAGTATATTTACAGTTTAAATCATTAATCGATTGTATTAGTTTTTTCCAAGATTGTTTGTTTGTTTGAATGGTGTTTAACGCCACTTTAAGCAATTGTTCATCTATATCATGGCGTCTAGTTTTTATTGGGGGGAGGCGGAGTACCTGGAGAAAACCCCAGACCTGCAGTAGGAAACTATCGCAGTACCATGGAATTAAAATCTTCACCATGAAGATGCATCATTTACTATTTTTACAAAGTAAATTGTCTGCGAATTTCTAAAGTATTGAATCGGAACTGGAGTGCAGGCAGCTAAAAAGAGTTCCAAACACCCTAGTTTTGCTATTCAAAGTTATTTATTCTGATAAAATTGATGCCAGGTTTCAATATGTAACTTCAGGTACAATAATCTATACCGATATTCTAAACAATTGCCTAATTTTTACTGTCTTCTTTTTTCTGAAATTTTTATTTGTTTTATATTCTTAAGATTTTCTATGTCTATACTGTATATATACTATTTTAGTCTTTTAAAAGTTTGGTGTTAAAATATATTTTAAATGGTATCTTTTCAATATTTTGATAATTGTTTAGAAGTAGCTTGATGTTTGTTTGAAACCAATGTGGAAGACACTGATGTTAATGGCCTGATGGTATCACCATGGTATTAATTAATGGTATTAATTTATTTGCTGGACGTAAAGCAGACAATTTAGTGTTTCATTTTGTTTTTTTTTCATATCAATATCTAAAGAACCGCGATTCCTTTGGTACTATGTTTTGCATATCCCTACGTTTTCCGGTTTAGGTACGTTTTGAGGTCTAGATAGGTTTCTGTAACTGTTTTTGCTGTTTTAAAAACCGCAACTATTATTTCACAGAATTATAAGGATTAAACACTGGGTTTTAGGAAATTATCAATGTGTAAACTCCGGCGACTCCCTCACAAACTTGACAAAAAGTCCTTCGGACTTTATTTAGTTTGTGAGTGAGTCGCCGGAGTTTACACATTGATAATTTCCTATTTTCCGTCTACATGTAGAGCTACGTCTATATTGCATGATACAAAATGGTAGTTAAGTTAGTCTAATCGCGCTTAGACGTATTTCTACATGTAGACGGAAAATAGTTTCACAGCAGTATAATTCAGAGTTCAAGAATATTCAGTTTGTGTAGGTTTGTGGCAGTAGGCAGTTTTATTAGAGATATTGTGGTCAAGCAAGTTCTTCTAAGAAAAAAGACAACATACTTTAAGCTTGAAGAAAGAGTGTTTATCAATGACAATAAGAGTTCAACTTTAAAAACATTAACAATATTAACATAAAATTAATAGGGGGCCTCGGTGGCCGAGTGGTCAAGGTAGTTCGTTTACTATTGATCACGTGGTCTGTCAACACTGAGATTGCGGGTTCGATTCTCACTGCAGGCAGGGTGTACTCGACTCCAATCTTAATTGACAAGGATTGCCAGTTTTCCTACCGCAGGTCGGGGGTTCTCTCCGGGTACTCCGGCTACCTCCCCCATTAAAAACTGGACGCCATGAAATTGCTGAAAAATTGCTGAAAGTGGCGTTAAAACACCATACAAACAAACAAACAAACAAACATAAAATTAATATTATGTTTCGTTCTACGTTTAGACTTTGAAATTATTTTTATTTGTTGATATTGTTGCTAAATGTTTTATCGCAATAGCCTATAATTTTGATATCACATGAACTGTCAATGAAAAAAAACAAAAGAAACTAAGAAAAAGATATAGACTAAAGATAACAGATCTTATGTTGTTATATTTATTATCGGTAATAATGAACACATTTTTTTGTCTTTATGTTTATCGGTCAAAATTTGTGATGAACAAGCAATAAAGTAAAGACTTTGAAAAATACATAAAAATATTTTCAATAAAGATCACTGGTTTAATTTCCAATAAAGATTACTGGTTTAATTTCCATGTATATTTTTACTTATCACTTATCGGCAAGGTGGTGAAAAAATAACAAAATATTACCTCTATGTAAAACGAGTAACACAACTGATGTCTAATTTTAGGCAAGCACCTGAGATCATGCATGGTTTGTATTGGGTTCTGGTTACTCACTTTCTGTTTTGTGCTTTTGGTTTACACTTTGCTTTGTATGTTTGTTTCTATCAGGATTAGTAATTTGCTTTTGACTTTGGAATCTTGTTGATCCGACAGGTGGTTTTGCTTTTTTAATGTTCAATAACAATAACTGTATGATTTCTTTTAGTCGTTTGGGAAGATTTCATCAAAATTTCAATAAATCTATTCTACTAATGAAAACCTGTATAAAAAACTTTGATCACAAAAACATTTTTCTTTTTCAGCGACTCTCTTAAGCCATCTTCCTGACAAATATGTTGTACTTTTAGCTGATAAAGCATCAGGTAACATAATATTTATGTTTTAGTCACAATGTAACTAGAAATATTCCATTTAAATTCCACTGTTCAAAGCAGATTCTAGATAGTTACATGTTTTTGGTATTACCACAAAGAACGATTGATTGATTGCATGTCTGCTTTATATCTAGTGAGCAGTATTTCAGCTATATGTAGGACGAAAACAAGTTAACAAACAATTAAGCGACGGAAAATGGTGGTGGGATGGGCACATAGAATACAATTCACACTGCCACTGGATAGGAAAGTTTTGAGTAGGGGCAGAGACGTAAGCCTTTTGTAGCGGATACAAGATCTGGGCTATTCTGTGGGTCGAGCACTCACATAGGACGGAAAAAGTTACTTAATTTTTCTCTGTATTGAATCCCTTTATTATATTTAAAGTATTTACAAAAAAATAATATCTAGTTTTTTCATATTTGCATCCAAAGATCTTAATTCTATTCTGACGATATTGAAAGTGAGTCCACAAAAATATGTTTAAGCCCGTTTAAGCTTAGTGTTAATAGATGCAGATTTGAACAAAACATAGAATACAGATGTGTAAAGAGAATAGTTCATTAAAATATTCTACTAGCAATATAATTAGATGTTATCCACACGTCGCACAGCAATTCCACTTGCGAAACCTAAAACTGACTGAAACTAATACAATATCGTACATTTATACAATTATTTTGTTCCAAGAATAGAAAAATCATATTTTGTGAAAAATCAAAAACGTTCAAACAAAACTAATGTAAATGCCCAAAATATAGTCTAAAACCTAGGATAAACCATTTTTTTTACTAAACTAAGCAGCAATTCACTCGACGTTGCGTCTAATTGTGTATTTGTATCGCAGACATTTTCTATACTACGTGAAGCTGTACACAGAAAAGCTGCTTAAACAAGGATAGCAAGTGCAATGTGTTTTGCTTCCTTTTGCCTGTTTTGTAATTTATTACTACGGAATTAGGCTTTTGAAATGTTTTGAACTACTGTATGTAAAACCTTCAATAATATAATATATTGATTTTTGGCCAATCAAGATGATAATTGTGCAGAGCAGTTATTACATGAACAGCCACGAGTCATTACTACGTCAATGGCATCGGCTTCTCTGCTTTTCATTTGTACTATAACTTGGAATGTCCTCACTTGCCGATTTGTTCCTTTATTGGATAAGCTAGATTCTTTAATTTTAAATAAGGAAATATTAATACCACCCTTTCAATTAATAACCCTAGATTTGCTCAGTGGCTTCCGTAAATATATTCCCGAACTGGAAATTAAAGAAACTACAGAATCAGCTTCCTCTACATCATTGTTAAACTTACATCTCAAATATGACACCACCAACAGTCATCTTAGCACAAGAATTTACAATTTAATCAAAATTATATCTTTTACTAGCTCCCCCTTTTTAGTAGTATCGCTGTGAAGATCTAACAATATCCCATTAGAGGTCATCTTAAGATGAACTTCTGTCTTATTCAGAATCTCTTGGGGTACCCAAATTTTGCATTGAATAATATTTTTATATCAAAAGTTCAATTTGAGATGACCTATCAAGGATAGTTGTTAGATCTTCACTGCAACAAAAACAAACAGAAAGAGCTTGTGAAAGATTTAATTTTAATTAGATCAAAAAATTTACGACAAACGAGACGATTTAAATTTTAAAATTGTAACTTGCTTAAGCAGCAATATTTCATCTTCTTCTGCTTACGGTGTCTATATTTCTCAATTGATCAGGTAAGCAAGAGTCTGCAGCGAGTATACTGGTCACCAATTTTTTCTGGATAAACTTGCATACCAATGTTACAAGAAAAACGACTCATTCACGCCTTTGATAAGTTTTACTATAGATACCACTTCAATTAATGTTTTTGTTTGAAAATATGGTTGCAGATAAAATTCCTAAATTTTGAATTCAGTGTACAGTGAGTGTGCGACGATGATTGTTGGATACACCTATTCTGACTAGTGGTATATGATACCCATCCATTTAAATCAGCAAACCAACTCACATACTACCGTAATTGACGCGGGAGGTTTGGTGTGCCATAAAACCTTGTTTAACCCAACATTTCTTTTAAAATGCCCGTATTAAGTCAGGACCGTTGCTTTATTTACTATATTTTTTGGTTATTGGTTCTAAAATATAACGATTTCTCGAAATTGATTTATATCACCATATATAATAACATAAATTTTTCTCATTGACAACCAATGAACTTACCATTTTTTTTTCTCTTTTATTGACCCTAAAGGACGCAGACGAAAGATGGGATTAAACTAGTGTGTCCTTTCTTGTTTTTCTCTTCTGATATGAAATGAAAAATAACAAGCACTGATTAGAAATGAACATGCTTTTTGCAAAAGTAGTTAAATGTAAATTGTTAAAATGGAACTGGGTATGAATTTTATGCGAATTACAAGAATTACTCAGCAAAGATCTTATACTGCTGTAACTGTGTGATTCTCAACTGAAGAAAAATTCTGCATTATAACCGCCTTTGTACAAGTGAAGGATTAACCGAACTATATTCGAAGTGAGTCTTTGGATAATATATATTGAGTGTTGGGGAATTCCGGTTCAGATTATATGATTTTATAACATCATTAGGAAAAATGTGTATTCAAAAACATTTAGTGCTTTATATGAGGATATATTAACTATGCCAGGATTTTGTGACGAAACATTCTATTACAAACATGTGTATCGGCAGAGTAACTAAATTGGGAATTCCAGTATCTATAAAAGGTAAGAATAAGTTAAACAAATAAAATTAAATAGATGAAAAATATCAAGGAAAAGATTAGATTGTAAGATAACCATTTAATCGGGAGAGGAAATTCCGTTAAATCCATGTTACGCAAATGTTTATATAGGAGTTTAAATAGAAAGTAGCAGATTATATTGCATATTACTACGTTATGGTTGTAGGAATACATGATACATAATTCAACCGTGATTATTACTATGCAAGAGTATAGCAAGAAATCTGAGAAGGAGTTGTACTACTACTCTCAGCCTTAACGTTCCTAATAATTCATTGAAATGAAGGGAGAGTCAGTTTTAGTGCAACATGAAGTCTGGTTATTAGTCCAAAAATTGTGTTTTACTGTTGGATCGAAAAGATACTTGGGGTTTCCCAAAGAAGAAAAAGATTTGCTATTTTGTGACATAACGAGGGCACCAATCTCTTACTGGTAACTCCACCTACATCTCTTAATGGAATTCGATGAAACGTTTATAAAATATATGTTACACACATGCCTTATTGCATCTACATGTAATAGTTTTACTTTTGGTGGGACTGATATTTTGGCATTCAAATAGAAAAACGGCCTGCCATTCTTTGACAAATCCTGCAACTCCCTCTACAATACAGTATAGAACAATATTTGGGTTTTCCTATAGCCTATAAAAAAGACGTGACAAAGGAAGGAATACCCAAATCTTTTTCACAATTACAATTCACCACAAAATAAAATTTGATGAAACGGTTATAGATTCTCTGTGATATAGTATCATTGTGCATACAACATTTTATTTTTTGATCGGAATGAAAATAGGGGTATTCCATAGAAAAACATTGACTGCAATTCCTTGACACAGCAGGTACAGTTAGGTGCAGTCCTAACATAACATAAAGTTAACTTAAACCAGTCCAAATCTCTGGTCAACATCTCTGCTTTTGAGAAAAAAAATCTCTGCTTTTTGACCAAAAACCAGTCAATTTGACCGCTGTGACAGGACAAAATTTTGTCCAAATCTCTGCTTTAAATATTGTCAAATTCTCTGCTTTTGTCAAGTGGACAAAAACGGTCCAAATCTCTGCTTTTGTCAAATTGACAAAAACGGTCAAAATCTCTGCTTTCAAATGTCACGTGACAAAAATGTCCAGTGGACAAAAATTGTCAAAATCTCTGCTTTTCAATTGTCACGTGACCAAAATGTCCAGTGGACAAAAATTGTCAAAATCTCTGCTTTTCAATAGTCACGTGACAAAAATGTCCAGTGGACAAAATCTCTGCTTTTCAATTTTCAAGTCACAAAATGTTCCTTTGTACAGTCAAAATATATGCTTTATTTAATCATTTCGTTACAAATTGTCAATTAGACGATCACCAAAAATTAGTTAACGAAATCTACGGCAGTCTATTTTAAAGAACGCGATTTCTTTCCCGTCCGCGTTTCGGTAAATGTATAGCAAGCCGTTGTGGTTACATATTTTCACTGTAGCTCTCCCTACATTTCTATTATTATTATGTTATTGTTATTATGATTGAGCAATCATATTTTTTTGTGTAGTTGAATAAAAATATAAAAGTATAAATCCTAACCTGTAATATTTCTATTTAATAATATATACTGTTACAACTCACCTGTATGTCGGTATCATTAAATCTATTATTAATATTTACATTTCACTTTTAATTTCACACTAAATAATATTAATTAGTTTTCAAATCTTGGCTGCCTACATCTTAGGATATGCGTTTTAACCTCAAATCCACAATTTAAAACAAATCACCCATAAAATCCCAAATTAAAACCTCTTCTTCATATCAAATCACTCCTGAGAAAATAGAAATATAAAATTACAACCATATTAAATACATTATATCACTCCAGAAACTTTTGCGATGCAATTAAAAACATATTTCTCATACAAATTCACTCCAAATACTTAAACGATGCAATTGAAAACCCTATTTCACATATCAAATCAATCCTGATCCCATAGCAATGCAATTAAGAACCATATTTCACGTATGAAATTAATCCTGAGACATTTATAATGCAAATATAAACTATATTTAACATATAAAATCAATCAGGAGACTATAGCAAGGCAATTTAAACCATATTCCACATATAAAGTTACTCTGGAGACCTTAGCCATGTGATTAAAAAGAATATTTTAGATATAAAATCACTAAAGAAACTAAAGCTATGCAATTAAAAACTATATTTCACATATAAAGTTACTCTAAAGACCTTAGCCATGCAATTAAAAACCATATTTTGCATATAAATTCAATCCTGAAACCTTGGCAATACCATTAAAACAAAATATTCAACATATAAAATCAATCCTGACACCATAGTGATAATGGTGATAGAATTAAAAAACCATATTTCACATATAAAATCAATCCTGAAACTTTTAAAATACAATTAATATCTATATTCACATATAAAATCTCTAATGATACTGAAGCAATGTAATCAAAAACCATATTTCAAATATAAAATCACTCAGGAGACATAAGAGATGCAATTAAAATCCATATTTAACATATAAAACCAATCTCTAGACTTTAGCAGTGCAAGTAGAAACCATATTTCACATATAAAATCATTCCTGTAGCCTTGGTAATGCCATAAAAAACAATATGTCACATATAAAATCACTCTCGAGACATAAGAGATGCAATTAAAATCCATATTTAACATATAAAACCAATCTCGAGACTTTAGCAGTGCAACTAGAAACCATATTTCACATATAAAATCATTCCTGTAGCCTTGGTTATGCCATAAAAAACAATATCTCACATATAGAATCACTTTGGAGACCTAAGCGATGCAATTAAAATCCATATTTAACATATAAAATCAATCTCGACACTTTACAAATGCAACTAGAAACCATATTTCACATATAAAATCACTCTGGAGACCTAAGAGATGCAATTAAAATCCATATTTAACATATAAAATTAACAAATTTGTAACTCAAGTTACAATTTTATGAGTTAATTTATACTTACCTGTCAAAGTTACTAACAGGATTAACTTTCTTGCGTACCGTTCACGACTCGCAATAAAACATACAGATGGTCTATTTCAAACATCTACTTAACCATCATCTGTATGTCATGTGATTTACAATAACAATTCAGTTCTTTTGGCGTGCTCTTAAAAACACACCTAGAAAAGAAATTCAAAACCAGGGGTGGAGGTGGGTAGTTTGACAGGTAAGTATAAATTAACTCATAAAATTGTAACTTGAGTTACAAATTTGTTAATTATTATTTCATTAATTTATACTTACCTGTCAAAGTTACTAACAGGATAGTATAGATTGTGAAGCAATGTCCATCTGGCGGTGAGGTGGAAGAATTTCTTCTAACCAGTTTCCAGTGTGAACTATTTAGTGAGTAAAGTACAAGTCTTTTCTCTTTGCAAAACCTTTTTTTTTAAAAAACATCCACCACATAATGAATAATGTTAACAGTAACAAACAAACGGTAATATGAAAACTTGAAAATCTGTAACATATTTACAAAGTACATGTATCTAAAACATCAACTGACAAATCTCTCAGATAAAATCGTCCAAATGTGGATTCACAGCTCCAATCTGCTGCTTCTAGAACTGAATGTAAAGATGCACCTTTATAGAGTGCCCAAGACGGGCCAATAGCTCTTGTAGAATGAGCTTTGACATTGTCTAATGAATCGTCTGGATAAGCCATTTTAATAACTTGTAATATCCAACGTGAAATTGTCTGTGAAGTTACAGGTTTGTGAGGTTTGGAAAAAGACAAAAAGAGTTTACCTCGTTGATCATTGTTCAACTGTTTTCTAAATTCACTTGTCTTATCTAAATTAGAAAGAAGATGTCTTTTAGGATCTAATTTTTCATTTTCACTGAAGGCCGGAACAAAGATTTTCCTCATGGTATGATTTTGACGGTCTTGTTTTGCCAGTCCACATCTTACAAAAGAAATACCTTGCTGCTGAATCCTCATCAATGGAGTATTTACTCTGAGAGACTGCAAGTCACTGCATCTCCTGAAAGTAGTAATAGAAATTAAAAAGACTGTTTTCCAAGTCAAATGTTTCAAATCTGCATCAGTTATAGGTTCAAAAGGAGAATTTTGCAACATCCTTAGAACGCGTTGTAAGTCCCACTCAGGAACCAATTTTGTACTAGGGGGTCTGTTATTAAAAATCCCTTTAATTAACCTGACTATTGAAGGATGTTGCCCTATTGGTACATTGTCAACTGATGGCAATACATTTGAAATCATCGATCTGTACCCTGCAATAGTTCGATATTGAAGACCTTTATTATATAAAGATGTAAGGAAATCTGCTACCTGGGTCAAAGTTGCATTATGGGGATAAATTTGCCTCTCCTGACACCAGCTACAGTACTGTTTGAACTTGGCGCTATAATCGCGTTGTGTTCCTTTCCGCCATGACGCAGATAATAACTGTCTAGTTTCATCTGAAAATCCTTCTGCTTTGAAGGATCGGTTGATAGAAGCAATGCAGTCAGGCTGAATATCTCTGGATTCTGATGATAAAACATCGATTTCGGTTGATGTAAGAGATCCAGGACATTTGGCAACCTGACTGGAAAATCTATTAGGAGATAAAGCAGTTCGGGATACCAATATCTCCGTGGCCACATTGGTGCAATCAGGAGAATTTGGCACTGGAATTGCCTCATATATTGGAGCACTTTGGGTATGAGACATAGGGGAGGGTACGCGTAGGCATACATGTTCTCCCATGAAATCGTCAGGGCATCCAATGCATATGACTGAGGATGAGGGATCCAAGAACAAAATATTTCCGTTTGCTTGTTCTCGGCTGATGCAAATAAGTCTATCAAGGGGCTGGACCATCTGAGAAAGAGTTTTTGAACTATTTGCTTGTTCAGGGACCATTCGGTGTGCCGAATTGTGTAACGACTCAGATGGTCTGCAGTCTGATTCAAAGAACCTAACACATGTGTCGCTTTGAGAGTAATGTTGTTCTTGATTGCTACATTCCAAAGTTCCCATGTTTGGTAACACAGTTGGGGGGACCTGGTCCCACCCTGTTTTAGAATGTACTGAACAACTGTCGTATTGTCTGACCTTATCACTACTGTTCGACCTTTCAGAAAGTTTATAAAGTGTTTGACTGCTCGAATTACTGCTTCCATCTCTAAGCAGTTGATGTGTTTCTGGCTCTCTGTCATGGACCATTTGCCTAGAAAAATTTACTTGTCCATAACAGCCCCGTACCCTACTTTCGAAGCGTCCGTCGTTATTGTCATGGAAGTTTTTTGAGGGTGTATGGATCTGCCTTTCAGAACATTGATAGGATCTTGCCACCATGTTAGATGGGAAAGTAGATGACTGGTGACCGGGACTTTTTGATACAACTTGTGACTTGCTTGGATTGGCCTCATGAATAGGCGGGCATTTGGTATTAGTTCTATACATGAGGCCATCAAACCCAATATGTGAAGGAAATTTATTGCTGGCATTTCGACCACTATTTTCATTCTGTCTATTGCCAAATTCAACTTGTCGATTCGTTCTTGAGTTGGAAAAACTAGACCTTTTTACAGATTGAAAAGGCCCCCCCCCCAGATATACAAGATTCTGAGTTGGATGTAGATTTGATTTTCCTTTGTTTACTAAGAATCCCAGTTCTACCAGGAGATTGAGACATTCTTCTCGATCTAAAAGAAGTTGATTTCTGTTTTGATTTACAATGAGCCAGTCGTCGAGATAAACAATTAATCTCACATTCCGAGCTCTCAGAAAGGCTGCCACCACTGACACTACTTTTGTAAATACCCTTGGTGCAGACGTTGGGCCGAAGCACAGTGCCCGAAATTGGTAAGCTTTGCCCTGAATAAAGAACCTTAGAAATTTTTGATGGCCATGAAAAATCGGAATGTGGAGATAAGAATCGCTTAGATCTAGACTTATGGCCCAATCTCCTGGTTTCACCAAGTTCAACACCTTTGTTAATGTGTCCATTTTGAAATGTTTCTTTTGGAGATATCTGTTGAGGGGTCTCAAATTTATTACAGGTCTCATTTTCCCGTTTTTCTTGGGCACTAGAAAAAATGTGCTGTAGAAACCTGTCTGAATTTGATTGTTTGGAACAATTTCTATAGCGTCTTTTTTTAAAAGAGTATCTATTTCTTGAAGTAAAATATCTAAATTCTTTTTTGCAACTGAAGTTTGTTTTACTCCCAACCATGGAGGTTTCTGAATGAACTCCAGTTTGTACCCTTGTTCTACAATTGACAATACCCACTGATCGTTGGTTATTTGTTTCCATTTCTGAAGAAAAAATTTTAGACGTCCCCCAACAGGTATCTCCAATTGATTTTGATTTAAAATTACCTGCAAATCTGAGTCAACTGGAGCCTTTCCGTGGTATACGAAAACCTCCAAGAGATCCTGTGTTTGAAGACCTTGAGTCACCATCTTTCCTGTTGTTCTGTGAGAAACCACCTGCTCTATCTTTTTGAAAAGACTTATTAGAACCATACTTAGGTTTGTTGAAAATGAAATTATTTGCACCACCTTTCTTGAATTTGTCTGAAAAGTTCTTAGAAATATTAGAGTTTATTCTCTGATTTTTTCCAGAATAATTATCTCTACTATCATAATTCAACTTTCTCTTGTGTGAATTTTCTTTGTTAAATTCAGGAATTAAATCCTTAATTTGCTCTCTTTGTTCTTTCCTTTTTTCCAATTTGTCTTCTAGCCCTTTCCCGAAGACACCATCTCCGGTTAATGGTAATGACAAAACTTTTGCCTGAATATCATTCAAATTACTAATGCCAGCATCTGAAGCTGCACATTTTCGTCCAATCATATGAGCATAAGCTCCAGCTCTACCCATCTGGTCAAGAGACTTTGTAGAAATGGCAGTCGAAAGGTTAGCAAGTTGACAAAGTGGACATAAATTTCCAAAATAAAAAATGTCCAGTTGACAAAATTGTCACGTGACAAAATTGTCACAAAAAATGTCCTGTTGACAAACTTGTCATGTGACAAAATTTTCAAGAGAAAAAAAAATTGTCCAGAGGACAGAAATTGTCAAAAGAAAAAAAGTCCAGTGGACAAAAATTGTCAAAAGAACAAAAATGTCCAGTGGACAGAAATTGTCAACAAATTGTCAAATGGACAGAAATATATTGTATAAAAAAAAATGTCAAAAGAACAGCCCAAGTTAACTTGGGTTGTCAAAATCTCTGCTCAAACCAGTCAAATTCTCTGCTCGAAGTTAACTTAAAGCAGTCAGAATCTCTGCTTTTCAAGTTAACTAGCATGTTATGTTAGGACTGCACCCAACTGTACTCATCTCTCATTTGCAACTTCTTCTACAACACATAAGAAAATATTTGGGGTTTTCCATAGTAAAGGACAAAGGAGGGAGTACTAATATTTTAGTCACAAATCTGTGACGTAATGACAGCGTGGGAAAACACTTTATTTTTGTTTGATCGGAATGATATTAGGGATTTTCTATAGTTTAAACATATTTTATTTGCTAAAACATGCAAATTGCTAAAGTTAATCAAACTTATGAAGTCTTCTCCAGTATACAGTATGTTACAAAAATATTGATTGAGGAGCGTACCTTGTAATACAATACTAACTACATGTATATTATGTTTCTTGGAGACATAACTTTTAATGACAAAGGAAGAATAGAATAGAATTAAATATAACAAATTGATGTGATAGATGGGTTGGATGTGATGATGCGTGTGATTTCAAATCATTGTGAGTAATTATTCAAACTATGGGGAACCTTTCTGACCCTTTGATATACTCAAATACATGCTTAAAGACTTGTTCATTCTGCTCATTAGACAATTGCAAAATTAACAGATGTAAGAAGTTTTAGATTTTTTGGGCAATAGATTGGCAGCCATTGAAGGTTTTCAAGTAATCTTTTTCTAATATTAGCATATTTAGAACAATCCAGAAGTTGAATCTTCGCGGTCGAACCCACAGCGACAAGATGGATCAGCTATAATATTTACCCTGTATAGGTCATAATTCAATATTAATGCTAAAAACCTTAATTGGGTTAGGACAATATTTTCTTTTCCATGGCCATATTCATAATACGTTGGAGCTATTCTAGTTCAGGTTTATACTTAACAATAGAGTTAAAATTACGGATTGATAGAACTAACCGTTTCCCACTGTCGTATAGTTGATGGTATGAGGTATTCTTCAGTCAGGCATAGTCTTCAAAAAGGAGTCATAATATTGTTACCAATACTCAGGGGATAAACTGTAGTGCTTTGTATTGTTAGCGGAATTAAGTTACAAAGATATGCTGGTGCGGAGTCGTGCTGGATATTATTAAATATTTGCAACTTCCTGCGTTTCCTGCGCTTATGCACAGACTCCCACCCAATTTCTGTATAAATATTTATTGCATTGGAAAAAATTGGAAGGCCCGTGACAATTCGAGCAGCCTCAAGCTGTAATTGTTCAAGTTTATTGCTGTAGCCTACTCCCATGTTATCCCAAACTTCACATGCATATTCAAAAAGTGGTCTTATAAAGACTAAATGTAATTTTTCTACATTTTTTCGAGTAAGTTTATATTTCAATTTCCTGAGTACATTCAGGTGCTTTGAAACACTACATATAATATTATCAATGTGTGTATTCTACTTAGGATCACTTTTGAAGGTATAGATGTTCATGGAGATAAGTGACTGGTATATTAATATCATTTAGTGTAAACCTTATATCTGGTGGCATTATATTTGAAAATGACATGTTTCGGTTTTTTGGGGATTAAATGACATTAACCATTTTTGTGACCATTGGTTCAGCTCTTTCAAATCGTGATCAATAAAAGTCTGAATCTGCGCAGGATCTTGACTGGAATAGCTAAACGGCATGTCATCAGCAAACAGACTACATCGTGAAACATATTGATATATATGATAAATAATAAAGATCTAGCACCGACCCCTGCATACACGTAAAAAAGCTCGGATTACGATTGTTTGATTACTACTTTCTGTTGCCTATTATTCAAGTAGATTTTAAACCAGTGTAAAAAATTTCCATTGAATCCATACGATTTAATTTTCTGTAATAAGCCTTTATGCCAAACTTTAACGAAAGCTTTAGAAAAATCGCAGAAAACAAAACAATGTATTTCCTTTTCTCTAATGAATTTAAAATACAGTTTTATATTTCTAACAGCTGGTGAAAAACAATAGGGAAGAAAAGCCAGACTGGTATTGATATATTAGATTATTTCTGTGCATGTGGTTGAATAAATACTTATAAATTACACGTTCCATTACATTGCCGACGCAGCTAATAAGCGACATTGGTCTATTATTAGAAGGTATTGAAGTGTCACCCTTTTTGAATATTGCAATAATATTTGCCATCTTCCAACCAGATGGGTATTTGCATTGCTGTAGATTTATTAAAAATCAATTGAAGAGGAATTACTTTTTCTGGACGAAGCTTTTTGTGACTTATTATGTCTGGACCTGATGCTTTATTGGGTTCTAGAGTTTTTATAATGTCAACTATTTCTTCTGCAATAGCAAAACAGTGACGTTGAAATGTTAATAAAAAAAGTTACACAGGGCCCTGTTGCAAGTTATATTTTACATATTGATCGGAATTCTATATTGTGTTTTCATAGGAAAATAAAGAATTACCCGTTATCGGACAATTCATTGAAAATCACTATTTCAACCATTTGACAAATGCGTTTTATTACCAAAAATGATACATTTGTTATAGCTTTATGTTGAATTTATTGGCACATTTACAGAATCAAAAAAGAAGAAAGAAAATTAGTTTTGACAATCCAATAGTCCCCTGCACGTTTCGTTAAGCCCAGTGAGATTTGATGTGTGGATTCCTGCCGGGACAGGTTTCCCGTTGGAAAACATTAACATTGTTATTTTTGACAAAGGAGGAACAATATTGTCTTCTCTGTTATAAAATCTTTGTTTTATAGTGCTCGTGTGTATCTTCTATATACAATTTTGATAGGAACAATATTTGGTGTTTGGCAAAGATAAACATTGACTTTGCAATTCTTTGACGTAGGATCGTAATCATTTCTTATCCGGAAATCCACCTACACAACTGCTTGGAATATGTGTCACATAGTGTCTATGTGCCTGTGCTGTTTTACGATTTGAACGTTTTGATCGAAATGATATTTGGGTTTCTCATAGCAAAACATTAACTTGGCTATTTTTTTATATAAAGTTGGCGGCTGTTATCTTTAATCTCCAACTCCAAATAATCACTAAGTGGAATTTAATTAAATCTTCATAAAATCTTTGTTATACAATGGTCTTGAGCACCTGTTATTTTACATTTTAAGAGGAATGAGTTTTGTAGTTTTACATAGCAAAACATTTATTTTTTTACAAATGAAGGCAACCATCTCTTATCTGCAACTCCACGCAATTTAATGAAACTGTTTATATCCTCTGTCACATAGTGCACATTATATTCACATTTTAATCTGTATGATAGTTGGGCTCCTTTGGCAAATCTCTTATCCGCACCTCCCCCTTGATCACTGCATATATGTTAATAAACATGGCACAGAATCTTTGTCCCATATTGCCATTAAGCATCTTTTATTTTAATTTGTGAAGGAGATCGTAATTTACTGTTTGAAGAAAAAGATAAAAAGGGGAAAAAGGTTTTGTCTCAACCACACAATAGACAAAAGCTCAATTGTTTCAAGGACAGAAACAATTCAGATGTTTGGTGAACTTAGAATCCAAACTCTGAGTAATACTTGGAGACAAAAAATCCAAATATACAATGTCGACTTGTTTTATATCTACAGGTTTGTCAAATGTTTTCGTTAATATATACATAAAATATGGCATCAAAAGTGATCATTCCTGCATTCACTTTTCTATTAATAGAAAAGATAAGATTGTAAGAGAGAAAGGATGTTTTAAAACTGAACACTAATTATTGCTAAATAAAAATATGCTGAACTTATAAGAAAGGTTATACAAGAGGGAAGAGTTTTATAATTTTCAAAATCGTAACCCCAATTAATGACAATTATTCCTCGTTAATAGCAAATCAAAATAAATAAAAAATTTAAACCAAATAAGATATAAGAAAATGAACTAAAGATGTTTTATCAAAAAAGACGGAAGGCGCAATCATCATAGCAAACGCAATATCGTTAAAAGATGCTCAGAAAAATACTAAATATTTTTTCGACCTTAAAAAGAGAAAGGATATCTGAAGAGAAACAAATACAGATATTAGAACTATTCAACAATTGAAAGGTGAAGATGATGATTTAATTTTAGACTTCATTGATATATTACAGGAGTGAGCAGATTTTATAAATCCTTTTATTGTATCAATGATCCAGAAACTAGCAGTGATGACATAAATAAATCCTTTTTCCCTGATGATACAACTATCCAAAAACTATGTGAATTTAAATAAATTTAATACATGGTCATAAAAAGTAGAAATTTACACAAATACCTTTGTATACAAATAACAGTAAATAAATTAAGGTTACATTATTCCCACAAATGCTCTTTTCAAAGTTTTAATTCAAGAATATTTTTCATAGAAAAGAGAAAGTAGAAAAATTATACAAATTGGCATAAGAGAGCTTTCACAGTTTATGTGACATATGCACGGAGCATTGTACCTAATCCGACTGATGCTTATCTGAATAACAGTTAAATGAAAATTTTATGGAAGAGCAATTTAAGTGAACCTGATGGTTTTAATATCAATTCTAACTTCCGGCAGGACATATATTTTTGGTATTCATCTTTGAATTTTGATTGTTTAAGAAACACAAAGTCAAACATGTTTGGTATAATTCAAGTGTTACCATAGATAAAAATGTACTTAACAAATCATCCACAAAGGGTATTATAACAGTATGTATTTTCCTTGATGAAAACGTAGTCTCTAACAAATCAAATGTTTCTTAACAAATATAATGTCATTATAAATGCGTTAAAATATTATGATGTCACCACATGTATTCTGAAAGCTGTGGTCAAGAAGATATTGAGCCAAAAACCACCCCTTATATCAAATCTAAAATGCAGACAAAATTATTTCAAAATTTATATACTCATATTTTATAGATGAGAAATTTCCAAATAATGTCAATGTCAAAGGTATTGAGAAATGGCAACAAAAACTAGAATTTGTTTCGTGTTGTTTAATGATACATCTATATATAGAACCAACAATTTAATGTTTGGATTTCATCAGCATTGAATGTAGAAAATCTAGATCTTTTTCCAAAACTAGCAACTGTAAGTATCTTTCAAGACTCGTGTTCATTACCTGAACTTTTTATATTTTTGTTCTTATCAACTAGAAGGTATATCCATTGCTGTAGGTGAACTGAAGTCAAAATCAAACCCAAGTATTTTTAAACAAAGAGTGGAACAAAGAAAAAATGTTGAAAAAAAAATTGGTTGAACATAAAATATATAAACATAGTAGAAAATGGTCCCCTTTAAAGAACATAATCTTTTGTAGTAGTAGATGTTATTTAATCTTTTCTCTGCATAATTTGTTAGCATTGGACATCAAAAACATCAAACATGTCTATTGTACATGTAAATATTATAGATGCCTATATATACATGTGTATGTTTTTATATGTCTATGTTTATGTATTGAAATAACTATATCAAGTATAAAGGTCTATGAAACCAAACAGGGACATGCACAAATAATGTCTAAGCATATTGGGCATGTTATATCTTACATTGTGGTGCTTGTCTGTTATAATATATTGACATCTCTTCCAAAACTATACGAAAAATATTTAATTTTACTTTTGGGCCAATTGGTACTTGAGTATTTCCCATAGCAAAACATTAATTTTGCTATTCTTTGATAAAAAGGGCACCCATTTCTCTTCAGCAACCCCAACTACACCACTGAATAGAATCTGACAAAATGTTAACACCTTTCATAGACAGTGTCATTGTGCACATAAAATTTTATATTTTGATAAGAATGATATTTGAGAATAACAACTTTTTATTTGAAATGACACCAGCAGCACTAGATTGAATTTCATGTGACCTTTTTATTATCTGTGTCAAAGGGAGCCATTGTGCAACTAAGATTTAGATTTCGACTCGCATGATAGGTAGGGTATTTCAAAGCATACCATTTAATTTGCCACCCTTGACAAAAGAAGGGCACCAATCTCTCGTCTGCAACTCCATATACAACACTGAATTTTATTTGAGGAAGTGTTTATGAAATCTGTGGCAAACGGTGCCATTATGCAACTAAGTTTGATCTAAATGATATTGAGGGTTTCGAATAGCAATATATTGAATCGTCCATCTTTTGACAAAGGAAGGGGTACAGATCTCTGATCTTCACCTACACCACTAAATATATAATGTGTAAACATTTAAAGAATCTATGTGTACCTAATGTTGTACATTCTCCTCAGAAATCAATTTGTGCTTTATAATAGCAAAACCTTTGACAAACCCGAGGAACGCATATCTTATCCACAACTTCACTTACATCTTCGAATGGATTTAATGAAATTTTGTTACATATGTTTATTATCTTATATTTTACTTTTTTTATCGAAATGATATTTGTGGTTCCCGTAGTAAAACAGTGACTTTTCACTTTTTCTTTCAAAACGGGAGTAATATTTTTTATTAAAAACCACACCTACAACACTACGTGAATCTAGAGGAAATTTCATTTCTACTGTGTGTTATGCGGCAGGTGGTCTGGGGTTATTTCTGCAAAATTTGCATTCTGGGCTTTTCCTAGCAACACATTACCTTTCAGACACCTTATATTTTAATGCTTCAGTTGTATTTTTCTTAGTCGCAGCAGTTAGATGCAATTTCAACAAATATCGGTTATTTAAAATGTTACTGAGTGGCTAAAACCGAAAGTTGAGTTCGTACTGCACCTGAGTGCGCCAATGGTTTTTATTGGGTTCGGGTTACTCTCTTTCTGTGTTTTATGTTTTTGCTTTTTGTGTTGTGTTTGTTTATATCCGGATTTGTAACAGTCCCTTGGTTTTTGGCTCTTGTTGTTCGGTCGGTTTTCTTTGCTACTTTCTAAGTATGACTTTGATAATAAGAAAAAATGATTTATGTTGATACAGCAATGCCCAAAATAATTTACCAAAATACTGTTTATAATTTAAAATGTCACGCTGGTAATAGCTTTATCTCAATTTAATGGGCAGATATATCCAATCAAATAACGGTTCACATGTTATAGTAAAATCGACGATTGGGAAATCAAGAATAACTGCAGTGTGACATTAGATTACAAAGAAAATATTAACATTTACAAAGATTAAACCCAGCATTGCAATTTAAGTAGTCCAGCGAGCTAACGACTATGTTGAATGGAAATAATGCCTGCGGTGTTACAGGTTTCCATAACGAAACATAGACTGTGTAATTCCTTTACATAAGGGGGTATCCCATCTCTAGTCTGTAACTACATCTACACCACTTAATGGGGATTGATGAGATGTTAAAAACGTATTGTTACACAATGCCATTTTGACCCATGTGATCCAATATTGTAATTTTGATCGGATTGTTATTTTTGTAATTCCCACTGTGAAACAATGGACTGCCATTCTTTGACTTAGGAGGAGGTACACGTCTCTCATTAAAAAGTACACATACACCATTTAAGTGAATTTGATGACATGGACTTCGTTGCCACCGTAACATGTACCATCACTTATTATCAACTTCACCTACACCACTTAATGAAATTTGATGAAAGAGTCCCCTTTCTATGCTGCCATTGTGCATTTAATACTTAACGTTTTGATCGAAATGATATTTGATGTTTACATTTCAAAATCTGAGAGTAACTTTCCTCTTTGCAAAGCATGCTACACTACTCAATGGAATTTACAAAATCTTTGTGACATGTGCAACATGAAGTCTGGTTATTAGTCCAAAATTTTGTTTTACTGTTGGATCGAAAGGATAAAAGAAAAAAATGAATGTGCTATTTTTTGACATAAGGAGGGCACCAATCTCTTACTGGTAACTCCACATACACCTCTTAATGGAATTCGATGAAGCGTTTATAAAATATCTGTTACACACATGCCTTATTGCATCTACATGTTATTTTTTTACTTTTGATGGACTGATATTTTGGCATTCAAATAGGAAAATGGCCTGCCATTCGGGAGACCCTAATCTGCGGAAGGGTGGAAAAACCGGAAGGGTTTTTTGGTATATTTTTGCCTATAACTTTCGAACGGATAAACATATCGATGTAATTTAAACGGATTCTGAAAGATAATAACAATTTCTACATATAAAATATAAAATAATTTAAATTATATTGATTTAAATTATTTAAAACTTGACCGGAAGGGTTTTTTCTCTACTAAAATTGAATACGATTTTTCAACTTTGGACTCAATTTGTTAAAACATGCAATACTCCGGTCAAAATGGGTAAATATATTCCTCTAGTAAATTTTATAGCAAATCCATTGATATATAACTCAATTTTATTCATGAAAGGGAAAGTTGTCAAAAGTTGACCGAAAGGGTGGTCCGCTGGAGTATTGCGTACAGTGAAATTTCAACTTTGGACTTAATTTGTAAAAACATGCAATACTCCAGTCAAAATTGGTAAATATATTCCTCTATTAAATTTTATAGCAAATCCATTGATATATAACTCAATTTTATTCATGAAAGGGAAAGTTGTCAAAAGTTGACCGGAAGGGTGGTCCGTTGGAGTATTGCGTACAGTGAAATTTCAACTTTGGACTTAATTTGTAAAAACATGCAATATTCCGGTCAAAATTGGTTAATATATTCCTCTAGTAAATTTTATAGCAAATCTATTGATATATAACTCAATTTTATTCATCCAAGGAAAAGTTGTCAAAAGTTGACCGGAAGGGTGGTCCGTTGGAGTATTGCGTACAGTAAAATTTCAACTTTGGACTTAATTTGTAAAATCATGCAATACTCCGGTCAAAATTGGTTAATATATTCCTCTAGTAAATTTTATAGCAAATCTATTGATATATAACTCAATTTTATTCATGAAAGGGAAAGTTGTCAAAAGTTGACCGGAAGGGTGGTCCGTTGGAGTATTGCGTACAGTGAAATTTCAACTTTGGACTTAATTTGTAAAAACATGCAATATTCCGGTCAAAATTGGTTAATATATTCCTCTAGTAAATTTTATAGCAAATCTATTGATATATAACTCAATTTTATTCATCCAAGGAAAAGTTGTCAAAAGTTGACCGGAAGGGTGGTCCGTTGGAGTATTGCGTACAGTAAAATTTCAACTTTGGACTTAATTTGTAAAATCATGCAATACTCCGGTCAAAATTGGTTAATATATTCCTCTAGTAAATTTTATAGCAAATCTATTGATATATAACTCAATTTTATTCATGAAAGGGAAAGTTGTCAAAAGTCGACCGGAAGGGTGGTCCGTTGGAGTATTGCGTACAGTGAAATTTCAACTTTGGACTCAGTTTGTTAAAACATGCAACACTCCGGTCAAAATTGGTTAATATATCCCTCTAGTAAATTATATAGAAAACCCATAGGTATATAACATAATTTTATTCATAAAAGGGAAAGTTGTAAAAAGGTAACCGGATTGGATGCATGTTCTGTGAAAAAATCAGCCTTCGGACACATTTGTTGGAATTTCTTTTCCACGATGTTTTGAATTCACATGTCAGCTATTAATTAATAAGCCATTAATTGTCAACAGCTTCAAAATATTGAATTACAAAGATGTATAATTCAATATATTACATATGAAACGAAATTTTGCAAAATATGAAATGTTGAAATGTATTCTACTTTGAAATAATGTTTTAATGTCTAACATTACAACAACCATTTCGATCCCTCAACAGATCTCATCAGGCGGTGGAATCATTGTGCAACAAATTATTATTTTCATTTCTTGCATAATGCTACAGATTTCCCCGCTATGCTTATTTTTAATACAAATTCAAAAACTATTTATTTATCCATCCATCCGTCCGTCCGTCCGTCCGTCCGTCCGTCCGTCCGTCCGTCCGTCCGTCCGTCCGTCCGTCCGTCCGTCCGTTCGTTCGTTCGTTCGTTCGTTCGTTCGTTCGTTCGTTCGTTCGTTCGTTCGTTCGTTCGTTCGTTCATTCATTCATTCATTTATTTATTTATTTATCTATTTATTTATTTCAAGGCACTTGCAAATTTTGCAAACAGACCGCAATCAGCGTTTCCGTTGTGCCTCTGCGTTTCACGCATTTTAGCAAGTTGATTCTGCTCTTTGCCGTAAATTTGATCTAACTGATATTCCAAACATGTTGTAATTTTTAATGATAAACTGTCCAAAATATAAATTTCATTTTTAGAATTTTGCATTGACCAAACCCAATGATCTCGACTCGACCGTGATGGTGAATTTGACATGATGGTGATTTTTGAAATTTAAAACCACAGTTTCTTACCCACCTGTCCTAAATTTTAACTGGTGCAAATGTGGTATTTTGAAACCCGTTTATTTCTGGGTACTGGGATTTAAGTTTATTTTGAGCAGTTATGATTATGTCTGAACATGAATGTTCGTTAGTTAATATTGATTGTTTATGAAGTTGTTTACAATTCCCACCCAAGTTAATGTTGTAGAATCTGACAAATTCGAAATAGGTTCATTAATACAGTTAGTTTTCTCTAAACAATATCTTCTATTTTTTACGGGCAGGTTTTTATTTTGTTCAACGGCATATTTGTTTCTTGAAACATATTTTGTACGTACATTATTACATGCTGTTTCTTCTTTTATTAAACTTAAATTTATTTGTCTGTTAGATTTATGGGGGAGAACGAGTTTTGATTTTTGAGTTTTTAAAGATTTCGAGCTTTCTACTGTTGAGGGTGTTTTGATTTTAACCTCAATTGAGAGGAGTGTTTAACGAAAAGGCCGAATCTGGATCTGGTTTGAATTCAATTTCGTTATCATTAAATCTTGGATGTTTCCTACAGGATTTGTTATCAATTTTCTTTTTACACTTTTTAGACAATATATGGTGGCACAATGCCCTTTAATTAAAAACTCTGTTTTTTTCTACTGGTTCTAATCCTATGCTCATCTTTGCCGCCAAAATGTGGTTACATATGTAGTAGTGGATTCGCACCGACATGTTACTTTCAGAAATAGTGTAACACAATAGCTTTCTACCGTGGACAATAAATGCCCCTTGTTGAGGAACTAAAGTTATTTAATTATTGTCAATAATAAAACGAACTACTTCAATTCACATCAAAGGCAGGAAATTGAATTACTGGTTGATTACAGTGTTGATTAGCCTCGTCAAATACCGTGTCATCTGGCAGTTTGTTAATTACCTGTTGGCTTACTGTTGTTTCGTTAATTTTCGTCATAATTAGTTAATAGTCAACTTCTCCTTTTGATGACACAGGCTTCTCACTTTTGATATATTCAATGATTTCGTCCGGACAAACTATTCTTTTAGGGAAAATACAATCAGATGGTTCGATAAAAGCCCTGTTAAACTTTTTTTTTCAAGTGATAGTTACCAACTCCAGACCGGCCTCTTAATATTTCAAAATTTTAAAGGTTTTGTATGTAATAAAGTCATAAGGCTAAAAGATCTACAGGAAGTTCTTTCCAATCGTTTTCTCTTTTTAAAACAGCATTTCATACTTTCTGAAAGATTATTAGTTATTTCCGAATAAGGATCACACATGCGAGGATATTTTTCAATAAGCCATCAACCTGAGTGATTAATTATAGCCTGGGATATTTGTTTGTCATAATGTTCTAAAACTTCGGGGGGGGGGGGGGGGGGCACTTTGAGGTATATTTAATCCTTAAATTAGAAAAATCTTCTTCGCTCTCGGAGTGAAGCATTTTATCTAAATGGTAAATGAAGACTTTTATGTTGTCGGACACCACTCGTCCTTTCAGCCAAAATTTGAAGTCTTCTTTTAAATGATTCCAACAAAACATAATTGGACAATTTGGGATACAAGAACGAAAGGAATTTTCTTTTTGTAAAGCCTAGGTATTTTTTAATTTAAGAAAAGTAAACAAACTCTCGTGCCATTTAGCATGTTTTCTCTCATGAATTAAAAAAGGTATTAAAGGAGATTCCTCAAATAAAACAACGGGAGAAACATAACAAACGCCTACGCAATACTCCAACGGACCACCCTTCCGGTCAACTTTTGACAATTTTTCTTTTCATGAAAAAAATTGAGTTATATATCAATAGATTCGCTATAAAATTTACTAGAGGAATCTTATAACTAATTAAAACCAGTGTGTTGCATGTTTTTACAAATTGAGTCCAATTTTGAAATTTCACTAAAGGCAATACTCCAACGGACCACCCTTCCGGTCAACTTTTGACAATTTTCCCTTTCATGAATAAAATTGAGTTATATATCAATGGATTTGCTATAAAATTTACTAGAGGAATATATTAACCAATTTTGACCGGAGTATTGCATGATTTTACAAATTAAGTCCAAAAGTTGAAATTTCACTGTACGCAATACTCCAACGGACCACCCTTCCGGTCACTTTTTGACAACTTTTCCTTTCATAAATAAAATTGAGTTATATATCAATGGATTTGTTATAAAATTTACCAGAGGAATATATTGACCAATTTTGACCGGAGTATTGCATGATTTTAAAAATTAAGTCCAAATTTGTAATTTTACTGTACGCAATACTCCAACGGACCACCCTTCCAGTCAACTTTTGACAACCTTCCCTTTCATGAATAAAATTGAGTTATATATCAATGGATTTGCTATAAAATTTACTAGAGGAATATATTAACCAATTTTGACCGGAGTTTTGTATGTTTTACAAATTGAGTCCAAAGTTGAAAAATCGTATTCAATTTTAGTAGAGAAAAAACCCTTCCGGTCAAGTTTTAAATAATTTAAATCAAGATAATTTAAATTATTTTATATTTCTTATGTAGAAATTGTTATTATCTTTCAGAATCCGTTTAAATTACATCGATATGTTTATCCGTTCGAAAGTTATAGGCAAAAATATACCAAAAAACCCTTCCGGTTTTTCCACCCTTCCGCAGATTAGGGTCTCCCCTGCCATTCTTTGACAAATCCTGCAACTCCCTCTACAATACAGTATAGAACAATATTTGGGTTTTCCTATAGCCTATAAAAAAGACGTGACAAAGGAAGGAATACCCAAATCTTTTTCACAATTACAATTCACCACAAAATAAAATTTGATGAAACGGTTATAGATTCTCTGTGATATAGTGTCATTGTGCATACAACATTTTATTTTTTGATCGGAATGAAAATAGGGGTATTCCATAGAAAAACATTGACTGCAATTCCTTGACACAGCAGGTACTCATCTCTCATTTGGAACTTCTTCTACAACACATAAGAAAATATTTGGGGTTTCCATAGCAAAGGACAAAGGAGGGAGTACTAATATTTTAGTCACAAATCTGTGACGTAGTGACAGCGTGGGAAAACACTTTATTTTTGTTTGATCGGAATGATATTAGGGATTTTCTATAGTTTAAACATATTTTATTTGCTAAAACATGCAAATTGCTACAGTTAATCAAACTTATGAAGTCTTCTCCAGTATACAGTATGTTACAAAAATATTGATTGAGGAGCGTAGGTTGTAATACAATACTAACTACATGTATATTATGTTTCTTGGAGACATAACTTTTGATGACAAAGGAAGAATAGAATAGAATTAAATAGAACAAATTGATGTGATAGATGGGTTGGATGTGATAATGAGTGTGATTTCAAATCATTGTGAGTAATTATTCAAACTATGGGGAACCTTTCTGACCCTTTGATATACTCAAATACATACTTAACGACTTGTTCATTCTGCTCATTAGACAATTGCAAATTAACAAATGTAAGAAGTTTTAGATTTTGTGGGCAATAGATAGGCAGCCATTGAAGGTTTTCAAGTAATCTTTTTCTAATATTAGCATATCTAGAACATTCCAGAAGTTGAATCTTCGCGGTCGAATCCAAAGCGGCAAGATGGATCAGCTATAATATTTACCCTGTACAGGTCATAATTCAATATTGATGCTAAAAACCTTAATTGGGTTAGGACAATATTTTCTTTTCCATGGCCATATTCATAATACGTTGGAGGTATTCTAGTTCAGGTTTATACTTAAAAATAGAGTTAAAGTTACGGATTGATAGAACTAAACGGTTCCACTGTCGTATAGTTGATGGTATGAGGGATTCTTCAGTCAGGCATAGTCTTCAAAAAGGAGTCATAATATTGTTACCATTACTCAAGGGATAAACTGTAGTGCTTTGTATTGTAAGCGGAATTAAGTTACAGAGATATGCTGGTGCGGAGTCGTGCTGTATATTATTAAACATTTGCAACTTCCTGCGTTTCCTGCGCTCATGCAGACTCCCACCCAATTTCAGTATTAATATTTATTGCATTGGAAAAAATTGGAAGGCCAGTGACAATTCGAGCAGCCTCAAGCTGTAATTGTTCAAGTTTATTGCTGTAGCCTACTCCCATGTTATCCCAAACTTCACATGCATATTCAAAAAGTGGTCTTATCAAGACTAAATGTAATTTTTCTACGTTTTTTCGAGTAAGTTTATATTTCAATTTCCTGAGTACATTCAGGTGCTTTGAAACACTACATATAATATTATCAATGTGTGTATTCTACTTAGGATCACTTTTGAAGGTATAGATGTTCATGGAGTTAAGTGACTGGTATATTAATATCATTTAGTGTAAACCTTATATCTGGTGGCATTATATTTGAAAATGACATGTTTCGGTTTTTTGGGGATTAAATGACATTAACCATTTTTGTGACCATTGGTTCAGCTCTTTCTAATCGTGATCAATAAAAGTCTGAATCTGCGCAGGATCACGACTGGAATAGCTAAACGGCATGTCATCAGCAAACAGACTACATCGTGAAACATATTGATATATATGATAAATAATAAAGATCTAGCACCGACCCCTGCATACACATTACAAAGCTCGGATTACGATTGTTTGATTACTACTTTCTGTTGCCTATTATTCAAGTAGATTTTAAACCAGTGTAAAAAATTTCCATTGAATCCATACGATTTAATTTTCTGTAATAAGCCTTTATGCCAAACTTTAACGAAAGCTTTAGAAAAATCGCAGAAAACAAAACAATGTATTTCCTTTTCTCTAATGAATTTAAAATACAGTTTTATATTTCTAACAGTTGGTGAACTGTAAAACAATAGGGAAGAAAAGCCAGACTGGTATTATTATATATTAGATTATTTCTGTGCATGTGGTTGAATAAATACTTATAAATAACACGTTCTATTACATTGCCGACGCAGCTAATAAGCGATATTGGTCTATTATTAGAAGGTATTGAAGTGTCACCCTTTTTGAATATTGCAATAATATTTGCCATCTTCCAACCAGATGGGTATTTGCATTGCTGTAGATTTATTAAAAATCAATTGAAGATGAATTACTTTTTCTGGACGAAGCTTTTAGTGACCTGATGCTTTATTGGGTTCTAGAGTTTTTATAATGTCAACTATTTCTTCTGCTATAGCAAAACAGTGAAGTTGAAATGTTAATAAAAAAGTTACACAGGGCCCTGTTGCAAGTTATATTTTACATAGTGATCGGAATTCTATATTGTGTTTTCATAGGAAAATAAAGAATTACCCGTTATCGGACAATTCATTGAAAATCACTATTTCAACAATTTGACAAATGCGTTTCATTACCAAAAAAAAATACATTTGTTATAGCTTTATATTGAATTTATTGACACATTTACAGAATCAAAAAAAAAGAAGAAAGAAAATTAGTTTTGACAATCCAATAGTCCCCTGCACGTTTCGTTAAGCCCAGTGAGATTTGATGTGTGGATTCCTGCCGGGACAGGTTTCCCGTTGGAAAATATTAACATTGCTATTTTTGACAAAGGAGGAAAATTATTGTCTTCTTTGTTGTATAGTGCTCGTGTGTACCTTCTATATACAATTTTGATAGGAACAATATTTGGGGTTTGGCATAGCTAAACATTGACTTTGCAATTCTTTGACATAGGATCGTAATCATTTCTTATCCAGAACTCCACCTACACAACTGCCTGGAACATGTGTCACATAGTGTCTATTTGCCTCTGCTGTTTTACAATTTGAACGTTTTGATCGAAATGATATTTGGGTTTCTCATAGCAAAACATTAACTTGGCTATTTTTTATATAAAGTTGGCGGCTGTTATCTTGTATCTCCAACTCCAAATAATCACTAAGTGGAATTTAATTAAATCTTCATAAAATCTTTGTTATACAATTCTCTTGAGCACCTGTTATTTTACATTTTAAGAGGAATGAGGTTTGTAGTTTTACATAGCAAAACATTTATTTTTTTACAAATGAAGGCAACCATCTCTTATCTGCAACTCCACGCAATTTAATGAAACTGTTTATATCCTCTGTCACATAGTGCACATTATATTCACATTTTAATCTGTATGATAGTTGGGCTCCTTTGGCAAATCTCTTATCCGCACCTCCCCCTTGATCACTGCATATATGTTAATAAACATGGCACAGAATCTTTGTCCCATATTGCCATTAAGCATCTTTTATTTTAATTTGTGAAGGAGATCGTAATTTACTGTTTGAAGAAAAAGATAAAAAGGGGAAAAAGGTTTTGTCTCAACCACACAATAGACAAAAGCTCAATTGTTTCAAGGACAGAAACAATTCAGATGTTTGGTGAACTTAGAATCCAAACTCTGAGTAATACTTGGAGACAAAAAATCCAAATATACAATGTCGACTTGTTTTATATCTACAGGTTTGTCAAATGTTTTCGTTAATATATACATAAAATATGGCATCAAAAGTGATCATTCCTGCATTCACTTTTCTATTAATAGAAAAGATAAGATTGTAAGAGAGAAAGGATGTTTTAAAACTGAACACTAATTATTGCTAAATAAAAATATGCTGAAATTTTCAAAATCGTAACCCCAATTAATGACAATTATTCCTCGTTAATAGCAAATCAAAATAAATAAAAAATTTAAACCAAATAAGATATAAGAAAATGAACTAAAGATGTTTTATCAAAAAAGACGGAAGGCGCAATCATCATAGCAAACGCAATATCGTTAAAAGATGCTCAGAAAAATACTAAATATTTTTTCGACCTTAAAAAGCGAAAGGATATCTGAAGAGAACCAAATACAGATATTAGAACTATTCAACAATTGAAAGGTGAAGATGATGATTTAATTTTAGACTTCATTGATATATTACAGGAGTGAGCAGATTTTATAAATCCTTTTATTGTATCAATGATCCAGAAACTAGCAGTGATGACATAAATAAATCCTTTTTCCCTGATGATACAACTATCCAAAAACTATGTGAATTTAAATAAATTTAATACTTGGTCATAAAAAGTAGAAATTTACACAAATACTCTTATATAAAAATAACAGTAAATAAATTAAGGTTACATTATTCCCACAAATGCTCTTTTCAAAGTTTTAATTAAATAATATTTTTTCATAGAAAAGAGAAAGTAGAAAAATTATACAAAATTGGCATAAGAGAGCTTTCACAGTTTATGTGACATATGCACGGAGCATTGTACCTAATCCGCCTGATGCTTATCTGAATAACAGTTAAATGAAAATTTTATGGAAGAGCAATTTAAGTGAACCTGATGGTTTTAATATCAATTCTAACTTCCGGCAGGACATATATTTTTGGTATTCATCTTTGAATTTTGATTGTTTAAGAAACACAAAGTCAAACATGTTTGGTATAATTCAAGTGTTACCATAGATAAAAATGTACTTAACATTAACAAATCATCCACAAAGGGTATTATAACAGTATGTATTTTCCTTGATGAAAACGTAGTCTCTAACAAATCAAATGTTTCTTAACAAATATAATGTCATTATAAATGCGTTTAAATATTATGATGTCACCACATGTATTCTGAAAGCTGTGGTCAAGAAGATATTGAGCCAAAAACCACCCCTTATATCAAATCTAAAATGCAGACAAAATATTTCAAAATTTATATACTCATATTTTATAGATGAGAAATTTCCAAATAATGTCAATGTCAAAGGTATTGAGAAATGGCAACAAAAACTAGAATTTGTTTCGTGTTGTCTAATGATACATCTATATATAGAACCAACAATTTAATGTTTGGATTTCATCAGCATTGAATGTAGAAAATCTAGATCTTTTTCCAAAACTAGCAACTGTTAATATCTTTCAAGACTCGTGTTCATTACCTGAACTTTTTACATTTTTGTTCTTATCAACTAGAAGGTATATCCATTGCTGTAGGTGAACTGAAGTCAAAATCAAACCCGAGTATTTTTAAACAAAGAGTGGAACAAAGAAAAAATGTTGCAAAAAAATTGGTTGAACAAAAAATATATAAACATAGTAGAAAATGATCCCCTTTAAAGAACAGAATCTTTTGTAGTAGTAGATGTTATTTAATCTTTTTCTGCATAATTTGTTAGAATTGGACATCAAAAACATCAAACATGTCTATTGTACATGTAAATATTATAGATGCCTATATATACATGTGTATGTTTTTATATGTCTATGTTTATGTATTGAAATAACTATATCAAGTATAAAGGTCTCTGAAACCAAACAGGGAATGTACAAATAATGTCTAAGCGTATAGGGCATGTTATGTCTTACATTGTGGTGCTTGTCTGTTATAATATATTGACATCTCTTCAAAAACTATACGAAAAATATTTAATTTTACTTTTGGGCCAATTGGTACTTGAGTATTTCCCATAGCAAAACATTAATTTTGCTATTCTTTGATAAAAAGGTCACCCATTTCTCTTCAGCATCCCCAACTACACCACTGAATAGAATCTGACAAAATGTTAACACCTTTCATAGACAGTGTCATTCTGCACATAATATTTTACATTTTGATAAGAATGATATTTGAGAATAACAACTTTTTATTTGAAATGACACCAGCAACACTAGATGGAATTTCATGAGACCTTTTTATTCTCTATGTCAAAGGGAGCCATTGTGCAACTAAGATTTAGATTACGACTCGCATGATAGTTACGGTATTTCAAAGCATACTATTAAATTTGATACCCTTGACAAAAGAAAGGCACCAATCTCTCGTCTGCAAATCCATATACACCACTGAATTTTATTTGATGAAGTGTTCATGAAATCTGTGACACACGGTGCCATTATGCATCTAATTTTTTAAGTTTGATCTAAATGATATTGAGGGTTTCGAATAGCAATATATTGACTCGTCCATCTTTTGACAAAGGAAGGGGTACAGATCTCTCATCTTCACCTACACCACTAAATATATAATGTGTAAATATTTAAAGAATCTATGTGTACCTAATGTTGTACATTCTCCTCAGAAATCAATTTGTGCTTTATAATAGCAAAACCTTTGACAAACCCGAGGAACGCATCTCTTATCCACAACTTCACTTGCATATTCGAATGGATTTAATGAAATTTTGTTACATATGTTCATTATCTTATATTTTACTTTTTTATCGAAATGATATTTGTGGTTCCCGTAGTAAAACAGTGACTTTTCATTTTGTCTTTCAAAACAGGAGTAATATTTTTTATTAAAAACTACACTTACAACACTACGTGAATCTAGAGGAAATTTCATTTCTACAGTGTGTTATGCGGCAGGTGATCTGGGGTTATTTGTGCAAAATTTGCATTCTGGGCTTTTCCTAGCAACACATTACCTTTCAGACACCTTGGATTTTAATGCTTCAGTTGTATTTTTCTTAGTCGCAGCAGTCAGATGCAATTTCAACAAATATCGGCCATTTAAAATGTTACGGAGTGGCTAAAACCGAAAGTTGAATTCGTACTTTATTATGACTTTGATAATAAGAAAAAAATGATTTATTACTTTGTTTTTTTATATTTTGTTCATTGATGTTGATACAGCAATGCCCAAAATAATTTGCCAAAATACTGTTTATAATTTAATATGTCACGCAGGTAATAGCTTTATCTCAATATAATGGGCAGATATATCCAATCAAATAACGGTTCACATGTTATAGTAAAATCGACGAATTGGGAAATCAAGAATAACTGCAGTGTGACATTAGATTACAAAGAAAATATTAACATTTACAAAGATTAAACCCAGCATTGCAATTTAAGTAGTCCAGTGAGCTACCGACTATGTTGAATGGAAATAATGCCTGCGGTGTTACAGGTTTCCATAACGAAACATAGACTGTGTAATTCCTTTACATAAGGGGGTACCCCATCTCTAGTCTGTAACTACATCTACACAACTTAATGGGGATTGATGAGATGTTAAAAACGTATTTGTTACACAATGCCATTTTGACCCATGTGATCCAATATTGTAATTTTGATCGGAATGTTATTTTTGTAATTCCCACTGTGAAACAATGGACTGCCATTCTTTGACTTAGGAGGAGGTACACGTCTCTTATTAAAAAGTACACATACACCATTTAAGTGAATTTGATGACATTTTAATAAAATCCCTGTCAGAGTGTACCATTGAGTATTTAATATTTTACTTTTTTGACGGAAATAAGTGTTTTCCATAACAAAACATGGACTTCGTTGCCACCGTAACATGAACCATCACTTATTATCAACTTCACCTACACCACTTAATGAAATTTGATGAAAGAGTCCCCTTTCTATGCTGCCATTGTGCATTTAATACTTAACGTTTTGATCGAAATGATATTTGAGGTTTACATTTCAAAATCTGAGAGTAACTTTCCTCTTTGCAAAGCATGCTACACTACTCAATAGAATTTACAAAATCTTTGTCACATGTGACATTGTGCACCTAATAACTACAACTATCCTCAGAATAGATGTTTATAGAAAAGTTGTAAACTGATTCCATTATGCATCTAATATTTTAATATTTTACATTTTTATAAAAATTAAATTTGATGGACTTTTTGACAAAGGAGGGAGTACCCATCTCTTATTCATAATTACACCTACAACACAGAATGGAATTTGATAAAAGTGTCTCAGAATTTCTGTTGAATAGTGCAGTTGTGCACTCAATGCCTTGCTTTTTGAACGCAATATCATTTAGGGCACCAAATAGCAAAAGATTAACTTTGCAATTCTTTGACATAGCAAAGATACCATAAATCCAGCTACACTTCTCAATATAATCTGATAGAGCTTTGACATAATCGGTCTCACATTGTGCACCTGATATTTACATTTCCATAAGAAAATTATTTAGGGGGTTTCCAGTGGCAAAATACTGATTGTAGCATTTTTTGTTGAAGAAGAGGTCCAAAATATGTTTATGCACATCTTAACCCACAGCAGTGAATATAATTAACACCATTTCCAGAGAATGTGTCACATGGTTTATCTATGCATCTAATATTTTACTTTTTTTAATTAGAACGATTTTTTGTGGTTCTCATCTCTTATCTGAGATTCCAACTTCACTACCTCATGGATCGTGTTGAAACTGTTACGAAGGTACTGTTTCGTCATCCCATTCAGCAAGTAATACTTATATTTTGATTAGGATGATAGTTGACAAAAAAGTCTATCACAAAATCTTATAATGGCACATACATTGTATTAACATCATGCATCAATTATTTTATTTTCTATGGGAATAAAATTTTGGTTTCGAGTAGGAAACTATTGACATTGTTATTCTTTTGACGAACTGCACCAACACCACTGAATAAAATTTGATAAACATTTCGCAGAATCTATAACATAGTGCCATTGTGCATCTTATATGTTTTGTTATCAAAAAGATATTTGGGGTTCTTCATTACAAAACATGAACTCTGCCATTTTTTAACAAATGAGGGCAGCTCATCTCTTTTCCCCAACTGAGTCCTTGTTTTATGATGAAGATGTGCACCTAATATTTGACATTTTGACAGGATGGATATCTGGAGTTTTGCGTGGCAAAACAGAAAGTTTGCTATTCGTTGACACGGGGGGTATCCATTTCTTATCCGCAACTCCAAGTACAGAATTAAATAGATTTTGATGAACCTATTATAGATACTTTTTCACATAGTGCCATTGTGTGTCTGCTGATTTATACTTTGATTAGAAAGATAGTTGGGTTTCCCGTAGGAGAAAAATGTTTTTTTTTGACATTAGTGAGCACCCTATCTTACTTCTTTCAACTCCATCTACACCACCGAATAGAATTGTATAAAATGTTCATAAAATCTTTGCTAGATTTTTCTATTGTGCACCTAATATTTTACATTTCGTTTGGAACTATCTCTTTGGGGTTTTATATAGTAACATATGAAGTTTCCCCCTCTGTGACAAAAAAGAGGTACACATCTGCATTTCCATCTATATAACTACAAGAAACCTTCACAGAATGCATACACACAGAGCTATACAGCATCCTATATTTAACATTCGATCAGAAATATATTTGAGGGTTCCTATAGCAAAACATTATCATTGCTCTTCTGTGACATAAAGGGGACAACTCTTATCTGCAACCCTTCTAAAACCCTTTAATGACATTTGATGAATGTAATGAAAATTTATTACAGAAATTGTCACAAATTGTCCCTGTGCATCTTATGTTTTACATATGGATCGACTAATATTTGAGGTTAAAAGGAGTTTGCATTTCTGTAGCATAGTAGGGTTTTTCAATCACATAAATTATCTTGCCCCTCAGGACTGCACTCTTTTGTAGGCCCCTCCACCTATTTAATTGAAAATAAAATTTAGCCCCCACATCTATAATTTGAATAAAGCTATATGACAACTACCCATAGAATTGTACAGTTTCAGTTACAAACTAAACCACCACAATAAACACATTAAAACCAATGTGTATATATTTACTATTTTTAGGTATGAGCTGCAGAGTAAGAGAGCTTTAGAATGAATTTTTTACGATTGTAGTCCATCAAATTTGGAATTAAATTATGTAGGTCGTCGGTGTGCGTTTAGATATTATTAGTTTCAAGTTAAGTGATCTTCCTTTGATGTTTATAGGAGAAACGAACTTAACTTTAAATTTAATAAACTTTTTTGTTTTAAATCGTTTGTTGTTATGACAGTTAGCTCAAAACCGTGTGTGTGGGCCTCGGTGGCCGAGTGGTCAAGGTAGTTCGTCTACTATTGATCACGTGGTCTGTCAACACTGAGATTGCGGGTTCGATTCTCACTGCAGGCAGGATGTACTCGACTCCAATCTTAATTGACAAGGATTGCCAGTTTTCCTACCGCAGGTCGGGGGTTCTCTCCGGGTACTCCGGCTTCCTCCCCCAATAAAAACTGGACGCCATGAAATAGCTGAAAAATTGCTGAAAGTGGCGTTAAAACACCATTCAAACAAACAAATCAAAACCGTGTGTTCAAATACCGAAAAATTGATAATTGAAAAATTAGCTAGTTTTGTTTTATATTTAATTTTCTAAGTGATTGATTCGTTTTTGTAAACCATGGAAATCCCTTTCCATGGTTTACAAAAACGAATCAATCACTATACAACCGGAAGCTAACATCTAATCGATGAGAGAAAACGAACAGATTAAAATATAATAAAGTATCATGATAAAAGAATTAAAAGGTAATACATCCTCTATTATTTTTTTTCCTTTTTATTCATCATATCAACGACCAACATACTTCAATGCTAGATTTGGTGGACCACCACCTTCAATAAGATTCATTATTTACGACTATCTGGCGTAAAAAATATAAATTGCTGTCCTGGGGGGGAATAGTATTTTTTAACAGCCTTTACCTTAACTCGACTTATACCACTACATGTAATTGTTTTAAACCTTTGTTACTGTAGCTTTGTCACAGAGTGTCATTGTGCACATAAGATTTAGACATTAATCTGAAGTATACGTGGTGTAAATATTGCCCTTTGGAAAAAGAGGGGTACCCGTCTCCACATACACCACCTAAATGGAATGTGATGACACATTTAAAGAATTGTTGTCACATATAGTCACTGTGCATGTAATATTTTACTTTTGATCAAAATGATATAAAGGTTTTACCATAGCAAAACATGAACTTTGTCATTTTTTTTACATTGGTGGGGTCCCCATTTCTTGTATGAAACTATCTAACCAACTGTGTTAAATTTGACGAATCTTTTACAAAAGCTATGTCTTCTTTGTTTTATACAATCATTGTGCTCCTAATATTTGACACTTTGAAAGCAAGCAGATTTGCTGTTTCACATAAAAACATTGACATAGGATACTTTCTTATTTCGTATCCGAAACTAACTCTACGTACATCAATAAACGAAATTTTGCCATTGTGCACCTGCTGTTTTACATTTGTTCCAAATGATGACTAGGGTTTCCAAAGTAAGCCAGCGACTTTGTAATCCTTTTAGATGGAATTCCCCCCTCTCTTAACCGCATGTCCCCCTTACAGCTTTGTCAACTGTTTCAAAATCTATTTGACCCAGTTACATAGTACACCAAATATTTTACATTTGAAAAGAGAATATGTATTTTGATGAAAAACATTGACTGCCATTCTTTGACAATAACACGGTGCCCATCTCACTTCGTAAAACTAACTACACCTCGATATGGAACTGGATAAATCATTGATAGAATCTTTGCCACAAATTTGCCACAAAGAGTTTTGTGGACCTGATATTGAACAATTCGATTGAAGTTTGGAGTTTCACAAAGCAATACCTGGATTTGACATATATTGACATATGACGGGGGACTCATTTTTATATGCAATATAATTTGATGAAATCTCAGAGAATTTGTATCACATAATATTACTGTGTGTTAAAAATAGTATTTAGTGGTTCAAATAACATATGGACTTTAACATAAGGAGGGGCACCTGTTATTTATCTGTAAATATACCAACACTACTTAATGAAATTAGATGTAATATTCAAAGAATCATTTGCTACTCAAAGCTATTGATCCCCCAAAAATTTACATTGGTTGGAGTTACCAAAAGGTAAACTTGATTCAGCAATTCTTTGATACGGGGGAGCTACACATCAACTTGAATCACATATTTAACATTTACTTGAGCTCAAAGACAATAAATGTATGGACTTCAATCCCTGAAACATTAAACTATCTATCCATTTAGTCCTACAGTTACTCAGATCATTGATTGTATAAATCGTGTTCTGTCTATGAGCCGAGGCTTTGAATACAAAAAGGCATGTTTGGTGCCTCCTTTATTGTTAGCAAAAGGGAAGAGGGTATCACATTACCAAAGTACATCATATAATTACTGTGGAACAGTGAATATATTTTTAAAGAAAAATTATCTTTCTTTTCAGTTTCCCTTTCATTTTATCGATCTACTCAAATCACATGCAAAGTCATGTTGATATAGTTTTGTTCAAAATTTAAAATTTTTAACAACCACCCTATTGCATTTTAACATTACCTTGTAATTGGTTGTTAAAAGTTCTTAATCCTTGTTGAAGTAAACCAGATTTGCCTACTGGCAACGTTGTTTCTTGTCAATAGATGGCGACTAGACAATACGTGTTCTATTTTTAGACTAGAAAAACACTTGAAATCATACAATCCCTCCAAAGTTTTCTTCTATGTCTTTTGGGCCCAACATAAAGAAATCATAAGCATTTTATAAATTGACAGAGTAAATTCATAAAACAAAAGGTTCTTGATTAAGTGTCGTGAAGGTACTACTGTGCTTCTTAGTTTGTCATACGTCCTAACTTTTAGCAGATAATTACGGGTTCTACCTATATCAAAATGCACACTGTAAATGTTTTACACACAACAGTTGTATCTTATAAAAGAGCGACTCCTTTTACAGTAGTTCTCGCTGTAATGTCAAAATAATGTTTATAATGCATGAGTAGGAACCTTCAATATTAGTTATCAGCTATCATGGCAACAAGTCGATTCTTAATACTTTTAAGGTGGTAAAATCGGAACAAATGTTTTTAGCTCTTTCTTAAACATTTTTCAATCGGAATGAAAAATCAGTAAAATTATAAAAAAAACCTTTCACTTGGATTGAAATTGGTACTATGAACGCATACTCATGCACAAGCGTTATAATCAAAGTTACAGTAAATTAATGGACAAATCAGCATGCTGTTAATCAGCAGACCTATTATCCATTAAACTGCAGTTTTGACTGCATGTTTCTGACAAGTCTACGCATATAACATAAAACGGCAATACCCTCCGATTGCATTACACACGAGCATCCCTTGAATGCAGGTGCACAAATTACATAGACAATAATAAAACAACTTTAGACACCTGCTCTTTCACATAATACAATGAAAACTTCACACTTATGATACAATATAATGGTAACATAATTTTAATAACTTTCTTAGAAAAAAACGTTTCAGAAATATTGTATAAATGCCTTATTGAAAAGGCAAAATAGCTTATAAAGTTGAAGGTTTAAAAACTATGAATGAATGCCCACCACAGTATTTCAGCAACAATCTGGACAAACGCAAAGTGACAAATAGTTATATTTTTTTTAAATACAATAGATTCAATTGAGTAGTAGGATTGGCGTATGTGTTTTGCACGTCATGAATTTACAGATATATATTCATGAATATTAAAACACAGGTTTTGCTCCTTATATGCCAGACCTCTATTTTCGATTCAGGACATGTTCAATAATATATACATGAACAGTAATTTACAATCCAGCGATTATTAACAAATAGTTTAGTTTTAAGTTGGTTTAAATATTAAAAATATAAAAAAATAACATACAATATACATTTAAAAAAACTAATTCTAATACTGGCTGAGGAAAAAGAGTGAATAAAATAGAGTACATCTTATGCTAAAACACAACTTTTACCAATATTAATCAATAAGGTTATTGTAAGTTAAAATTTAATATACATAAGAATTTAGCACGTTATTAATCGTCTCTAAAACGTGATGATCTATATTTAAAATTAATATTGCGCTAATCAGCATACATGAAGTTTAGCGTGATAGGTTACCAGTGCAGATAAATTTGAGCTTTGTGTGATTGCTAGCTAAACGACCTATTTTGACTAATAGAAAATGGACTCGTTGAATTAATGTCGAAAGTAAAAGGCAGTAAATATATTATCAAAATAACATAATCTTTAGTCACATGTATTGCAGGTTTTCAAAAACAATATCCAGGCCTTTTTGTACAGAAAGTAGTATGATTTATGATCAGTCGTGTTTTGTATTGTTTGTAAAAGATATGCTACCAGTCGCGACATACGACTTTTTGTGTTGTAAAACGGGGCTCTTCTATTTAAATATAAAAATGTAAGATTCAGTGAAATACAGCAGCAATGTTTATTTTTCTTATTACATGTTTTGCTTTTGCTTACAAATATAACTTATGATTCTTGTACTTTCAGGTTCTCATTTATTGCACGATTACTTAGCTGGATTATATACTTGTCATTCTTAAAGTATTTAAGAAACTGTCAATGTTCAGTTAAACATGTTTGCAGTGCTAATATATTCTGTTTATCCGTGATTTATAACCAAGAATATATCATTATGAAATACATGCATAAGTTTGAAAAAGTACAGAATCAATGTGTTATTCAAAACAATTAAAAATGAACTATTTTGTCGTAGTGATCTGTGAAAAACGTTATTTAGCGTCAACGTCATTCAACATCAATGTGGCGTGATCAATGGACGTTCTTTTCATTTATCCTGTGTAAGGTTGCATGGTAGGTCATTTTAATCGTTTATGTTATACTTTGAAAATAAGAATCTTTTATTTCAGTCTAAATTATAATATGGGGTGACAAATTTTGTGTTTTTAATATTTTGTTCTTTGAAGAACCGTATTATTTCAAATTTATGTTGGCAACGTTTCAGACCGACTATTCCAATGGAGTGTCAGTTTCAATTTTTATTGCTTTTTATATCGTTATCATTTCTGGTAACTGTTTAGTGCTGTGTCATATTTAATTTTTAGTAGTTTGCAGTGGCCAGGGTAGATACGATTTACACATCATTTATTTCGATCGATCCAATTTTAATTGCAATGCTTTGTTGTACAGTATGTAATGAGTTGAAGGTTCGTCTGTAGGCCGAATTTTATTGCCGTAATGATTCTATTACCGTTGCGTTATTTGTCGGAATAACTCCACAAATAGCGAGGCTATTCTTTTGATGAATGATTGATTGATTGATTAGATGTTTGGTTTACGTCCAGTGAGCAGTATTTCAGCTATATTCAGGAAGGGAACAAGTAAACAAACAATACATTAATTGAAAAAGGAGTGTGATGGGACACATTTTGACTGCCAGTGGATAAGTACGGAGTATTGGGTAGGGTCGGAGAATTTAGCCTTTTGTAGCGGCTACAATGAGCCTACTCTTTTTTGAAATCTACCAAACGGATCTTCATCGTGCAAGGAGCGTGGCACTCCTCACACACGTTACCCACTATGGTCCACGGCAAGGCTTTTCGTATTATGACCTGACAACCCCCAAGGAGAAAGGTCTACCCTATCCGCCACTCGGGGACGCGCTGGGCAGCTCTGTGGGTCGAGCACTGGGAACCGTCCCAGTATGGTCTCAGCGTTTGGTGAATTAACAGGAATTCGGGATTTGTAACTTTTCGTTGAATGTTAATGTTTGTGCAATTTGAAAGGTTTTGTTCAGTTTGTATAAAATATTGCATGTCATTTCTGAAACCGTTAAAACCAAAGGGCGCTGTTGGTAGTCCATAATACAAACAGACGTAATTAAATGCAAGTGCTATTTGGGCGAGAATGGTATACTTTAGGAAAATGTGTAATATTTGATGTTTTGGATTTTTTTCATTTTTCTGTTTTCATTGAGGGGTTAGATTGCGTTTAATTTTATCTTGCTTTGTTTTTTTTAACATTCTGTTAGTTACTGTAACGTAATTATTTTTAGAATCCTCCGCCATTAATCACGCATGCCTCATATTTTTTTGTAACACGGTTAGTATGCTGTGACAAGCATTATCCGTTGGCACACATCAAAGGAAAAAACACAATTTTTGATAAAAGAGTTTATTTATCAGACTTTAGTGATTACGAAAAGTTGTATATAAAACTTTACACAAAACAAACTTACGAAGAATGTCAATCTAAGAAGCAATGTTTTGTGTATGTCAAGATTAATTGATTGTTTAAGAAATAATTCATGGCTGCCCCAATTTTATGGATTATTTAAATATGGGTAGGCATTATATTCATGAATATTTTGCCATGAGCGTTAGAAATGGTAAAATATCATGAATATAATGCTTACCCATATTTAAATAATTATTTCGATTCTGATATGAAAATAGAGAAATTTTACATTTCGCGACTACCTAGGTAAAGGTTTATTTTGGCTGTTCCAATTTCCGAGAACCTCCCTTGTTTCGAAATTATTATATTTCTCGTGTAAAACTTAGTAGAAAAAGAAGAAATATAAATTAAAAACAAACAAACATATTTATTAACATTTACAATAAAATTTAACAATCAAAACAAAGAACGACAAAATTAAATAAATGCTTCATTACATCAGTGGCCGTGTGGCGTGTCTGGGACTGTTCATGTGTTGTTGTGTTTGCGTGAGAAATGAAAACCGCTTACCGCATTTGGGCGATCTTATGCTCCTGTTTTTGATCCACAATGGTGCAAATTTAAGTCGACAGTTATTTTCCACAATAATCAACATTTTGAAATTCGGTTGCGTTTTCATTTTGATACGTAACGGTAACTTCGTTTGTGGTGGGGGCGGGAAAAGTCTCGCGGTTTGCATTGAACGTCATTGTAAACAACGCAACGTCCCGTGAAAACACAACGTAGCTAAAGTCAAGGAAGACTTGTAACATGTAAACAATAAAGGCATAGAATAGAAAATGGACTTGTTATCGTGAAAACATGTTATCTATTGGATTTTCTTACAAAGGTACAAAATAAAATAAATTTTAAAGCAAAAACATCAACACACGGGGGTTTTTGAAATGGCTGGAACAGCCGTATTTGTTGAATATTTAAATAGAGGTGTGTTTCCAAAGCGTTTGAAGGACGTCATATTAGAATTGTTGTTTTACGTCCAGCAAGCAATATTTCAGCTATATTCAGGACGTGGAAATAAGAATTTTAATTAATTTAATAATTTAAAGAATATCTATCCTTTCTAAAACGTGGTCTCATATACTAATATGAGCACATATACAGATAAAAAGAAAACTAAACAATAAAAAGTATTCAATATCACAATTTAAAATCCAATTTAATTTTCCTGTATAAATCGATTTCCTTTTAAAACTTAAAATTGTGTCTCCAGCGACAGTTATAAATAAACTCTTATAAGAATTAACGGAATAAAAACTTTCCCGAATGTGTGACACGTCAAAATAGTCCATCAAGACATGCTTGATGGTATATGGACAGTTGCATGGTACACACATTGGTTCATTGTTTAAAATATAACTATATGTCGTGCTGGTATGCACAAGACGACACCTTCATTATGAACTTCGAGATCCCAACCACGGCGTTATAAATTAGAAAGTCATTAAAAATAAATAATTTAAAAATCATTAAAAGGAATTTTACAGTTAACAATGTCAATTTCTACGGCAGCCTTAGCCTACCTGTCCACGACTTTGTATCCATGGATTCCCACATGGCTGGGAATCCAGAAAAATACAACCTCTTTACCCTATATTGTCAAGGATTTGTAAATGTGGAGGATTTTAAAAATAAATGGATTCTTTTTTTACAAATTTCAATTGCAAACGATATGATAAAGAATCAGAGCAGATAAAAAATTTACTTTCAACTGACGATGCAACAAAAAGAGTGTCAAAGAATAGCTTGTGCCTCTGCATGGGCATGGAAGACTTAAGCAACTTTATCACCATCTGTATATATTGTGCTATGGTCAGAATATTTAGATTTTATTTCTGCAAACTGTTGCTGAAAAACTAAAGAGTTTGTTTCGGATTTTTTATGCATTCTGAAGTCATAAATAAATACGGGCTTGTAGTTCAACCGGGGAGGATTATGTAGAATTTCGACTGAAGCTATTTCATTTTAATTATGCCAGAATATTCCAAATGAGATTGAATTCTTAGGCCAAAGGGCTGTTTTTTTATTTGGATGTTGTTCAAAAATGTTCTCGTAAAGAGGTTTGAAAACACAGTTGTGAGCAGGATTGTCAGGGTTAGCCTTTAACTTGGTAAAGTATTGCAAACCGAGCCTAACTCTTCTTCGATATAACGATGGCTCGTTTGCTTCAACATATAAACTTTCTCATGTGATTCTAAAAGCTCCAAGGCATAGTCGCCAACCTTGATGGTGAACCGTAACCGATTTTGACGTATAACTTGCGAGCCGAACCATAAATAAAACAACCATAATCCAATTAGATCGAACCACTCAGCACCCCAGTTGGTGTTGGTTGATTGATTGATTATTTGTTGTTTTTCGTCCAGCAAGCAATATTTCAGCAATATTCAGGACGTGAAAATTATAATTTTTAAATCATTAGTATTTTTAAATTAGTAGTACCTCATGCCTCCCTTTTATACCAAAACGTGATCTCATACAATAATATGAGAATATATATGCAGATAAAAATGGTAGTTAAAACAATAACAAGTACGAATCTTCACAATTAAAAGTGATACTACAGAATAGAAACGTTCCCGAATGTGGGCCACGTCCACACAGTCCATCAAGACATGCTTGATGATGTATGGACTGTTGCATGGCACACATTAAGGTCGTGAAATGATGATGAATGAAAATGGGATGGGACACAAGGAAAAATAGGGGTAACGGATTTTAGATTGCCACTGGCAAATGGGAGGATAGATAGGGTCGGGCAATTTAGCCTCCTGTAGCGGGATCGAAATCCCTATTCATAGCGAATACTACAGCAGCATTCTTTAATGTGCGAGGAACGTGGCATTTTTCCCAACACGGTGCACTAATATGGTTTGCGGTCAGGTTTTCCGTATTATGGCCTGACAACCCCAGCTTGCCAGGGGTACCCCATTCAACCACCTGGAGCACACATCCCAGTCGGTCTTTAGGCAAACCGACCTGACACGCCGGTCAGGGTACTGGGCGCTATTTAGTCGCCTTTTACGACAAGCTAGCGCGACTGCGGTCTATTCTTTTAGCCACCCGGATCCCGCACGGGGCGAATCCAGAAGAAGATAACATCTTTTCCTAAAGCAATAAGAGATTTGTAAATTTGAATAATTTTTAAAATATTAGAATTTTTGATTTTGACATTTTCAATAGCCAGTAGACTAGACAGGGAATCGAAGAAGACAATAAATTTGCATTCGTCTGACGAAGCAACTATTTTCATCGAAAGAAAAAAAATAGCTTGCGCCTCTGCTGTAAATACAGATGAGGCAGACGGAAGACGGCGAGTTTCAAGACAGCAGCCGATGCGACTTGATCACCGTCTTTTGATCCGTCTTTGTAAATAGTACCATAGTCAGGGTTACAAGATTTAAGTTCTGCATAATGTTGTTGTATTAATAAATGGTTTGTGTCGGACTTTTTGTTTTCTTAGATCATAAATAAATATCGGTTTGGGGTTTAACCACGAAGGATTATGAGTAATTTCGATTGCAGCAATTTCATCTAAATTTATACCGGAATTTTCCAAATAAGATTTAATTCAGATGCCAAAAGTTTGAATTTTGTTTGGATGTTTTTCGAAAATGTTTTGATAAAGAGGTTTGAAAACACAGTCGTGGGCGGGGTTGCCAGGATATGCCTTTAGTTTGGTTGCATATTGCAAAGCGAGCTTTATTCTTCTTTAATACAAAGAAGGCTCACCTGCTTCTACATATAAACTCTCAACAGGTGTGGTTCTGAAAGCTCCAAGTCATAGTCTTGTTGTATAGTATAAAATATTTTGACATATGACTTGCGAGCAGAACCATAAATAAAACAACCATAATCCAATTTAGATCGAACCAGCGATCTATATACATTAAGTAAAACGTCGCACTCAGAACCCCAGTCGGTACTGGCTACGACTTTTAAAATATCTAATGCCTTTAGGCATTTATTTTTTATCATTTTGATATGGGGAAGTAGGGTGTGCTTTGAATCGAATATTAAAACAAGAAAAGTAGTTTCTCTCACAATTTGTATAGGATTGTTATATAATGTTAGTTCGGGATCTGGATGCAATTTTCTTTTGTTACAAAAATGCATGCCAACAGTTTTGGCAGTGGATAGTTTAAAACTATTCTCCGTTGCCTATTTTCTATTCTTTTTAAATATAACTGTAGTTGACGTTCAATATTATTCATTGTTTTTCCTCGATAACAAATGAGCAAATCGTCAACATATTGAGAACCATCAATATTATCTGTCAAGACTTGAGCAAGTCTATTAATTTTAATACTGAATAAAGTAACAGAAAGGATGCTACCTTGAGGAACATTCATTTCTTGTTCAAAGGGGTCAGACAGAGTTGAATTCACACGAACTTTAAATTCCCTATCAGACAAAAATTTTGAAATGAAGGTAGGAAGTCTACCTTTCAACCACATATAAAAAAGATCTTTTAAAATGCCATATTTCCATGTTGTGTCGTATGCTTTTTCTAGATCGAAAAAGATCGACACAACATGTTCATTGTTGGCAAATGCGTTTCTTATGTATGTTTCGAAACGCACCAGATGATCTAGGGCAATTCTCCATGGTCTAAATCCACATTGGATATTGGACAGAAGGTTGTTTGATTCTGAAAACCAGACAAGGCGATCATTGACCATCTTTTCCATGGTTTTACGAAGACAGCTTGTGAGTACTATAGGCCGATAGTTGGACGCTTCTGAGTTATCTTTTCCTGGTTTTGGAATAGGCACCACAGTGCCCATTCCAAATAGATTGTGTTAAGTACCTTTTTTATCTGTATATATTCTCATATTATTCTTTGAGATTTCGGTTTATTATAAACGGACGCATGACGTACTACTAATTTCAAAACAGTAATTTTCACGTCCTGAATATAGGTGAAATATTGCTTGCTGGACGTGAAACAAACAATCAATCAATCAATCAGGAATTGTTCCATTAGCAATTGAAATAAAAGTTTCATTGAATTTTAAAATCTGATCAGAAATAGTTTCAAAAGTATCCGAGTTAAGTCGCGAGTTGTTCAAATAGAGGCCAAGTTGGCTTTGTTAAATTTACATAGAGCGGCTCGTTCTGTGTTGGAAGAGTGCAAAGATTCCAATATAATGGGAAAGTGATCACTGCCACAGAGATCGTTTTGGAGTTTTCATGAGAAATTGGGCAACAGAGAAGGATCTGCTGTTGTAGGATCACTAGCCGAATATTACGGAATATTACCCATCCCCAAGATTTAAATATGCATTAGTTCCATCATTAAAAATCTTCTTTATTCATTAAGCTTTCAATTATTTTACCTTTATAGTTCATTGTGTTACTGCCCCATAAAGGGTTGTGTCCGTTGATGTTCCCATGTAATATACAAGAGGTCGGAAGCTGATCAGTAAGATGTTTCAACTAAATTTAATGAAGAATTCGGAGGGATATACAGAACATAAAGTATTCGTTTTATCTAAAGATATCATTACAGCAACCACATGAAGATCAGTGTTGAGATCAACAGGGCTATGTAAAACTTTTAAAATTACAAGAATGGTAAAGCCGTCAGCAGCTCTATCATTCTCGTCTACATATGTGCTGCATATAGAATAGTTTTTGAAAGATATGTTATCACTTCGTTTTAGGTGGGATTCTTGGAGGTAAAATGCAACAGGAAGAAAGGCTTGAACTAATAATGTAATTTGAAGAAAATTAATCTTAAGACCTTGCCAATTCCATTGTATTATTGTACCCATTACGGTCTGCGAATAGGGGAATAGTTGACAGTTTTTTTGTGAATATTCCGCCGGTTTCTGCTAGGGGATCTACTTTAGATCCAGTATCTGGGAGTAGTGTATCCAAGGGATCGCCGCAGATAGTAGTGTCTAGATGATTTAGACTACCAAACATGTTGTGGATCTTAATGGGATTCCGAAGCAGTTTTGGAGTACGATCTCCTTTTTGATTTGAGTTTTTATTGGAATTTGAATTGCAAATAGTATCGTTAGAATTTTTTTTAAGGCGGGGGCTGCTTGAAGAATTAGTTGATGATTATTGAGATGGTGCCGAATATGTAGCAGTTTGAGAGGATGAAGATTTTCGGGAAGAATTGTATTATTTTGTCTGTTGCTTCAACTGATAATTTGAAAGGTTCTTTTTTGTCAATAGGCCAGGTGATAATTGTCTGTGTTTCAACTGTACTGGAGTATGACGTTGATGCAGGAGATGAGAGATTGTTTGAAATTGAAGAGGCCACGTGCCTTAGGGTATGTGATATTTTTTTCGGTTTTTAATTTTTGAATTTCTTTTTTCTTTTTTGAAGTGAGCACAATCCTTGGATGAGGACATGTGGGCTTCGACCCAATTGGCACACTTCGGATTATTTGTGCAGGTTAAGACTTCATGTCCTACCTCTACACATTTAAAGCATACGAAGGAGACTCTACATTGTCCTTTACCATGGCCAAATTTCGGACATTTGAAGCGGCGCAAGGATTTGGAGGTTTCGATTTAAGACGAATTTCTTCACCTGTCAGTTCAGAGCGATCATCGTCTATGTAATGAATAATACCCTGACAGGAATTTAATGTTCTGTGAGGTGTGGATGTAATGTCTCAATCTAAAATTGTATGCAGTTGTAATAAAATTACGGATTGCTGTTTTTTAGAAACTTCAATAAGTAGGGAGCCAGATTTCATTTTAGTGACGTTTTTAACGTCCCCTGCACAACCCTTGATGGTTTTTCTATAATAAAGGGAGAAACTTTGCATAGAGGTTTGATAGTATCCTTACTTGTAAATACAATCAATCTTGTCCAGTGTTCATCATCAACTATTGCTTCAAGCGGAATGCCATTTTTGGGGGACTTGTTTGTGTTAAAGGTGCATCGGAAGCCGTGACAAAAAGAATGCGTTTCACCACCATGGTCACCCAACCTCCACGGAGTACCAACAGGGGCAATGCTTGGTGTCTGCGGATCACCAGCAGAAATCATCAGGTGTTCGAAGCGTGGTATACGCAAACAGACGAATTTCGCAATGAACAACCGATTGAAACTCTATCTACTTGATTGACCTATGAGCCACCGCATTGTTAAAGAATGTTGAATAGAAGGGTCTTACAAATATGTAAACTTGAAAGATTGTCTGGACGCTTTGCTGATAAAGTTTGCTAAAACTGATCAGGTGAATTAGACAAATAAGACAAGCATGATAAGGTTTAAGACCAATTATCCCTAAGCACCAAAATAACTGGGACATGACATGTCTCAGATTTTGCTGATTTTCATTTCATAAGTTTCAATTGACCATTGGATCACAAAAATGATGACTGTTTGTTATGATTGACCACGGTTGCCATGGTAACCGAAGCGGTCATTTTTTATCATTTCTCATACTGCGAAATATCCTATATTCAATTCCCAATTTGTTATTAAAAAATCAAAGCATATTCAATATAACATTTTATTTGCTTTATTCAATACCTCATAGACAATATTCAAAACAGTTTCAAGACTACACATAAATGTGTAGTCAGAACCAGGCTATGCAATATGTCATGAAATCATGGATTTTCTCTGGAATTTTTCTACCAAAAAATTTCCATTTTTGCCACTTTTCTGACTCCATTTTAAGAAAATGCACCAATCACAAATACTCATGATGAATATAATTACATAAATTGATGACTAATATTCAAAACTTATAAAAATCTCAATGGGGTAACAAAAGATGTCTTAAGAAAACACTGTCAAAGATGGTTACCATTGTAACTTGTGAAAAAAAGCCATTTCTGTATTGTTCAATATTTCCACGAAACTACTATTTCTTAGGGTTAAATTAAATCATCCTTAATTATTATTTTTAACAGACATCCTATAAACTTAAAATGACATTGAAATCATTTCAGGGTACAGTGTCTCAAGGTCAAGGTCAACTAAAAATTGAGCTTTAAAATATGAAAATCTCGAAGCAAAATCAATTTTAAGTGACCTTGAAAACCACACAAGTGACCTTGAAAGTTTTCCTAGGTCATGCTATGTTGAAAAGATCCATTTTAGGTACATATGATGACAACAATTGTTATCTTGTCTCATATTAGAAGTATGTCATACATATATTTAAATATCGAAAAATTGCTGTTTTTGTTTTATTACCATGGTAACCAACTTTAACGGTGTTTTCTAAAGACATTTTTTCTTACCCCATTGAGATTTTAGTATTTTTTTAATATTAATTATCAACCTATGTAATTATATTCACGATGAGTATTTGTGATTGGTGCATTTTCTGAAAATGGAGTCAGAAAAGTGGCAAAAATGGTAATATTTTTAACCAAAAATTATAGAGAATAATTCCCTATTTCTTGACATGTTCAATAGTCTCGGTCTGATCACACATATATTGAAAGTGTTGTAACTGTTTTGAATATTGTCAATGAGATATTGAATTAAGCAAATAAAAAACTTCTATTGAATATGAATTGATTTTGCCCTGAAAAATTGGGATTTGAATATCGCCCTTTTCACTGTATTTTAATCGGCCCAAAGTGGCTGCCACAGTTACCATGGCAACCAAAGTCAAATCATAACAAACCATCATTATTTTGTGATCCAATGGTCAATTTCAACTTATAAAATGAAAATCGGAGACATGTCATGTCTCACCCTATATGGAAATCCTTTGATCCTTATGGAGAATTGGTGTTAATATCTATGCTAATTTATTACATCATGTTTTTCCAAGCACTGTTAAAGTAAAGGTGTACATTTAAGGGTGTACATTTGAGTAAATACAACTTTGATAATTGAAAAGCATTCTGTAATAAAAAAAATCTTCTCATTTGTAAGAACAAAATGTTGTCTAACTTGATTGATGGGTGTCTAATTAGAGGCAGGCACTGCTTACTCGTCCGGAGCACCTGAGTGCACCCATGGTTTTTATTGGGTTCGGGTTACTCTCTTTCTGTGTTTTATGTTTTTGATTTTTGTTTTGTGTTTGTCAATATCCGGATTTGTAACTGTCCCTTGGTTTTTGGCTCTTGTTCTTCGGTCGGTTTTCTTTGCGACTTTCGTTTTGATTGATGACTAAGGGTCCTCTACAAGCATTCCTTATTTGGCCATAATCAGACAAATAACATGGATGGCTGAAATTTAAATACATTCTCCTTTAAAACTACTAAACCCAATAGAATTGAATAAAATATGTCCTTTACATATATCTGTTTCAATGATAAGACCTAAAGGCTTCCAAGAAGAGATCGTTTTTGATTAACAGTTTTAAATGTGATTCGTCTTATAAAACTATAAGCCAAAAAAGTAACTTTTTTACACTGTTAAAATATAGGTCCATAACAAAGTATACACAGTTTATGCTATATTGGCTTCACCAATGGTCACGTTATAAATCCTTATTTCTTTCAGATGAAATTAATTAACGTTTTTTGCAAATACAAGACCATTGATAGATTGAGTTTTGTTTTACGTCCAGCAAGCAATATGTCAGCTATATTCAGGACGTGAAAATTATTATAATTTCATTATTAGAACATCCAGTCCTTTGGGTTAAAACGTGATCTCAAACAATAATATGAGAGTATATACAGATAAAAAGGGTAATTAAAACAATAAAAACTATGAAGTATCACAAATTTTCAGACACATTAAATTTTACAATATAAATTAATTTCTTTCAAAAACTTTAAAATTGTGTCGCCTGCGACAGTTTTAAATAAATTAAAAAATGAATCTACATTATCGAAACGTTCCCGAATGTGCGTCACATCCACACAGTCAATTAAAACAATTAAATGGTGTATGGCGCTTTGCATGGCACACATTCGGGTTTTGGCTTGTTATATAAAATATAACTATGTGTCGTCCCGGTATGACCAAGACGACACCTTGTTAAAACCACTTGATCTCTACCTCTATATGATTTAAAATTAGTCAGTGATTTATAAATTTGAATTATTTTAAAAATAAATGGATTTTTAATTTTTGAATTTTCAAATGCCTAAATACATGACAAAAAATAGGAGCAGATAATAAATTTACTCTCATCTGACAAAGCAATAATGTTTAGTGCAAGGAGGATAGCATAATGCAGGAGAAGCGGAAAGAAGACGGCGAGTTTCAACGCGCTATCTAAAGACAGCGGCTGATGCAACTTTATCGTCGTCCTTCGAGCCATTTGTACCAATTGCAAAATGGTCAGGATAGTGAGCTTTTACTTCTGCAAAGTATTGTTGAATAATTAAAAGGTTTGTGTCATACTTTTTATGGTTTCTAAGGTCAAAAATTAATACCGGTTTTGGGTTTTACCATGATGGTGGGTTATGTGGAATTTCAATAGCAGCAATTTCATCTACATTTATACCAGAATTGATCAAATGAGGTTTTATTCTGATGCCAAAAGGTTGAATTTTATTTAAATTTTTTCAAAAATATTTTTGTAAAGAGGTTTGAAACTAGTGGTGGGCCGCCGGGATACGCCTTCAGTTTGGTTGCATATTGCAAACCGAGCTTAATTCTTCTTTGATACAAAGAAGGCTCGTCTGCTTCTACATACAAACTATTTCCTGGAGTGGTTCTAAAAGCTCCAAGACATAGTCGCAATCCAAATACAAGACCAAAGTTTAGTTTTAGGAGAATTGCATGGTAAAAGGCATTTCTGGCCAATCAAAATAACTTGCAAGCATGAAAAGTATTTGTTTTATTGAAATCTATTAACACAAAGATGAGTGATAATGCTTTCAAACAAACGAAATATTTGAGATAAATTGCATTAAAATGCATCCAAAGCAGATGATTATTTCAGCATACCTGTACATAATATATATAATAATCTTAATAATAATATGAGAATTAGAGCACAGATAAATTTGTATATTTAATTGTAAGCAACATTTTCATTTAGACAAGTCATGTCAATGCATTTATGCCAGCTCTTTGGTTCAAGCTATCGTACCACTCTAAGTATAATCCCAGTTGGATGACATTTACAATGTCCATATTTTGCTATACAATATAAAGTTTATTTGTACTTGTTTTAACAGGTAGAATTGTGAGGATTTGCAGTAATTACAAACAACATCTATTTACTGCAAATGTGTAGATATTGTGTTCATCCTGAAACTATACCCCGTGTTGGACCCAGGGCACAGGAGAATAGGTCCTCATCTTTCAGCTTGCAGTAAGAGTCTGCTAACAGAGGCAACACTTGCCGTGTGTTGCAACCCGTGTCGATTAGAGGACGGGTTTTCAGTAGGCCGGGTAAAAGGTCCCGATAATCGACTGAACCCTTACGTTTTCTAGGCAGGAAATCGAGTTAGCTTTGACTTCGAAGAATCGGCATGTCACGTCTTGCCCTTTGTAAATCCTTCTTATTTGAGCTATTTCAAACTATTCTATGAAATGTACTTACTATTTGATAGACAGCTTCCTGAAAGGATTTGCAAAAAAGGCGGTGGCTGAAGGGCAAAGTTTCCTCGGCTTAATAGAAGCGACATGTTTTCCGTGTGTTGCAACCCGTGATGGTGAAGGAAGAGATCCTGGTGGTTGAGAGATCATTAGTGCGGGTCAGCGGGTTTCGATTTTCAATACACCACTTTGGCCCTGACTTCAACTAGACGGGATACCGGATGGACCCGGTTCGGTCAATCGGCTGGTCACGCCGAGCCGTTAACAAGCTTCTCGCCATTTTTCTTATCACATGATCATATCATGTGAATTTTAGTTCGAAAGTTTTCAGTTACAAGCTGTTAAGAAGGCGGTGGCTCATGGGTCAATGGAGTAGATAGAGTCTCGAACGGTTGTTTCTCCAGTTAACTCTGGCACGAAGCTTGCGTTCGTTAAGAAATTCATCTTTTTGAGTATACCACCCTTGGAACACCTGATGCTTTCTGCTGGTTATCCGCACAGACCACGCATCGCCCCTGTTGGCACTCCGTGGCGGGTGGGTGACAAGGGGGATGAACCGCATTCTTTTCATCATGGCTTCTAAAACATTAAATATAAGATGTCCAAAAAAAGAAAAAAATGACTAACCGCTTGAAGAAATTGTTGATGAAGATTTATGGTCAAGATTCATTGTATTATCCAGCAAAAATCACAGTAAACCAATAACTAATGTCTCTCCATTCGTTATTGAAAAGTGATAAAAGGTTGTGCAGGAGATGTTTAGAACGTCACCAAAATGAAATATGGTGGTATTCTCATTGAATGCAACAAAAAACACCAATCATTGAACTTGCTTAAACTTACAAACATTAAATTTCGGCCTCCCCCAGAGGACATTAAACTCAAGTCAAGGAATCATCCATTATCGGAACGATGATCTCGCCGAGCTTACTGACTTATTGACGACGAGATCTGTACAGAATTACAACTTCAGGGTATTACAAAAGTTAAAAGATTTATTGCCAACAGATTGTTCAGGTTAAAATGAACACCTTCCTTCGAAATTTGCACTCTCTAACTGTCCCCCAATCAATCAAAATAGGTCTCCAAAATATTAGTCAGCGCATATATTCCCAACCCTGTGCGCAGCTTTAAATGTCAAGAATTCGGACACGGAAAAGGTCAGTGTAAAGGAACACTCGTATGATTTAGGTGTGCAAAGCCAGGGCATGAGGGCTTTACCTGCACTAAAACTCCAAAATGTGCTAACTGTGGTGAAGCCCATATGTCCTCCTCAAAAGACTGTCAGCATTTTAGAAAAGAAAAGGAAATCCAAAAATGAAAAACCAAAAAAAATCACCTACCCTGAGGCTCGTCGTCTGTACAGTTTGGCGAGCAATCCATCATCTTCTGCCACATCCTACGCCAGCGTGACCAAACGCGTTTATGTAACATCGGAAACGCAACTATGATCATATGATCCTTTGGTAAAAAAAACCCATAACGACTTCCAGCTGAAACAACTGACAAACTCATTTCATCCCCGAAATCTTCCTCCTCTCAGACTTCTACTTCTTTGACATCAAAGCAAAATAAACCATCAACTTCTTCTTCCAGCATCCCAAAAATTCAAATGTTAACTTCAATTCAAATGCAAACGCAAATAAAAAAGGAGATAGAACTTCAAAACTGCTTCGGGATCCCATTAAGATCAACAACAGGATTGGAAGTCTAAAAAATCTAGACACTACTATCTAGGGCGATCCCATGGATACACTACCCACCGATACTGAAGCTAAACGTAGATCCCCCTGCCGAAACCAGCGGAATAGCCCCAAAAACTGTCAACTATTCCCCTATTCGCAGACCATAATGGGTACAATAATACAATGGAATTGTAGAGGGCTTAAGATCATATTTTTTTAAATTACTTTATTAGTTCAAGCCTTTCTTCCTGTTGCATTTTGCCTCCAAGAATCCCATCTAAAACGAAGTAATAACATATCTCTAAAAAACTACTCTATATACAGCACATATGTAGACGAGACTGATAGAACTGCTGGCGGCTCTACCATTCTTGTAAAAGATCAAGATTTACATAGCCCTGTAGATCTCTACACTGATCTTCAGGCGGTTGCTGTTAGAATACCTTTAGACAAAAAATTACTTCTGTGTATATCCCTCCAAATTCGTCATTAACTTTAAATCAGTTGAAACATCTTACTGATCAGATTCCGGCCCCTTATATATAACTTGGGGACTTACATATTTGAATCCTGGGAATGGATCGTATTTGGCTATTGATCTTACAATAGCAGATCCTTCTCTGTTGCCCGATTTCTCATGAAAAGTCCATGACGATCTCTGTGGCAGTGATCTCTTTTTCATTATATTGTCATTGTTCTCCTCCGTCACAGAACGAGCCGCTCGGTATAAATTTTACAAAGCCAATTGGCCTCTCTTTGAACAACTCTGTATAGAGCGACTTAATTCGGATACTTTGAATCTATTTCTGATCCAATTTTAAAATTGGAACTTGATTCGTAAAATTAAAGTTAAAACAGGAAATCATTTAAAGGATGGACAAGACTTGTTAACATCAAAGTCGGACAAATCAAATAAATTGGCCGAAACATATGCAACACGCTCCTCTGATGAAAATTATCACAATTGTCAGCGGTTCAAAATTCAAAAAGAAAAATCAAAACTCAATCTCCAGTCACAAAATTTAGAAGATTATAACATTTTTCTTTGGAATATTTTCCATCTATTGTCGTAAGCTTTTCTAGATCGAAAAAGATCGACACAACGTGTTCATTTTTGGCAAATGCATTTCTTATGCATGTTTCGAAACGCAACAGATACTCTAGTGTATTTCGACCTTGTCTAAATCCACATTGGATATTGGACGGAAGGTTGTTTGATTCTAAAACCAGACAAGGCGATCATTGATCATCCTTTTCATGGATTTACAAAGACAGCTTGTGAGGGCTATTGGTCGATAGTTGACGCTTCCGAGTGATCTTTTCCTGGCTTTGGAATAGGCACAACAGTCTTATAAATCGTACTAACAAAATGGTTCAGTAACAGGCTGTTAAGAAGGCGGTGGCTCATGGGTCAATCAAGAAGACCGAGTTCCGAACGGTTGCATCGCCAGGTAACCCCGGGCATGCGTTCATTAAGAAATTTGTCTGTTTGAGTATACCTCCCTTGGAACACCTGATGCTTTCTGCTGGTGATCCCCAGACACCAAGCATCGCCTTTGTTGGCACTCCGTGGCGGGTGGGTGGCAAGAGTGGTGAACCACATTCTTTCATCATAGCTTCAGAAATACAAATAAAAAATGGTACATAAAGAACAAATGACTTTCCTCTTGAAGAATTGGTTGTTGAAGAAAATTGATCTAAAAAATTATCTAGCAACGACCCTACTAAATCTTTGGCAAAAGTATCTTCTTTCATCAAAGAAAAAGCTATTAAAGGGTGTGCAGGAGACGTTTAAAACGTCACACAAATGAAATCTGGTTCCCTCCGTATTGAATGTAACAGAAAACACCAGTCTTCAAATTTACTTAAACTTTCAAAAATTGTTGATTTAGAAATATCTAGCTCTCCCCACAGAACTCTAAACTCGAGTCAAGGGATTATTCGTTACCGAGGCGAAGATCTCTCGAAATTATCGGACGACGAAATCTGTTTAGAACTAGAGCCTCAGGGTGTTAACAAAAGTGAAAAGATTTATTGCTAACAAACAGGGTGTTCAGGTAATACTGAACACCTTTCTGTTTAATTTCAACACACCCACTGTCCCCGAATCCATCAAGATTGGTCTCTACAAAGCTAAAGTCAGTGCATACATCTCCATCCCTGTGCGCTTAATTAAGTGTCAAAAGTTCGGCAATGGAAAGGGACAGTGCAGAAGTCACCTGATTTGTTTTAATTGTGCAGAGGAAGGACACGAGGGCTTCACCTGCACTAAAACTTCAAAGTGTGCTAATTGTGGCGAAGCTCAAATGTCCTCATCACTTTAAAAAGGAAATTCAAAAAATAAAAACTGAAAAAAAACATCTTTTACCCGGAGATGTCGTCTGTATAATACAAAGAAATATCCCTCGACTCCTGCTTCAACGTCATACGCAAGTGTGGCCAACGCGTTCTGACTTCAGTTGAAACGCAGACAATCATCACCTGGCTTGTTGACAAACAGGAACCTTCAAAATTAACAGTTACAACAACAGACAAAATCATTACATCTTCACGAAAATCTTCATCTTCATAAAATGCTACGTCTTCAGCACCCTCTAAAACTGCTATTTCTTCAGTACCCTCTCAATCCTCAACCAATTCTTCAAGCAGTCAAAAAAATTCAAAAAATACCAACTCCAATTTAAATTCTTCTTACTCAAATAAAAACTCAAATTACAAAGGAGATCGTACTCCAAAACTGCTGAGGGATCCCATAAAAGGGATCCCATAAATGAAGTAATAAGAAAAATGAAGACAATCTTGTTAAGGGCTCGGCGTGACCAGCCGATTGACCGAACCGGGTCCATCCGGTCTCCCGTCTAGTTGAAGTCAGGACCAAAGTGGTGTATTGAAAATCGAAACCCGCTGACCCGTACTAATGGATGCAGCAGAGTGATCTCTCAACCACCAGGATCCCTCCACCATCACGGGTTGCAACACACGTCAAACATGTCGCCTCTATAAAGTTGAGGAAACTTTGCCCTTCTGCCACCGCCTTCTTTGCAAATCCTCTAAGGAAGCTGTCTATCAAATGGTAAATGCATTTCATGGAACAATTTGAAGGAAAATAATGTCATAGAGTAGCTTAAATGAAAAGGATTCACAAAGGGCAAGACGTGACATGCCGATTCATCGAAGTCACGGCTAACTGGATTCCCGTCTCGAAAAGGTAAGGGTTCAGTAAGTGATCGGGGCCGTTTACCCGGCCTACTGAAATCCCGTCCTGTAATCGACACGGGTCGCAACACACGGCAAGTGTTGCCTCTGTTAGCAGACTCTTACTGCAGGCTGAGGAAGCCGTGGGCCTATTCTCCTCGGCCCCGGGTCCCACGCGTGGTTAAAATAAATGGATGATTATGTATTTATAAAATCACCTAACACACAAATGTCCTATTGGACATTGTTTTTTGAACCATAACAGAAACTAAACATCATTTAAAGTGCCGACAATGTTAGGACACTGCATTATTGATACAACTTTAAGTATATCAGACACTCTATATACAGATACTAAATATACTAACCATTAAATAATTATAAACCAATTTCGATATACATATATGCATCAGGGTTCCAGAAATGGTCATATTTGAAAAAAATACTTACGCCAAAATATTAGACTAAAACAAAAATCATATTTTACATGATCATTTAATGTTTCTTTCTTTATAATTCAGAGATACATTTAAATGGGGAACATTGAAGAAACATGAACATAAAGTGAAGACGAAGACGGGCAGGAAAATAATAAGGCTTTATCCCACAAGCGGCATTTACTGGTGAGGGTCTGCATCATTATATAAAGCAGCAGTACACTCAAGAAATATGTAATACATACTATACAAGACAGTGATAAATACCTCTGCATTTTTGCACTTGTAACTATTAAATTTTGATTGATTGATTGGTTGATGTTTAACGTCCAGCAAGCAATATTTCAGCTATATTCAGGACGTGAGCAATTTTATAAATTGATGATATTTAATAATTAGAAAGTTGGCATAGAAACAGCCCTGTCAAAAAATAGTTATACTGTAATCTCACACAATAGTATGAGGGTATATACACATAAAAATAACGTGATTAAAATAATAAAATATTAAATAACAGCATAGATATATGAGATTATACTTTATTATACATATTAATTTCCTTTAAGACTGTAGAATTTTATCGCCAGCGACATTTGTAAACAAATTAAAGTAAGAATTCACAGAATAAAAACGTTCCCGAATGTGGGCCACATCAACACAGTCCATCAAGACATGCTTGATTGTATATGAACTGTTACATGGCACACACTCGGGTCGTGGTTCACCATTTAAAATATAATTATGGGTCGTCTTGGTATGACCAAGACGACATCGAGTTAAAACTACTTTGTCTCTACGATATGTAAAAGTGTTATTTTTAAATAAAGGACTTAAAATCAGTAAAAGGTAGTTTACAGTTGATGATGTCATTATTAAAGGCTTTCCTAGCTTCCCTGTCCACGACTGTGTTTCCATGGATTCCCACATGACTGGGAATCCAGAAAAACACAACAACTTAACCCAAAGTTGTTAAGGACCTGTAAATTTGAATAATTTTTAAAACTTTATTTTTAATGTCAAGAAGGCACGATAAAGAATCGGAGCATACAAGAAATGTATTCTCTACTGACGAGGCAGCAATTTTTAGTGCAAGAAGAATGGCTTGGGTTTCTGCACTAAATACGGAAGAAGACGGAGGAAGACTTTATCCCCGTCCTTCGAACCACCTGTATAAATTGCAGAATGGTCAGTATAGTAAGATTTGATTTCTGCAAAGTTTTGTTGAATAACTAAAGGGTTTGTGTCAGACTTTTTATGGTTTCTAAAGTCAAAAATAAATACCGGTTTGGGGTTTAACCATGGCAGATTATGAGGAATTTCAATAGCAGCAATATCATCTTAATTTATACCAGAATTCAAATGAGGTTTTATTCTGATACCAAAAGGTTAAATTTTGTTTGGATGCTTTTCAAAAATGTTTTGATAAAGAGGTTTAAAAACACAGTCGTGGGCGGGGTTGCCAGGATAAGCCTTCAATTTGGTTGCATATTGCAAAGCGAGCTTTATCCTTCTTTGATACAAAGAAGGCTCGTTTGCTTCTACATACAAACTATTAACATGCGTGGTTCTAAAAGCTCCACGGCATAGTCGCAATTCTTGATGATGAACCGTATCAAGGATTTTGACATATGACTTGCGAGCAGAACCATAAATAAAACAACAATAATCCAGTTTAGATCGAACTACTGATCTCTATAGATTAAGTTAAACGTCGCACTCAGCACCACAGTCGGTGGTGGCGACAACTTTTAAAATATCTAATGCCTTTAGGCATTTATTTGATAACATTTTATATGGGGTAGAAAAGTTAGCTTTTAATCAAATATGAGACCAAGAAAAGTAGTTTCTTTTACAATTTGAATAGGATTATTATATAATTTTAATTCGGGATCAGGATGCATCTTCCGTTTATTACAAAAATGAATACCAACGGTTTTTGCAGTAGAGAATTTAAAACCATTCTCCATTGCCCATTTCTCTATTCTATTTAAACATAACTGAAGTTGACGTTCATGTTTTTTCCTCGGTAACATATGAGAAAATCGTCAACATATAGAGAACCATCAATTTTATCTTTCAAGACTTGAGCAAGGCTATTAATTTTAATACTAAATAAAGTAACAGAAAGGATGCTACCTTGAGGAACATCCATTTGTTGTTCAAAAGGGTCAGATAGAGTTGAATTCACACGACCTTTAAATTCTCTATCGGAAAAAATTTGAAATGAAGGTAGGAAGTCTTCCTTTCAACCCCATATCAAAACGATCGTTTAAAATGCCATATTTCTATGTTGTGTCGTAAGCTTTTTCTAGATCGAAAAAGATCGAAACAACATGTTCATTTTTGGCAAATGCGTTTCTTATGTATGCTTCAAAACGCACCAGATGATCTAGGATACTTCGCCCTTGTCTAAGTCCACATTGGATATTGGACAGAAGGTTGTTTGATTCTAAAAACCAAACAAGGCGATCATTGAACATCCTTTCCAAGCTGTCTTTTACAAAGACAGCTTGTGAGGGCTATAGGCCGATAGTTGGACGCTTCCGAGTGATCTTTTCCTGGTTTTGGAATAGGCACAACAGTGGCCATTTTCCAAATAGATGGTAAGTCACCCGTTTCCCAAATGTTGTTAAGAAGATTCGGAAGACATTGGAGAGAAGATTGTGGCAGATGTTTGAGAAGTTGATAATGGATGTCATCTGGACCACATGCTGTATCGTGAGATTTGTTCAATGACGCTTTGAGCTCTTCCAAAGAAAAAGGTTTATAATCTTCAAAACTTTTTGACTGGAAATTAAGTTTTGATTTTTGATCCGCTGAAAATTGGGATGATAATTTTCAGCAGAGGAGTGTGTTGCAAATGTTTCGGCCAATTTATTTGATATGTCTGACTCTGATGTTAACAAGTCTTGTCCATCCTTGAAATGATGGACATTTGTTTTACTGTTTTTACCTTTAATTTTACGAATCATGTTCCAAATTTTATTCATAGGGGTATGATTATATAATTTAGAAACAAAGTTACGCCAAGAGATGCGTCGTCTTTGTTTCGTTACCCTGCGAGCTTTCGCTCGAAAAAGTCGAAACTGGTTAAGATTATTTTGAGTTGGGTGTTTATTAAATCGTCGTTCGGCCTTTTTCCGGTCTTAAATAGCGTCCTCACAGCTGTCATCGAACCATGGTTTACTAGGATGTTTTGGATTTGTCGAGGTCTTAGGAATAGTTTCGTCAGCAATTGAAATAAGTGTTTCATTGAATTTTAAAATTGGATCAGAAATAGCGTCAAAAAAATCCGAGTTAAGTCGCTCCATACAGAGTTGTAAGATCGATAGCCGAATATGATCCATTCCCAAGATGTAAATATGTATGGGATCCATCATTAAGAATAAACAGATCTTCCTGATTCATTAAGCCTTCAATAATTTTACCTTTATATTTTATTGTGTTACTGCCCCTTACAGGGTAGTGTCTGTTAAAGTCCCCAAGTAATATATAAGGAGTCCGAAGCTGATCAGCAAGATGTTTCAACTGATTTAAATTTAATGAAGAATTCGGAGGGATAAAAACAGAGCATTAAGTAATTGTTTTTTCTAAAGATATTCCTACAGCAACCGCCTGAAGATCAGTGTTGAGATCTACAGGGCTATGAAAAACTTTAACAAGAATGGTAGAGCCACCAGCAGCTCTATCATTATTCTCGTCTACATATGTGCTGTATATAGAGTAGTGTTTTTAAAGATATGTTATCACTTCGTTTTAGGTGGTATTCTTGGAGACAAAATGCAACAGGAAGAAAGGCTTGAACTAATAAAGAAATTTCAAGAAAGTTAATCTTGAGACCTCGACAATTCCATTGTATTATTGTACCCATTATGGTCTGCGAATGGGGGAATAGTTGACAGTTTTTTGGGGCTATTCCGCCGGTTTCTGCTGGGGGATCTACTTTAAGATCCAGTATCTGGGGGTAGTGTATCCATGGTATCGCCCCAGATAGTAGTGTCTAGATTATCTAGACTTCCAAATCTGTTGTGGATCTTAATGGGATCCCGAAGCAGTTTTGAAGTTCTTTCTCCTTTTTTTGCGTTTGCATTTGAATTAGGGTTAACATTTGAATTTTTTGGGCTTCTTGAAGAAAGTGATGGTTTATTTTGATTTGATGTCGATGAAGTAGAAGTTTGAGGTGAGGAAGATTTTCGGGATGAAATGATTTTGTCAATTATTTCAACTGGAAGTCGTTCTGGGTCTTTTTTATCAATAGGCCAAGTGATCATAGTTTGCGTTTCTGATGTTACATAAACGCGTTTGGTCACGCTGGCGTATGATGTGGCAGATGATGATGGATTGCTCGCCGAACTGTACAGACGACGGGCCTCAGGGTAGGTGATGTTTTTTCGGTTTTTAATTTTTGAATTTCCTTTTCTTTTCTAAAGTGCTGACAGTCTTTTGAGGAGGACATATGGGCTTCACCACAGTTAGCACATTTTGGAGTTTTAGTGCAGGTAAAGCCCTCATGCCCTGGCTCTGCACACCTAAAACATACAAGTGTTCCTTTACATTGTCCTTTTCCGTGTCCGAATATCTGACTTTAAAGCAGCGCACAGGGTTGGGAATATATGCGCTGACCTTAATATATTTTGGAGACCTAGTTTGATTGATTGGGGGACAGTTGGAGAGTTAAAATTTAGAAGGAAGATGTTCAGTTTAACCTGAACACCTTGTCTGTTGGCAATAAATCTTTTAACTATTGAAATACCCTGAGGTTGTAATTCTGTACAGATCTCGTCGTCAATAAGCTTGGCGAGATCATCGTCGCGATAATAAATGATTCCTTGACTTGATTTTAATAATCTATTGGGGGAGGCCGAAATTTCTAAATCTATAATTTTTTTTAGTTTTAGGAAGTTCAAGGATTGGTGTTTTTTTTATTGCATTCAATGAGAAGACCACCAGATTTCATCTTGGTGACGTCCTTGACATCTCCTGCACAACCTTTTATCACTTTTTCAATAACGAATGGGGAGACTTTATTTATTGGTTTACTGGGATCTTTCCTGGAAAATACAATGAATCTTGACCAGAAATCTTCATCAACAATCTCTTCAAACGGCAAGTCATTTTTTCTTCTTTTCGGTCATGTTATATTTAATGATTTAGAATCCATGATGAAAAGAAAACGGTTCACCCCCCACCAACCCGCCACGGAGTGCCAACAGGGGCGATGCTTGGTCTCTGCGGATAACCAGCAGAAAGCATCAGGTGTTCCAAGGGTGGTACACTCAAACAGACGAATTTCTCAATGAACGCAAGCCTCGTGTCCGGGGTTACCTGGGGATAAAACCGTTCGAAACTCGGTCTACTTGATTGACCAATGAGCCACCGCCTTCTTAACAACTTGTTACTGAACAATTTTGGAAGTAAGATATACAAGACATAATCAAGTAATAATAAAAATGAAGACAAGCTTGTTAAGGGCTCGGCGTGACCAGGCGATTGACCTAACAGGGTCTAACTCGATTTCCCGTCTCGAAAAAAAAGGGTTCAGTAGGTTATCGAGACCGTTTACCCGGCCTACTTAAATCCTGTGATCGACACGGGTCGCAACACACGGCAAGTGTTGCCTCTGTTAGCAGACTCTTACTGCAGGCTGAGGAAGCCGTGGGCCTATTCTCCTGTGCCCCGGGTCCCACACGGGGGATAAAATTTTGAGTTACTTTCTTTCCAATAGTTATGTATAACCTAAATGTCACCTGAGATGGATCCTCCTTTTTTTGTGGAACTAAGGAATAAGTAAGAAAATTATCAATATCTGAAACTAACAGACATACAATTACTTTTTTGTAGGAAGAAGATCAACCAATAGTTTATGCCACAAAAATTATAGAACATAACTTACCTGTAAGTTTAAAAATAGCAGACAATAACAATTATAAGTTGACCTCACCTTTCATAATATGAGCTGTTAGTATTTACATTACTGATAGACCAAACACATGAAACAAGGACAAGTAGAAGCCGTATGATAATTTGATATTGTCTATTACAGATAACCTAAACAAAGGAGCTAAACATTTTCATCACACTATCTTTTTAACACATTCCAAAGTTATCTTAATATGCTTCGTGCTATTTGCCACTTCAACTCACTATTCCAACTTTTATTCGAATCTATTGAATAGCACGAATTAAATTGTTTGTACAATTCTGCTACTATAAACGTTACACTACAAATTTGGTTTCCCCGTTGGTACAGATTTTGATAATTAGGTTATGTTTTCTTTATTTTATTTAAACTATTTAGCCAAAGGAATAATCACTTTAAAATTTAAATTGACCGAATCATTTGTTAATGTCCAAAATATACATAGTGTAGATCTTTCTTCAACCTATTCATACATTGTAAACACCTATCATGGTAAGGGATATAACTGAACCCTTTCGTCGGCAAAAGATATATTTCAGCAGATTTGTAGTAAATAAACTTTATCTCCCATTTTCAGAGTTTCTGTTCTTTAAAGCAGGTACATTACAAATCTGCGAGTAAATAGTTGTTTTCCGGGAATATCGTTTTATTAATAAATACCAGAACCCCATGGTAAAATGTATTATGAAATGCCGAGTAATTCTGTAGTGTATTTTATTTGCACTGTCACAATTAGGCCACAAAACTGCAAACGTAATTTTGCACCAGATACATGCTGTTATGAACAACAACTCTGTATTCCAAATATAGGGAATAGTGAGATTACGACATTTTCATGGTTAAACTTGCATACGAACCATGTAAATTTGCCATGTCATTCCTTATAACTATAATTTGGACTTTACACAGAATATAAATTATTAACTTTGATGATCCCCAACAAATGTTATATCTTGCACGATAAGTCTAAAATACCGACAACTATTGATGCCTGAAGGTTCTTATGTTGCCGATTATTTTGTTTAAAAAAAGCATGACAACAATTCAGAATCAAACGAACATACAAAGTATGCATTAACAAATGAACATACATATTATATGTTGGAGAAAAAGACTAAGAAAAAGAACAAGAGTGAAAAGAGAAAACCAGTTAAGGCTGACATTTATTGCTTCCAAAAATTATTTCTCCTGAATAGTATGAAGCTTAAACTTGTTAGCTCCAAAAGAAATAGAAAGAATATTGCTAGAACAACATCTGACATTTCTTATTTGCAATAGTTGAATGCATTTCAAGCACATTAGGTAAAATTATAAATTGATATTGTTTCTTAAACCAGGCATTTTATTGGTGAATGTCCTAGATAAAGTCAACACAATTTAAAGAATTGTCTTCTTAAACTAATTTCTAATACATTTTTTCTATACAAAAATATTCAGTTGATTATGATGTACTGTTGATATTAATGTGGACAATTCAGAATTAAAATTAGGGGCATGGATAAAAAATAGAACCATAAAAAAAGTTATGTAACATAAAGTTATGTAAAAAAAGTTTTGAACACAAAAAGAACCCACGTCGGTTGTATTTGACACTCAGTATTTGTCTAATAAAATTGTAGGATAAAATGCATTTATTCTATTATATGTAGATTTCACTGTACTATTCAATTGAATAAAATGGTGTATTTACATAGGTCGAATACCATCAACAATGACAAATAGGATTCAAGGCAATACTTCTATACTGAGGAAACAGGACTTTCATCTAACGGTAAATTTGAAGACATTGTTCATTAGCTGCAAGAGAACTTTACCAGATTCCTTTAAAGATGATGACGTGCAACTGTGTTATACATTTGTGGTAAAATAAACTGTTTTAATCTGAAGAAAATTTGGGGTGGCAATTATAAAGAATTTACATTACGATATTACTAAGTCGGTGACATGACCATGCATGTCAACTACTTACAATACATATCGTCATAACTAATATGGCTTATTTAAAATATATAATATAGTTGCTTCAGTTGACCCTTTTCATATTTATTACATATTAATATTTAATACAAATCCCTGTTAAATTTGTACATTTTTTATCTACTAAATCATGTTACGTTTACCAAAGATGAGTAAACAAATGATGATATGCCACAAGAAGTGGTTCCAAGGCTTGCACTCATTTATGCTTACTCACTATGCAGACTAGAAATCCTGAACTGAGCCTTTTACAGAGAGTTGTTTAGCAGATAACATATGTGATCAAAAGCTATTGTTTATTAATAGTGAAATTATCTTGTCATCCAGTTTATCATGAGTAAGTATCTGGTAAACCCTTCCTTACTCCCTGGGGTTAATGGTCTGAAGTACAATGACATGTACAAAGAGACAATATTATGAAAATCAATTTTTGATCAAGGGAAGTAATTTTTTCCAAAAAAATAAAATTTTGTTAGTATTTTTCCCCCAATTTATTAATTTTTCTATTATTGAATTCAAACTCAGAATCGTTTATATATTATTTATTTATTTTACTATAATCTTTACCAAAAAAATGCTTGACTTTATAACGGAATTTCAGATGAGAATTTTGGTTAATCAGTTATTATTGAGGTTAATTCTCTTCCATGTACATATGTAGTATGAACTTTAAAAAAACAATTTTTGTAGGTGCAAGACAGGCTGAAAATAATTCGTATCTGTATTAAATACAATAGAGCAAAAACATATTGCAGACCATTGTATGGACCTGTCAGTAAGAGCTGCAATGAAGGTAAATTATATCAGATTTATAGGCGACAATCTAATTTTTTCGGTTGGAAACCCAGAAACAACATAAACATATGGTCCATATGTTTGCCTCAGTAGCCTTAGTTTCTGAACAGCTCTATTTGGACAAGTCAAATATATCTCAAATTATGTTACAAATTTTTACTCCATCTCACATTTTAATTTCACCAGTAGAGCTTAATGTTATCGTTAATGACTGTGAAACTTATTACAGGTGTAATATCCACTTTCCTCTCCAGCTATTCATGAAATTAAATGTTCCAGAATCCATTAAAGGACACCGCTTTCGTCATAAAACAGGAATTTATCCACTACCTATTCTACCATCTAATAAAACATCTTAATCAAGAATTGTGGAGACAATGCCTAATGATATTAAAATTCACATAAGGGAATAATGATCCAAAGGCTAGATATCTTGGGCTTATAAGACTTTAATTTTTTCATTTCAGAATAACTATTTGCAAACAAATTACCCTTGACTCACTTTGAAATTGAAAAAGGAAAAATGAAAATTGAACTGGGAACCATGAAGTGTGAATAAAAATAGTAATTCAATGGACCCAGATGTTGTGAAGCTTATGATGCTGACAAAGACTTTTCTGTGTCCAACCCAAATGCATACGTTGTGGAATCTTGCTTAGATTTTTGGAATGGAGGACAGAAAAGATACACCGGAAATAATGTACCACACAGTTTGAAAACAAAAATGCAGAATAATTGGTATATGAAGTTCTGACAAAACTGTTGAACACATATGTCTTTCCAGATTGGATTATAGTTGCAGAAGACATATTTCTGGTATGCATTAAGCATAATATTTTACTTCAGTAGTACAAATTATATTAATGTGATGCAGGACACCATCGTCCATTTCAGAAGAAATAAAAGTAATAATGAAAGCCTTGCATCTACCATATCACATTAATGTATAAAGTTAAAGTTTTCAAATAAATGACATTTTTAACAATAGAGAAAGTTTTGATGGACAACCACAATTTTTAGATTTTTTGATCGGTTATTTCCTATTAACTCCGATACCCTTACTTTTTTTTTATTTCTAAAATATATACTAATTCTTGGACATTTTAAAAGTTTCAGAAAATTGCATTGGACAGAATATTGTAAATACATTATTTTAATGCTTTTTGGCGCCACACTCTTAAAAATAAGCTCTGAAACCAGTATTTTTTAAATTAAAAACATAATAACAAGCACACAAAATTACTATTTGGCAAGTATGCCTAAAATATTAATTGACATATTATTGTCAGTGGAACTGTCATAAAGACCATAGACATTTTCAATTTCAGATGTTGATGATATAGAAGAATTCATCATGAATACTTTGTCTGATTGTAGAATTGTTCAGATACCAAATGGAAATAATAAAGTTGAACACCATAAACAAAAGGCGTCTGATAAAAGTATGTGTTAGAGACTGGTACAGTGTTTAAATATTTTTGTTATCTTTGATAAAGTGTCCAGGTCGTGATGAACTACTTGCACTTTTTAAAAATGATGACGAAGCAGCTGAAGGCAAGACGCTACGACGCAAAATACCTATTGAGGATATCGCGTAGGCTTATTTAGCAATATTCCTTGTTGTCTGTTCAGAAAACCAGATACACATATCAGTGCAGATTTGCAGAATGAATGGAGAAAAAGCAAGTTGAAAAAATGTTTAATGTGAAGAATGTTCAAAACAGATCTATTCCTGGTAGTTTCAATCGCAGAAATCACAAACATAAGCAAGTTAAAAAAACATAGAGTGGGATATTCTACATATTAAAGATGATTTACGACAAGTTAAACCGTTTTTCCATCAGGACGGTAGAGAATACCAATAGTTAAAGACTATACCAAAGTCACAATTAAAAAAGTTTAATGTTAAGAAATTTAAACCCCAATCCTATAATTATAAAGAAAACGTTATTGTGTAAACTTTAAACACAATTCCAAAATAAAGAAAAAAGCTAATCTTGACAGCCAGTATGATATTATAAATGCTCTGCATTTTTATGTACAAATTGTATCTAATACAGGATACTTCGATCTTTTATGCTAGTTAAAATATGCAACTAACACAGTAATTAGGTATTAATTTATTTTTGTCAATGTTCATATTATTAAATATATAACTTTTGAATAAAAACAACAACAAAATAGGTGAAAGACATAATCATTTTGCTAAGTAAATTGGTTTAACAAGCAGATATTCGAAATTGTTTGCTATAATTAATAAAACAGATCAAATTTCTCTACATGGTTCAGTCCATCAACTAAATGACTTCTGAATGGTTAATACAAACAAGTTATATTATAAAGCAAATAAAATACTTCCGCGTTTAAATATGGCAACAGGTAAATCACCTTGGTCTTGCGGAATAGAAGGCATGTTCATGAATTTCTATTCTTTATTATAAGTTGGTTTAATTTATTGTAATTTCTGGTATATATTTTGCAAATGTCTTACATAAGTTTTACATTTTAAGTGTCAACATATAAACAGTGTTGCTTATGACTACTGGTTAGACTCAAATCTGTTCATTTCACGTCTTAAAATGCCAGTGTTCGCATAACTATTTTTAAAAAGTGAAAACTCCTGTACAATATTTTGAAAGAGAAAAAGCAAACTGCTGAGAAAAACCAGTAAATGCTTCAGGTATTAACAACTCTGTAAAAAGTGAATTCTCAAAGGCAAAATCCTTTTTCTAAAGAGGACAATCAACAGGCTTGTAGTTTAGCATTGCAACTTTGAAATGCAATCTCCTGTTTTGTGAAATAAAACAAATTTCACTATTTACAATCACGGAGCGAAGGATTAAGGTCAAAACCAAAGTATGTCATAATGATTACAATTCTCTATGACATGATGTCAAACAGCAGTATGTTTCCATTTCTTCTTACAAGTGCTTAAAATTGCGAGCTATGTCACACTTATTAAAATACAAAGTTACAAAGTTGAAGTACAGACTTCACCATCTCTTTTACACCGACCAATCTATTGAATGTTATTAACGTAAAACAAAAAGTACATTTATTAAATTGTATGAAAATGTGTTGCATGAAGTAAGCCTCAGACTTGTAGTGTACTTTGTTTAAGAAAAATGCTATTAAAAACTTACTTTCAATATTTTTAGAATAACCAATATGAAAAATATTTTGCAATTGAGAAGGATCAGCTCCCATAATGTATGCTTCAATGCGAAAAGACATTGATTTCTATCAGATAGTAATTTAGTTATGGAAGTTTATGGTAAAGGTTAAAATACACGTATGTCTATTTTATGTACAGATTTATTCAGCACACGTCTATCACATTGGTTATTTAATTATTCAAATTATGGTAAAGGTTAAAATACACGTATGTCTATTTAAGGTCTTTCTCCTTTCCAAGGGAAAGACCTTATTGTATTTCTTATGATTATTATTTTTTTCGGCCGCAGATGTCAAAAAGTGTCTACCTGGGCTCGACCTGAGTCACCCTGCTATTTTTTAGTTACGGAGTTATCTGCCCCAAACCCAAAACCCTTGTGTTCAGATAAACTCAGAAACCATGACAGATATAAAAAATCTAAAGAGGGGAAAATGTTGTCTGACTATGGCCACGATTTGTCATGCAACAAAATGTTTCGATCCACTTCCTGTTTACGAGATTTTGATGAGAAGTTTGTCTAAAACATCAAAGTTATTCGATTTCCACACAACTAGGTTTCCAAGTAGATATGACGGTCCTAATTACATATCCGGAATCTAAATTTTTTTCGGTACACCATTTTCAAAATGGCCGCCATTGAAATTTTGTTTTCTGTATAACTCAAAAACCATAAAAAAATTGAAGCAAACAATATATACCAGAAAAATTTTCCTCTCATTAAGATCTACATTTGATATAAAGGTTGGAAACTGTGCGACAAACCATTTTCGAGGTTATGGCCCTTGACAGGTTTCGGCTAAATTTTGTTTTCAATATAACTAAAAAACCATAAAAAAAATTGAAGCAGACAATATATCAGAAAAAGTTCCTCTCATTGAGATCTACATTTGATATTAGGGTTGAAAACTGTGCGACAAACTGTTTTCGAGGTTATGGCCCTTGACAGGTTTCGGCTAAATTCTGTTTTCAATAGAACTAAAAAACCATAATAAATTGAAGCAGACAATATATCAGAAAAATGTTCATCTAATTGAGATCTAAATTTGATATAAAGTGTTGAAAACTTTGCGACAAAACGTTTTCGAGGTTATGGCCCTTGACAGGTTTCGGCTAAATTTTGTTTTCAATATAAGTAAAAAAACATAAAAAATTGAAGCAGACAATATATAAGAACACAGTTCCTATTATTGAGATCTACATTTGATATAAGGGTTGAAAACTATGCGACAAACCGTTTTCGAGGTTATGGCCCTTGACAGGTTTCAGCTAAATTTTGTTTTCAATATAACTCAAAAACCATAAAAAATTGAAGAAGACAATATATCAGAAAAATGTTCCTCTCATTAAGGTCTAAATTTGATATAAAGGGTCGAAAACTGCGACAAACCGTTTTCCAGATTATGGCCCTTGACATGTTTCGGCTAATCAGTTTTGGGCTAATAACTTTAAAACCGTCAGAGATAATATTTTAAACATATGGTGTTTTGTGACGATCATAACAAGCCCTTCGATTTAAGACCAAAGTCGAATGGTTATGGGCAGCCATTTTCAAAATGGCGAACACAGTAAACAGTTTTTATAAAATTACATGTAAACCGTACAAAATTGGAGCAGACAAATGTCAGGGGAAAATGTTCATCACATCGAAATGTACAAATGTTTCAAGCACGAAAATGTAAAACTTGTCATTTTCGAGTTATTGCCCTTGATTCGTATTTTGAAAATGGTTTTTTTAATAACTTTTTTAACATTAAAGTTGATGAATGAAACATATGGTTCATTTGAAAGAGAATTAAAAGACCTACTATTTGACTCACTGCAGGCAGGGTGTACTCGACTCCAATCTTAATTGACAAGGATTGCCAGTTTTCCTACCGCAGGTCCGGGGTTTTCATCGGGTACTCCGGCTTCCTCCCCCCCCCCCAAAAAAAAAAAAGTGGACGCCATGATATAGCTGAAAAATTGCTGAAAGTGGCGTTAAACACCATCAAACAAACACACCTACTATTTGATCCCAAGAAGTACATGATTCGGTTGAGTGGTTTCAAAATGGCGGCCAAAAACATATCGTAAACTGCGTTATTTGTCAATAACTATTAAACCGACCAATATTTCAAGCCCTTCGACTTAAGACCAAAGTCGAACGGTTATGGGCAGTCATTTTCAAAATGGCGGACACCCTAAACAGTTTTTATAAATAAACACTTTAACCGTACAAAATTGAAGCAGACAATACATAGGAAAAATGTTCGTAATGTCGACATCTACAAAAAATATTACAGTTGTGAAAGCGTAAGACACGTCGTTTTAAAGCTATTGCCCTTGATTAGTATTAAGAAAATGGTTTTTTTGGTTCTAACTTTTTAAGAAGGTCTATGAGTACTAAAGCATCATCAATTTTCAGAAATCTTGATGATCTTAAAACTTTGTCCGACATTCATGACAAATGTGTTGTTGTGCCAGCAGATAAGGCCCCTAACAATATCATTTTTATCTGCAAAAACATTACATAGAGTGTTTAATTAATTAGTTAGGCATTGATAGTTCACTGGGCAATCGTACTTACACATTCACTGATCTTTTAAAAGAGGAGATTATTGAAAATCACAAATCGGTATTGGCATCCTTTGATCTCAAAATTAGAGTCGAAGATTGTGATCTCCCTTTATTGTATTGGATTCCTAAACTTCACAAAAATCCATACAAACAGCGTTTCATAGCAGGATCGTCTAAGTGTACTACCAAAACACTATCGCAACTCCTGACCACTATTTTAACAACAGTACAAACGGGACTTCAAAAATACAGTGACATTTGCTACTCCAGAAGTGGAATAAATGAAATGTGGATATTAAAAAATTCAAAGGACCTGATAGACATCTTGAGGTCTGGATCTCTTTCCCATTGTAACAGCATTAAAACATTTGATTTTTCGACACTCTATACGGTCATCCCTCATACGCAGCTTAAAGCCAGGCTAAAAGATCTTATAAAACGCTGCTTTTTCAAGAAAAACGGAAAGAGACGATATAAATACCTGGTAATTAGTCATGACAGATCTTACTTCGTCATCAATGACTCCAAAGCTCATACTAAATATACTGAAGACCAAATCTGTCACATGTTAGATTTTCTAATTGACAACATATTCGTCATATTTGGAGGACATGTTTTTCAACAGACTGTTGGTATTCCAATGGGTACTAATTGTGCTCCTCTCCTCGCCGACCTGGTTTTGTACTCCTATGAGGCTGAGTTCCTAGAAGGCCTACTGAAGAATAAAGAAAAGACTCTGGCCCAGACCTTTAATTTCACATTCCGCTATATTGATGTTTTGTCCCTCAACAATGCTAAATTTGGTGACTATTTACATTCAATTTTACCTAGCGAGCTTGAAATTAAAGACACCACCAATACACTAAGATCAGCCTCTTACTTAGACCTACTTCTAGAAATAGACTCAGGAAATCTACAAACTAGGCTCTACGACAAACGTGATGACTTCAACTTCCCGTTCATCGACAGCAACATTCCAGCAGCTCCAGCGTATGGTGTGTACATTTCACAACTTGTACGTTATTCTAGATCCTGCGATCGTTATTCAGATTTTCTAGACCGATCACTGCTGTTGACTGCTAAACTACTCAAAGAAGGGTTTGTTGTACATATTTTGATGTTATCTCTCCAGAAGTTCTATGGTCGGCACCACGACTTAATTGATCGTTACGGGAAATCAGTGTCTCAAATACGATCTGACATTTTCGCTGAGTCATAGGTAGTGTTTCCTATTCCTGGATTTGACTTTTCCCTAGACAAGACAATGAGTAACTCGACGGATGACTAATTAGAGGCAGGCACTGCTTACTCGTCCGGAGCACCTGAGTGCACCCATGGTTTTTATTGGGTTCGGGTTACTCTCTTTCTGTGTTTTAAGTTTTCGATTTTTGTGTTGTGTTTGTCTCTATCCGGATTTGTAACTGTCCCTTGGTTTTTGGCTCTTGTTGTTCGGTCGGTTTTCTTTGCTACTTTCTTTTAACCGTTGCAGATAAAAGAAACATAGGAAATCATTTGAAAGACAAGGAAACCATAATTTGATGTCAGTTTTCAACTCAGTTTTAGTTTCCCTTAGCTTACAATGTTTACATCTAAATATGCACAATGCAAACCTTTCTTTACTTACCTAGGACTATTTATTAGTGTCACCAATTTTAGTTTAGTTTTCAGTTTCAGTTTGGTCTTTCCGTACCTGACAGTAACCTTTCAACAAAATGTCTAACATTGTCCATGAAATCATAAATAAGTTACTTCTGAGTCTTGTAAATTGTTGCAATGACTACATTTAAACCTTGGAATATGTCATCAACCTGAAAAAAACCCAAAACAAATATCTACACCAGAGCCCTGTTAGCTACTTGCAAAGTACAACTTTATGCTTTCCAGAGGTACCCACGACGAGGACGTAGGGTTGGATTTTTTGGGAGGCAAATATTTTTTCTATTTTATTTGTAAAATACATGTATATCATAGATGGCTATTGCTCCATTATACGGAATTATCAAGAACATGCTATAACTGAAAAACATACTACAAAATTGTATACTTAAGTTTTTATCTTAGTCAGAATTGCCTCATGGTAACTATAGTATGTCGGTAACACAGAGATTACTTTTGGACAAATTCCTCTGACGTAAACATGGTCAATCAGTGTCCCTCCTTATGTTGTTGGTTTAGTTACACATTGCCTAAATCCAATTGATTCCTTATAGTCTAAAACAATTGTATCACCTTTCAAAATGTTGTAATTAAATTTGCCCAAAATAACTAGTTTGTCAGATTCCAACACTAACCTTTGAACAAGATGTCTAAAATTGTCCATGAAATCATTAATAGGGTACTTTTAAGTCCTGTAGATAGTTGCAATGATAACATACAAACTAATAACTTTGAAAACAAAGCATTCTAGATTTTCACATGGCAGTTTAACATTTTCAAACAAAAATCTTTTCTTTGAAGAACACTCCAACACCTCCATGATGCATTTGCTTTAAGGATGCATATAATGTAGTGTTGGCATTGAATGCATCAAATCTTGGAATATGCTCAAATGTAAATTCATCAAGGTTACAACTCATTTCCTTTTGAAAGCAGGTTTCCGTCAAGCAAATGAAATCCACATTCCTGACAATGGGGTTCCTTTTCAAGTCTTCTATATGATTTAGCAACCCTTCAATGTTGTGGTACAAAATAGAGATGCTATTACCATCAGGCATTTCTTCAACTTCATCTAAAAACTTCTTCATTTTCAAAACACCACTTGCAATATCAGGATCACAAAAAATCTTTTTTTTCAGTACCGTCTCATCTATGTCTTTAATGAACAAACCTTCAAGAGAAGTTACTCTACTAAGAGCTACATATGCCTTACCACATGAGAAACATTTGTTTAAATCAATAACACATTTCTTTACAGTTAAACCTTGAACTTTGTGAACAGTACAACCCCAAGCAAGCTGTAGAGGATATTGCTTTCTACTTCCATTTCTTTTAGGAATATCTTCTGTAGAAGGTTCAGTGCCGATGTATCTTTTCCCACTGATGGTCTTTTGTACAGGTGCATTTTTCCCAACATTGTCATTATCAAAGTGAACAAAAATAATTTGTGGCAATGTGTTTGGAATATTTTGTACAATATCCATGACTGTTCCTATTACACCTTTTACACCTGTACCTAAAAGTATCCTTAGTGACCCCCTTGGGGAAAATCCATCCTCTAGATTTTTATATAAACATTATCCCACCAAAGTTGATTCATTAAGTTCAGTTAAAAGTTGAGTTAAGTTAATTGAAATACTCCATAGAATGTCTAATAAAAGTTTATTTCAAACAACTAACTTTCTAGTGGAAACATCCATATTCAAGCCCTAGTACAAAATTCTAAATCTACTTGTGCAGTTCAAGATAATATATTATAAGTTGAAGGTCACAGTAGACCGCAAAAAGTTGCATTAGACGTGATATTTATAGATTAATTCTATAATATGTTCTGGGTAGCATTGCACAATTATTAAGACTTTTATTTTTTTTGGAAATACCCCAAACATTTTTTTCTAGGATGCACATTTTCAGATGATCATTTATTTGTTTTTATAGAATCAACAAATAAAAAAGTGAGAAAGGACAACCCTGTTAAAAAGGTTGTTACTTCAGGTAATAGATAGGTACACAAAATGTACAAAAACAGATAAAAGAATAAATACAAACTTATCTGATAACAACTCCCCTACCAAAAAGTTAAGGGCTATATAGGTCTTTCAACATTAATTGTAAGCACAGCTCCTCCTAAATGGAGGATGCACATTTTCAGATGATCATTTATTTGTTTTTATAGAATCAACAAATAAAAAAGTGAGAATGGACAACCCTGTTCAAAAGGTTCAACATGTTGTTACTTCAGGTAATAGATAGGTACACAAAATGTACAAAACAGATAAAAGACTAAATACAAACTTATCTGATAACAACTCCCCTACCAAAAAGTTAAGGGCTATATAGGTCCTTCAACATTAATTGTAAGCACAGCTCCTCCTAAATGGCTCCAGAAACTTTAATAAGCCTTACATCCAGAAAAAAAAACACCATATATAGATGCACATGAAGAAATTGTATCACTTTCTAGTATCGTTCAGGGTAGATAATCTAATTGTTTTTTATTTCTTCATTTTGCGGCTATTGTGACAAGAGATATCCTTTAATGAGTACACAAACGGAAATTCTTGTTGTTACAGAACAGGCAAGTTAACACAACTAATGATTATCTAAGGTTGTTTCAAACTAATAAATTTTTACTAATATATTTTGACAACAAACATGGTGAAAGTGATAATGTAACTAAGTCAGAAAATATGTTGTATTGAGTACTTCACATTTTTGTCTATTATAAATTAAAATTTATTCCTTTGCAGGAATACAAAGTAATATGTCCTTTAATGTGATTGGATACAAAATAAACAGAAGAAGTTTCTCTGATTTAGATAGTATTCTTCCAGATGAGGTAAAAGCCTTAAAGATATTTTTTCCTCTTTCAATCCAACCCAAAATTGCAAATATTAGAGATTTTCCAACTTTAAAAATACATGTTGACAGATAATCCCCTTCTTCTAAAAATATTATTTTAAAAAATCTGGTAGTATACAGTGTTTTATGACTACATTATCTTTGCCAAATTTAGGCAAAATTTAACTACTTGTTATCTTGTTATCAGCCATTTTTTTCCCCAAGTAAAACTTACACTTTATGGAGAATGTTTTTAAATATTCTATGGTACATTTGCATGATAAATTGTTCAGTGCTGTTGCTTGAATTTGCCAACATCAAATATGGAAGTCGATATGTTCAGAATAAGTTCCAAAAACAAAGAATTTGAATCTCTAAAACTTATTATTTTCTCTATTTTATTCGACTGCAATGCTTTACTTGGCTGGGTTTTAATTTCAGGTCATGAACGCATACTTTTCCTTGAAGTGCAAAGAATAAAAGGTAATAGAGGCACTAGTGAATTACTTAAACTTATATTTAGGCAGAAAAGTGTTTTCTTCTTGAAGTCTATTTAATGTTATTAATTCATGTACATGTAGTTATTTACATGCATTTCTAAATTCTGTATCTACCTTTATCTTAAGTAACATCCATTTTAGCAATAAAATACCTATTAATAAGATTGTCATCATTTTGAATTGATCATACACTGCATTACACACTCAATTTACATGTAAGATACTTAAAGAAAGTGTTAATTTATTTCTCACTTCATATAAGAATTTTACTGGGGTCAGTTTTATTGCTATTTAATGGTGTTTTTTCATTTGTAGTTAATGAATTAATTACCTTTTTAAAAATTATTTTAGGATAAGTCTGTACACTTTCTCTCATGTGCGATAATGACCTCAATATTTTGTGGATTTTTGAATGAAGATGACCCATATCCAATACACGCATTCTTGGAAGGGGTAAGAATACCATTGCTAATACTTTTTTGCAGTTTCCTGAACATTTTAGAGAAGTAAAATGTGGTACTTCGTGAGCAGACAACAACCGAGATCTTGTCCTTGGGGTAAACATATATTAAAGAAAATAAATTTTGTGTAAACCAATTTTCTGACTTTAAAATATTTATATTTCAGACAATGTCTTTATAATGCTTTAAAGTAAATTGTGATGAGCAGCGTTTCATACATAGTTGACAAAAATACTTTATGGAGTTTACCTAATGCAATATCTATTGATTGCAGATTGACATTGATGAGTTTGATGTAATAATTGGTGCTTTGCATGAAGGGGGTGTCATTGGTCACTGATGGTCATCTAGCCAAAGAAACTTGAACTGGTTTATCTCAACCCATTGGGAGAAACTAGATACAGCAAAGATATTTATTTGCAGAAATGGTTGTTTTATTAGCTACTATATACATGTAATTTGTCAATAAGAAAATCTGCACAGATAGTGATAATCATCATCTAAAACATCTTGAACACATTTTTGTTTCCAGTTGGAGTAATTAAGAATACATAATACTGATATTTCGATCTTGTCACTTTAGAAAAATATTACTGTCACGTATATTACAGATTTCATTTATTACAATTTACACATTAGTAATATTATTCTTCACAAAAATGTGACAAATAGTTTTTCTATTTAACATAATGATGTCAAAGGAAAATAGTATAGAAACTATGCATTGGTCAATAGTTTTCAGAACAATTGCCATGCTATATTATTTTGGAACCCTTTGGCTCTTTTGGTTAAATATAACACTTACTGACTGCACATTCTGGATAATAGTAAGTTTATTGTTGTCCTTGCATACAACTATTGCCATCTGCTTCAAATATAGTTGCAAATGTGAAAAAATTAACTATTATTCCCCTTATACCCAGTATATAAGTTAAAAGAATGAACTATTCGAAATTCAGGTAAAGATTTAAATTATTCGGAAGATTTGTAAAATGTTTGTTTAATAAGTTTATCAGTGATTATAGATAGGTCAATTTCTTGTCGAAAGCAGTGGTAAGTGTTTGGTCAATTTCTTTTCAAAAACAGTGGTAAGAATTATAAAAGTTTCAAATATTTCCTATTTTTTTATTTTGCATTTATATATTGAAGATAATATTAAAATTGTTCAAAATATAAGCATTTATATATTTAGATTTTAAGATGTATATTGTAAAAATGATGCCAATGTGCAACATTTCTTTCAATAGATAGCATGCAGGAGGTGGCTATAATGCAGGAAATTGGACCAATCGATGAAATGAAAGTTGATAATGTAGATGATTTATTGATTAATGGTGTTTAACGCCCGAGCAGCAATATTTCAGCTATATTCAGGCGATGAACATGAAAGTGATGATAAAATGAACATGAAATGATGATGAATGAAAATGGGATGGGACACAAGGAAAAATAGGGGTAACGGATTTTAGATTGCCACTGGCAAATGGGAGGATGGATAGGGTCGGGCAATTTAGTCTCCTGCAGCATTCGAAATCCATACTCATAGCGAATACTACAGCAGCGTTGTTTAACGTGCGAGGATCGTGGCATTTTTCCCAACACGGTGCACTAATATGGTTTGCGGTCAGGTTTTCCGTATTAAGGCCTGACAACCCCAGCTTGCCAGGGGTACCCCATTCAACCACCTGGGGCACATATCCCAGTCGGTCTTTAGGCAAACCGACCTGACACGCCTGTCAGGGTACTGGGCGCTATTTAGTCGCCTTTTACGACAAGCTAGCGCGATTGCGGTCTATTCTTTTAGCCACCCGGATCCCGCACGGGGCGATAATGTAGATGATGATGATAATGACTACCCTGATGACAATGATGACACAAAGATATCAGTAGAGACCTTTCAAAATCGTGTGTGTAAATTCAATTTGATTGATTGATTAATGGTGTTTAACGCCCAAGCAGCAATATTTCAGCTATATTCAGGAGATACACATGAAATGGATGATAAAATGAACATGAAAGGATGAATGAAAATGGGATGGGACACAAGGAAAAATATGGGTAACGGATTTTTAATTGCCACTGGCAAATGGGAGGATGGATAGGGTCGGGCAATTTATCCTCCTGTAGCGGGATCGAAATCCCTACTCATAGCGAATACTACAGCAGCGTTCTTTAACGTGCGAGGAACGTTGCATTTTTCCCAACACGGTGCACTAATATGGTTTGCGGTCAGGTTTTCCGTATTATGGCCTGACAACCCCAGCTTGCCAGGGGTACCCCATTCAACCACCTGGGGCACACATCCCAGTCGGTCTTTAGGCAAACCGACCTGACACGCCGGTCAGGGTACTGGGCGCCTTTTACGACAAGCTAGCGCGACTGCGGTCTATTCTTTTAGCCACCCGGATACCGCACGGGGCTAAATTCAATTCGTAAACAGCATTTGTAATATAATGTTATGAATCTGAAGATTATTGCCTTGACTTAATTTTAATGAAGAGGACAATTACTCATTTAAATTTCACATAAATATAGTTCATACTAGAAATCAGCTCCAACTTTACCTACTTCAAAAAACTTCAGTGACATAAATTTACTAAGTTTGGATGTCCTTGAACATGAATGCTTTTATATATCGTTTACACTGTTTAAGGGATGTGATACGGATTTAGGGTACTGATAGCCGCATCACGCCCCTTGATGATGTGAGGCTGAAGGAGAAGCACTATGTAGGGAAATATGGTGGGAGACCAAGTGGGGTTGCTAATCCCAGCTCCCAGCAGGTGGGGGTAAAGGTTGGAGCCCTACGTGTATGTGCAATTACCCGTCAGTAAGATGGCGTCTACTCTCTGCTGTCGCTGAGAAGGTTCTCTACTTCCACCATGCGTCTACGTCACTGCACGCTGGATCCGGATCCCTCTAGGCTCTTCATCCGTCAAGCATCAACTGTAATGCAGATCCCCAAGTAACCCCGGGCGTAAATGGGTCTGACTAATCCCCAGAATAAGGAGGTGCCTAATTTCACCACAACTATATAAACGAGTATTAATTGAACTTCCTCAATTTTTCCGTATTCGTAATTGATCCGTAGTTCAGTTTTGTGTTGCCCTATGTTCCTCGCCCTAGCCGGTGGAAAAAAGCACTAACCTCAATATACCTTCAATAATAGACCGCAGTCACGCTAGATTGTCGTAAAAGGCGACTAAATAGCGCCCAGTACTCTGACTGGCATGTCAGGTCGGTTTGCCTAAAGACCGACTGGGATGTGTGCCCCAGGTGGTTGAATGGGGTACCCCTGGCAAGCTGGGGTTGTCAGGCCATAATACGGAAAACCTGACCGCAAACCATATTAGTGCACCGTGTTGGGAAAAATGCCACGTTCCTCGCACGTTAAAGAACGCTGCTGTAGTATTCGCTATGAGTAGGGATTTCGATCCCGCTACAGGAGGCTAAATTGCCCGACCCTATCCATCCTCCCATTTGCAAGTGGCAATCAAAATTCGTTACCCCTATTTTTCCTTGTGTCCCATCCCATTTTTATTCATCATTTCATGTTCATTTTATCATCCATTTCATGTTCATCGCATGAATATAGCTGAAATATTGCTGCTCGGGCGTTAAACACCATAAATCAATCAATCAATCAATAACAAATAAAACGTTTTGTCATTATAGAATAGAATAGAATAGAATAGAATATTTATTTATTTCCAATTACGGACCCTTTCGGGTATGATTTACATGTACATTGAATGATTAGAAATTAAACATATATATGACGGATAAAACATAGCAAAACAATACATGACATAAAATAATATTAATAAAAGTATATACCCAGAGTATATATTTATATAGACATGTACTAAGTAAGTATAATATACTTGTAACATGTGTATTTGTTGGAGATGGGGATGTTAATTTAGTGTTTGTCTAAATTTGATCGAATTTTAAAGCTATTAATTAAAAAGTAGCTAAGTTTATTAATTATAACATCATCTTCTGTAGTCATTAGCCATATAAATTTTGAATTATCATTTAAGTTGGAAAAATTTTGACAAATGGCTATGATGTCTGAAAACAGTTGTTTTCTCAAGTTTTCATATGTATTACACCTTATAACAAAATGTTCCTCATCTTCAACAGCATTACAATTGCAAAATTTACATATCCTCTGTGACCTTTCAATAGGGTTTCCCTTATGTCTTTCTGTTTCTATTCGTAAGGGATGGGCACTTATGCGAAATTTACATATAATTTGTCGCTCTTCAAATTTTTTAATGTTTAAATATTTCTCTTTCTGGAAAGTGTTTTTGAAAGAGAAGTAAGTATCTAATTTTCCATCTCTGATATCTCTTTTTTGAAACCAGGAATTCATGAAAGAGATCTTAATTTTTCCCATGATATTTTTCTTTATCTTATATAATGAGCTTTTAATGAAAAATGTTTCTTCCAAATCAAGGGTTTTTAGAAGAAAAGTCACAGAGGAATACCATGTAATTACATTTTTATTATGCAAATCTGTATTACACTCAAAAGCATCTTGTAACAAATTTGATTCACAATGGTGTAGGCGGTGGAAATAACATAAAACATTTGTAATTATATTAAAATATAAAGGAAATCGCCCTAATTCGGACAAAACTGCAATGTTTGTACTCTTGCTATTCACCCCAAGTATGAATTTGCAAAATTTTATATTAATTTTATCAGTTATATTATTTTGATATATTATTTCTAAAATATTTAAGGCCTCCTTTTTACAAGCAGCTGAGTTTGTTTTAAAGATTCCCCATATTTCAGACCCATATAATGCTATAGATTTTACTGTGTGGTCAAATAAATGAAGATTTGTTTTTATACTTGCTGGAGATCCAGACAAGCATTTACCTAATTTAAAAGAGGCTTTTAGAGATTTATTGTATAGTTCTTCTTTTGCAAGGTTAAATAAACCACTTGATTGGAAAATTATTCCTAGATATTTATAATTATTAACACATTCTATTTGTTCACCATTAAAGTAAAAATTTTCTTTTATGTGACGACCAGCTTTATTAAATATTAAAATCTTAGTTTTATTTAAATTGACCTTAAGACACCAAGTATCACAATATGTTTTTAGAACATCTAATCTTCTCTGAAGACCTTGAGAAGAGTTAGCAAGTATCACAATATCATCGGTATAGAGTAATGCATCAATACGATTTTTTGAAAGAGTGACCTCGTCGATGCATTTTGTGAACTGTTCTGGGAGATCATTGATAAAGATGTTAAACAAGGAGGGGCTAAGCACGTCACCTTGCCTAACACCAATATCAGATTTGAATTTTTCTCCCAAGTAATTTTCTATTTTTATTCTTAGAGTATTTAATTTATACATATGTTTAATTATATTGTAAAATTTTCCACCAATATTTGATTTAAGCAATTTGATAAGTATACCTGGATGAATAACTGTATCAAACGCTTTTTTAAAATCAACAAAACAAGCATAAAGTTTGCTGCTTTTGCTGTTTGTATATTTATCTATGAGGCATTTAAGAATAAACATGTGGTCTGTGGTTCTATATTTGCTTCTATACGTACACGATAAACGTAACGGAAAAAAAAGTTTCGCCGAGCTTCCAAAATGTTGTATGACAGGTTTATACAACTGTTCTGTACACATGAAAAACATATCATTTGAATATTTGTTAGATCTAGATTGATCGTTTGTTTGTTGTTTAAAGTCCATCAAACAATATTTCTGCTATATTCAGGACTTGAAAATTATAATTTTTAAATTAGTAGTACGTCATGACTGCCTTTTATACTAAAACATGATCTCATACAATAATACAAGAATATATAAAATTGGTAATTAAAACAATAAAAAGTATGAATCATCACAATTAACAATTAAATTAATTTTTTTTAAATAAATTAATTTGTTTTAAGAACTTTCAAATTGTGACAGTTTTAAATAAATTAAAAAACGTATCTACAGAATAGAAACGTTCCCAAATGTGGGCCACGTCCACACAGTCCATCAAAACATGTATCAATGGCTGTTCGTGTTATTTGCGCGATATAATTACGCGTAAGTTAAATTTACTCGCAAAAACTGAAAAGTCGCGTCTTTTTTTTATCAATTAACGCGTCATTTGTATAAACTTACGCGTAAGTATTGCTGAAGGGGTCATTGTCGACCTGGGTACTATATCAGCGTACCCAGGGTACGTTTATAATTCTAAAAAGTACCCTGATAAATTAGTTTCATATAAACGTACCCAGGATAAAAGAAGCTGCTGCAATCGTACCCTGTTCTCGTTCTACTATCACGTGATCAAAAGCCTTTTCGGATAACTTCGCGATTTTTCTTACCAAAGTTGATGATGCTGATTATCTTCTTTGCATCTATCGAAATTCAAACTATGGCGACTACGGTTCAACAAGACGATTTAAAACGGTATTTAGAGTGTGTGCAAACATTTAGGGGTCATTGTCGACCTGGATACTATATCAGCGTACCCAGAGTACCATGGGTACCATCTGAAATAGTCCGATAGGTTACCATTTCTCAAATTTTAAGTACCCTGGGTACGCTGATATAGTACCCAGGTCGACAATGACCCGATCAGCGTAAGTATTCAATAATAACGCGTGATTTTTCAAAATTAACGCGTAATTAATACTTACGCGGTAATATCGTAATATATCGCGTAATTTGTATTTATTACGCGTAATTTTATACTCATTTACGCGTAAGTTATGGGCCAATGAAAGGGGCTGTTACAAACCACGAAATCTTCAAGTATGGCTGCAGGTAGGCATTTGCATGGAGACAGAGATAGATTTCTGCAACGGATTCAAGAAACCGTTGATTTCTGTTGCAGAATTAGTAAGTCAGACACACAAGATGACGGCTTAATGATTAGTATCCGTCAAAGGTAGCAAAATTGTAAAGTACAAAATGTCACAAAATCGTAAAACATTGCGATACCGTATGGACACCACTCGAATTTCAGCGATTTGACTTCATTCTGTAGTGTAAACGAAGTGTACTTGTTAAAATATCGTTAATTTACTTCTCTAAACAAATGACTCTTCAATAGTAATGTGAATCCAAACATATTTTTAACATTTTAAAGTGAAAATTTAATGATGTTAATGATATTAAAGTAATATACATCTGATGGATCACTTCGTTTTTTTTTTTACCCAACACATGTATTTTTTAATACATTTTGTAGACAGTATTTTTAGAGACATTATAATATCCTCTGGTACTTTGATTTCAAGTGATGAAGCAAGTGAAATGCAATCTTTGATACACACCATTGAAAAGGATATTGAAAGCAAGCTAACAGCTAAAGGGAATCATGCATGTAACTTCATGATATTAAGTTTATTTATTTTATAATGCATTTTTCAAAGAATAAGATGAATTATGTGTACAAAAAAAGTCTTGGAAGACAGAAATTTTAATTTAGTATCGACTATCAAAAATTTCCTATTTTTGTGTTAATAAATAACTTTTATACCTTATGTAGTCATTTTATTTTTTATATAGTGTCCTAGCTTTGAAAGGTTATATTGCCCCAATCAGTTAAGAATCACAAATTTTGATTGCTTAGCTGTATTTCTACTTTTCATTAAAACATATAGTAAACCATAATTTAATTGATTGATTGATGTTTAACGTCCAGCAAGCAATATTTCAGCTATATTCAGGACGTGAAAACCATAATTTTTAAATTAGTAGAACGTCATGCCTCCTTCTTATACTAAAACGTGATCTCATACAATAATATGAGAATATACACAGATAAAAATGGTAGTTAAAACAATAAAAACTATGAAGTATCACAATTAATAGTGAAATTAAATTTTATTAAATAAATTAATTTCCTTTAAGAACTTTAAAATTGTGTCGCCAGCGACAGTTTTAAATAAATTAAAATACGTATCTGCACTATAGAAACGTTCCCGAATGTGGGCCACGTCCACACAGTCCATCAAGACATGCTTAATGGTGTATGGACTGTTGCATGGCACACATTCGGGTCGTGGCTCATTGTTTAAAATATAACTATGTGTCGTCCTGGTATGGCCAAGACGACATCTTGTTAAAACAACTTGGTCTCTTCGACCTCTAAAACATTTAAAATTATTTGTGTGCAGTAGTGGCTGGATCTCATGAAGTTTATTATGAACTTGGAGATCCCAACCACTCTGCCACAAATTAGAAATATATTTAAAAATCAACGCTTTAAAATCGGTAAAAGGAATATTACAGTTAATGATGGTATCCATTAATGCATTTTTAGCCTCCTGATCCACGACTGTGTTTCCATGGATTCCGACATGACTGGGAATCCAGAAGAAGATAATATCTTTTCCCAAAGCAACAAGAGACTTGTAGATTTGAATAATTTTTAAAATGTAAGGATTTTTAATTTTGAAATTTTCCATAGCCAGTAGACAAGACAAAGAATCGGAGCAGACAATAAATTTGCATTCGTCTGACGAAGCAACTATTTTCATCGCAAGAAGAATAGCTTGTGGTTCTGCTGTAAATACAGATGAGGCAGACGGAAGGCGGCGAGTTTCAACACGCTCTCCGAAGACAGCGGCCGAGGCGACTTTATCACCGTCTTTTGACCCGTCTGTGTAAATAGTACTATAGTCAGGGTAACACGATTTAATTTCTGCATAATGTTGTTGTATTATTAAATGGTTTGTGTCGGACTTTTTATGTTTTCTTAGATCATAAATAAATATCGGTTTGGGGTTTAACCACGGCGGATTATGCGGAATTTCGATTGCAGCAATTTCATCTAAATTTATACCAGAATTTTCCAAATGAGATTTAATTCGGAGGCCAAAAGGTTGAATTTTGTTTGGATGTTTTTCGAAAATGTTTTGATAAAGAGGTTTGAAAACACAGTCGTGGGCGGGGTTGCCAGGATATGCCTTTAATTTGGTTGCATATTGCAAAGCGAGCTTTATTCTTCTTTGATACAAAGAAGGCTCGCCTGCTTCTACATATAAACTCTCAACAGGTGTGGTTCTGAAAGCTCCAAGGCATAGTCGCAATCCTTGATGGTGTATAGTATCAAGGATTTTGACATATGACTTGCGAGCAGAACCATAAATAAAACAACCGTAATCCAATTTCGATCGAACCAGCGATCTATATAGATTGAGTAAAACATCACATTCAGCACCCCAGTCGGTGCTGGATACGACTTTTAAAATATCTAATGCCTTTAGGCATTTATTTTTTAACATTTTGATATGGGGAAGAAAGGTTAGCCTTGAATCAAATATGAGACCAAGAAAAGTAGTGATAGGATTATTATATAATTTTAATTCAGGATCAGGATGCACCTTACGTTTATTACAAAAATGCATCCCAACAGTTTTTGCAGTGGAGAATTTAAAGCCATTCTCCATTGCCCATTTCTCTATTCTATTTAAACACAACTGCAGTTGACGTTCGATATTATTCATATTTTTCCCTCGGTAACATATGAGGAAGTCGTCAACATATAGAGAACCATCAATATTATCTTTTAAAACTTGAGCAAGGCTATTAATTTTAATACTAAATAAAGTGACAGAAAGGATACTTCCCTGGGGAACACCCATTTCCTGTACAAAAGGGTCAGATAACGTAGAATTGACCCTAACTTTAAATTCTCTGTCAGATAAAAAGTTTGAGATAAAGGTAGGAAGTCTACCTTTCAACCTCATATCAAAACGATCTTTTAAAATACCATATTTCCATGTTGTGTCATATGCTTTTTCTAAATCGAAAAAGATAGACACAACATGTTCGTTTTTGGCAAATGCGTTTCGAATATATGTTTCGAAACGCACCAGATGATCAATAGAACTACGACCTTGTCTGAATCCACACTGAATATTCGAGATTAGGTTGTTTGATTCTAAAAACCAGACAAGGCGATCGTTGATCATCCTTTCCATGGTTTTACAAAGACAGCTTGTGAGGGCTATAGGCCGATAGTTGGACGCTTCCGAGTGATCTTTTCCTGGTTTTGGAATAGGCACAACAGTGGCCATTTTCCAAATAGATGGTAAGTCACCCGTTTCCCAAATGTTGTTAAGAAGATTTAGAAGACATTGGAGAGAAGATTGTGGCAGATGTTTGAGAAGTTGATAATGGATGTCATCTGGACCACATGCTGTATCGTGAGATTTGTTCAATGAAGTTTTTAGCTCTTCCAAAGAAAAAGGTTTATTATAATCTTCTAAATTTTTTGACTGGAAATTGAGCTTTGATTTTTCTTTTTGAATTTTGATCCGCTGAAAAGTGGGATGATAATTTTCAGCAGATGAGTGTGTTGCAAATGTTTCGGCCAATTTATTTGATATGTCTGACTCTGATGTTAACAAGTCTTGTCCATCCTTTAAATGATGGACATTTACTTTACTGTTTTTACCTTTAATTTTACGAATCATGTTCCAAATTTTATTCATAGGGGTATGGTTATTCAGTTTAGAAACAAAGTTACGCCAAGACGTGCGTCGTCTTTGTTTCGTTACCCTGCGAGCTTTCGCTCGAAAAATTCGGAAATGGTTAAGATTATTTTGAGTTGGGTGTTTATTAAAGCGTCGTTCTGCCTTTTTCCGGTCTTTAATAGCGTCCTCACAGCTGTCATCGAACCATGGTTTACTAGGATGTTTTGGATTTGTCGAGGTCTTAGGAATAGTTTCGTCAGCAATTGAAATAAGTGTTTCATTGAATTTTAAAATTGGATCAAAAATAGTTTCAAAAGTATCCGAGTTAAGTCGCTCTATACAGAGTTGTTCAAATAGAGGCCAATTGGCCTTGCCAAATTTATACCGAGCGACTCGTTCTGTGTTTGAAGAGTGTAAAGTTTGCAAGATAATGGGAAAGTGATCACTGCCACAGAGATCGTCATGGACTTTCCATGAGAAATCGGGCAACAGAGAAGGATCTGCTATTGTAAGATCAATAGCCGAATATGATCCATTCCCAGGATGTAAATATGTATTTGATCCATCATTAAAAATACACAGATCTTCCTGATTCATTATGCCTTCAATAATTTTACCTTTATCGTTTATTGTGTTACTGCCCCATAAAGGGTTGTGTCCGTTGAAGTCCCCAAGTAATATATAAGGGGCCGGAAGCTGATCAGTAAGATGTTTCAACTGATTAAAATTTAATGAAGAATTTGGAGGGATATACACAGAGCATAAAGTAATTGTTTTGTCTAAAGATATTCTAACAGCAACCGCCTGAAGATCAGTGTCGAGATCTACAGGGCTATGTAGAACTTGGTCTTTTACAAGAATGGTAGAACCGCCAGCAGCTCTATCATTCTCGTCTACATATGTGCTGTATATAGTGTAGTTTTTTAAAGATATGTTATCACTTCGTTTTAGGTGGGATTCTTGGAGGCAAAATGCAACAGGAAGAAAGGCTTGAACTAATAAAGTAATTGCAAGAAAATTAATCTTAAGACCTCGACAATTCCATTGTATTAATGTATCCATTACGGTCTGCGAATAGGGGAATAGTTGACAGTTTTTTGGGGCTATTCCGCCGGTTTCTGCTGGGGGACCTACTTTTAGATCCAGTATCTGGGGGTAGTGTATCCATGGGATCGCCCCAGATAGTAGTGTTTTGATGATCTAGACTTCCAAACCTGTTGTGGACCTTAATGGGATCCCTCAGCAGTTTTGGAGTACGATCTCCTTTTTGATTTGAGTTTTTATTTGAATTGGAGTTAGAAGATTTTGTATTTAAATTGGACTTCATATTTGAATTTGTTTTTGGGCTGCTTGAAGAATTAGTTGAGGATTGAGAGGGTGTTGAAGACGTAGTAGATGCCGAAGGCGTAGAAGTTTGAGATGCCGAAGTTTTTCGAGATGATGTAATTATTTTATCAGTGGTTTGAGCCGGTAGTCTTGTTGGGTCTTTTTGATCTATAGGCCAGGTGATCAAAGTTTGCGTTTCTGATGTTACATAAACGCGTTTGGTCACACTGGCGTATGATGTGGCAGAAGATGATGGATTACTCGCCGAACTGTACTGACGACGAGCCTCAGGGTAGCTGATGTTTTTTTCGATTTTTAATTTTTGAATGTCCTTCTCTTTTCTGAAGTGTTGACAGTCTTTTGAGGAGGACATGTGGGCTTCACCACAGTTAGCACATTTAGGAGTTTTAGTGCAGGTAAAGCCCTCATGTCCTGGCTCTGCACATCGAAAACATACGAGTGATCCCCTACACTGTCCTTTTCCGTGTCCGAATTTCTGACATTTAAAGCAGCGCACAGGGTTGGGAATGTATGCGCTGACTTTAATGTTTTGGAGACCGATTTTGATAGATTGGGAGACAGTTGGGGTGTTGAAATTCAGAAGGAAGGTGTTCAGTTTAACCTGAACACCTTGTCTGTTGGCAATAAATCTTTTAACTTTTGTAATTCCCTGAGGTTGCAATTCCGTGCAAATTTCCTCGTCAGTAAGTTCGGCGAGATCATCGTCACGATAATGAATGATTCCTTGACTTGAGTTTAATGTCCTATGGGGGGAGGCCGAAATTTCTAAATCTATAATTTTGGTTAATTTAAGTAAGTTCAAGGATTGGTGTTTTTTGTTGCATTCAATGAGAAGACCACCAGATTTCATCTTGGTGACATTCTTGACATCTCCCGCACAACCTTTTATCAATTTTTCAATAACGAATGGAGAGACTTTAGTTATTGGTTTACTAGGATCTTTGCTCGATAATACAATAAATCTTGACCAGAAGTCTTCCTCAACCATTTCTTCAAGCGGCAAGTCATTTTTTCTTTTTTTTGGACCATTTTTTATTTGTGTTTCAGAAGCCATGATGAGAAGAATGCGGTTCACCACCCTTGTCACCCACCCGCCACGGAGTGCCAACAGGGGCGATGCTTGGTCTCTGCGGATAAACAGCAGAAATCATCGGGTGTTCCAAGGGTGGTATACTCAAATAGATGAATTTCTTCACGAACGTAAGCTTCGTGCCAGAGTTAACTGGCGAAACAACTGTTCGAAACTCTGTCTACTTGATTGACCCATGAGCCACCGCCTTTTTAACAGCTTGTAACTGAACAAGTTTTGTAGTAAGATTTACAAGATATGATCAAGTGATCAGAAGAATGACGACAAGCTTGTTAAGGGCTCGGCATGACCAGCCGATTGACCGAACCGGGTCCATCCGGTCTCCCGTCTAGTTGAAGTCAGGGCCAAAGTGGTGTATTGAAAATCAAACCCGCTGACCCGCACTAATGGATGCAGCAGAGAGTGATCTCTCAACCACCAGGATCCCTTCCTCCACCATCACGGGTTGCAACACACGGCAAACATGTCGCCTCTATAAAGCTGAGGAAGCTTTGCCCTTCAGCCACCGCCTTCTTTGTGAATCTTTAAAGGAAGCTGTCTATCAACTGTTTAATACATTTCATGGAATAGTTTGAAAAGAAATAAATGTAATAGAAAAGCTAAAATGAGAAGGATTCACAAAGGGCAATACGTGACATGCCGATTCATCGAAGTCAGGGCTAACTCGATTTCCCGTCTAGAAAAAGTAAGGGTTCAGTAGGTTATCGGGACCGTTTACCCTGCCTACTGAAGTCCCATCCTGTAATCGACACGGGTCGCAACACACGGCAAGTGTTGCCTCTGTTAGCAGACTCTTACTGCAGGCTGAGGAAGCCGTGGGCCTATTCTCCTGTGCCCCGGGTCCCACACGGGGTTAAACCATAATTTAAAATGCAACAGCAAATGTTTGGAGAGATTAATGTAAGTTCATAATACTTTAGTTCTGACCCTCGAGGTCCTCTCCCACAAAAAAACCGGGCACCATAATATTGACACAATTTTCTTATTAATAAAGTGACGGTTACTCCATTCCAACAACACATCTTTGGTATAGACGTGAATTCTTCTGGAGTTGTATTTTGTGCCAAAAATTTGCTTTCTATTTTAAGATGAATCAACCTAAAACGCTCAAAGAATAACAACAGATGCCAAAGGACAATGGAAGTTTGACATTACAAGAGACCAAATAGAATAGAATAAATTGGAAAGTATGGTTTCTCAGCTCCCATGATGAGCCAGACTCTAGGAGTATCCGAATCCACTGTTCGCAGAAAGCTCGGGTTAAATACCCTTACAATTTCTAATTACTGTTTATATTGCTGCTGGTCTCAAATTATTTGAGCTTTAACGTCTTTTGTGGTATGGCTTGCAAAATGTGCAACTAAAGTAATATGCTGCAGGGATTATTTTGAAGGCAGCCACGTGTTTAATCTCCGTTTATAACGGGCAGCAGCTAAAAGAATGTCACTTGGTCAAAAAGGCTCATGCAGTGTTACTCTATCAAGGTTACATTACATTCATTGACAAGTAAATTGATATTTGGTCCAATATCATTACAAGTTATAAAAGACAAATTTAGTTTTGATCCTAGAATGATCTATATATGCTGAATTGATAGTAGAACTAAGTCTTATATTGGTCTTCGCTTTGTACTGCAATCCTTTTGTCCCTTTGTTTAAAAATTGACATTTTTTGGCAACCAATAATTTATGTTATAGAATGTTTTGATTTATGATGAAACTGTATTAGTTACTACGTTTGGCTTGGAAAACTGCTGCAGTAATTGAACAGTGAATATAAATACTTCTTCATCCTTTTTATAGTTTATAATATAGTTTATGATATAGTTTATGATATAGTTTATATGAATGGTAAACATTTGTTTACAGAGAATTCAATATTCGTTTATCATCAACAAGTGCTATCACAGATAATGAGCTGGATGACAAAGTAAAAGAAGTGGTAGGAATGAATAAATTAATTTTAGCCAACTCAATTCATGTCAGACTCGTCGCAATTAACATTTTTGTGACCAGGAAAAGAGTAAGAGAGTCTTGTGCTCGAGTAGATCCTGCGGGCTGTGCATTAAGATCTTTAGTGAGAAAGAACATCGGGAGAAGGACTTATAAAGTGGCTGGACCAAACTCACTGTGGCATCTTGATGGGAATCGCAAGTAGATAAGGTATTCAATAAAAAAGATTTGTTTTCCATAGCCTGAACGCCTTATGTTTTTTTAACTGGATATAATGAATAATTTTTTGTTAATGCATATTCCTTTTAACCACATACGACTCATTTTGTCTTAGAAATTAAAAACTAAAATGCTCAGCAGATTAAAACTGTACATAGCATAATTAAGGAAGGACAAGGCCTACAAATCATCATATTGTCTGAAAATTTCTGACTTCTTAAAGGGAGTTATTGCCCTTCAATAACAATTTTCGGTAAAATTAAGACGCAGGCTGTGGTTTATCATTGTTTTACAACGGTGTGACCATTTAGCGAGGCGAGCGACAGCGAGGGATAAAATAACGACATAAATGATCATCCCGTTGTAAAACAATGATAAATCGCAGCCTCCGTGATTTATTTCTATTCTAATAAGACAAACACGGTACATTTATAATATTGTCGTACCTATAGAAAACATAATTTCCACCATAAACTGGCTGTTCCGTCAATGTAACACACAATATCACTGGTGTTAAACCGATAATCGTAATGGCAATTACCATTATCTCAAAATGGCGGAGGATCAAAAATTGTTTTTCTCCTATAGTATTTACCTGTTTGCAAAACTGTGGTAAGTTATACGGTCTAAGTCCCGAGATATTTTGATTCGAAAATTTTTTAATGATCATCGTAATTGTACTATTTTTGTAATGGATGACAATCGTAACTTAAAAATATGATAATCGTAGTTTAGAATGACGAATTTTGAATTACTGCTGATTTCATACCAAATTAATTGATTTTTATTATATACATCTTCCAAAAATCATATCGATGTTTCCGATTTGTGTTTGTTTTTTTGTTTGGTTTGTTTTTGTTTGTTCGTTTTTTTTTTGGGGGGGGGGGGGGGAGTATTGGATAATGAACTAGTTTTTAATGATCTACTTTTGACCGATTATAGAAATGGATCAGCAGGAAATACAGAAACCTTGGAAATGTTCAGCATTATTATCAATTTCAGAAGAGCATTTTGGTCGTCTTCATTATTCTTACATGTTAAAAAATAAATAAACACGAAAATCGTAAAATGGCTTAAAATAGCATCCAAGTATTTAACTTTTGAATTTTAATATGTCTCCATAATAAATTTGTTGTAATATGTGTTTTGAATTTCAATCAAAATCTTAAGATATCTTAATTAAATATTATACAAGAATGGACTTTTTCATTTCTTGTTGGCTGTATTGATAGTATGTTCGATCATTTAGTTCACAAATCCAAGAAATTCATGGCATAATAAAATGTTTTACAAATAATTTCATCACATTTAATAGGACATTTCCTGAAAAAGTTTAGAGGGTAACAAGTATTTGTTGCATTTATGACTTTTAAAATCGGCCGTCAAGATTATTGGTACATACTGCAAGAAGTAATGTTCAGCCCATTTTTTAACAAGAATACAGTAGGCACGACATTGATGCACTACTAAGTATGCAAAGTTTCAAGAAGATCCATGTTTCGTGTACGTAGTTTCATGGGAAAACAGAATGATAATGCTAATTGGAAATTAAATTATTATTTCTTATATTGTTTTTATTTTATATAATAAATATATATGCGTATACAAGAAACCTTATATCCTCATCCACGTTCACGACACATTCCGATGAAATTGATTTTTTATATTTGTTGCATGATTTTTTGTGTGGTTTGGTTTGGTTTGTTTTTGTTTGTAAAAGGACAATGAAAACGTTTTTAAAATATAATTATGCAATCTTTACATGTTTGCAGCTTTCTATTTTTCAAAACCACTTTTTACTAAAATTTATACAACTATTACATGTAGTTATGTCTCATCCAAATACTTTGTAAATAACTTAACTAGTATGTTTATGTTCTACAGGCAAAAACAAAACTTCAACCCCATTTAATTTTACTTTTTCTACACAAAAATGGACTTAAGATATCCAGATTATGACCAAAAACTAACACAATATTCCTTAGAAAATTTGCGATTTATTGATGTAACATAAAGGATATGATTGATTGATTTGATGTCTGCTTTACGTCCAGCGAGCAGTATTTCAGCTATATTCAGGACGGGAACAAGTTAACAAACAATATAAATCAACGGAAAATGGGGGTGGGATGGGCCACAGGGAATACAATTCTGACTGCCACTGGAAAAGTATGGAGTTTTGGGTAGGGGCGGAAAATTTAGCCTTTTGTAGCGGCTGCAATGAACCTACTTTTTTAAATCTACAAAAGGGTTCTTTATCGTGCAAGGAGCGTGGGACTCTCCAAACACGTTACCCACTACGGTCCGCGGGCAGGCTTTCCGTATTATGACCTGACAACCCCCAACGAGATGGTCTCCCCTATCCGCCGCCCGGGGACGCGCTGTGCTGCTCTGTGGGTCGAGCACTGGGAACCCTCCCAGTATGGTCCCAGCATAAAGGATATGTCACGGACCTCTTTTTAAAGATACAGTTGCGTAAACATTTCCTATACGTAATAATTGCATTAGAATCTAACTAAAATAGACGTAGCGTTTCACAACGTCCAGACGGATTTTTCAGTGTACAGGTAAATTTTTATCGTAACGTCGTTTTTAACGTAACGTCCCACCTTAATTAATACCACATGAAAAGGGAAGCATATTGATATCATTGACTTTTTAATCCTTAAAAAGGATTGGGTTTTTGTTTGTTCTTTTTTTTACTATTTTTCATACAAGATTATATTTCATACGAACCTTGCAAATGTTTTAATGGGAACATACATTATGTACTTATTGTATGTACTCAGAGGTTGTATGACACTAAAACATTAACTTTTTTTGTAAAATGTTAACACGACAATTACCATTATCATTAAACAATTACTATTATCATATATGATTTTTAATTCACAATTACGATTATCTTCTATTAGAATTACGACGATCATTTAAAAATTTTCAAATTCAAATATCTCGGGACTTAGACCGTGTACCTTACCACAGTTTTGCAAACAGGTAAATAATATAGAGATCTAATTGGCGGTCGGGTGTGGTCTGACGCCATCGTTTATGTAAAAAGATACAGGAGAAAATCAATTTTACCTGTTTGATCCTCCGCCATTTTGGGATAATGGTAATTGCAATTACGATTATCGGTTTAACACCAGTGAATATATTGCAACGGGTAATTATAGCTCGTGTCGCTATTTATAAGATTAATACTTCATACGCAATAGCTTGCCGGTGGGAGTTAGTTTTGTAATTGGAACGGCCCTTTAAAACGCGCCTCTTCACCGCTTGTTGCTCATACATAAATCATTTTTTTACCACGGTTGTGGTCTCAAAGCCTTTAATGCACGTCATATAAGAATTTGTAGTTTTTATTCCATAATAGCTGAAGCGAAAGTGTAAATTGAACAAATTATCAAAAAGGCAAAGCATTCCTTAATCCAATATTGTCACGACTCCTTATAGGAGTTATTGCCCTTTAACGATGAATTTCTACAAAATAACAAGTCAATAACACCTTGATACTAAATCAACCTAAAGTACAAGCCCTACAAATTATTAAAATTTTTCAGACATAGTATGATAGCACCTTATAGGAGTTAAGTGTACTTCATAAAAATGTTTGAGAACATTTTATTTTTTTTTTTGCCCAGTAACTTAAAAGACATAAAGCTTGACAAACTTTAAAAAGCAAAAATTTAAAGATGGCTTAAGTCATTTATGTTCCAGTCGTTCCAATCTTTCTATACTTTTTCAGATGGGGCTTTGTAATACATGGCTGTATAGATGGATTTAGTAGGATGATGACTTTTCTGAAAGCCAGTGGAAACAACAAGTCTTATAGTTTTTTGACGAGTTCATTACAGCCACCAGAGATTTTGGACTTCCTTCTAGAATAAGGTGTGACCAAGGTGTAGAAAATGTGTAAATACATGGAAGGAGTTCGAGGTGCTAATAGAGGTAGTGCTATTAAGGAGAAAAGTTCACACAATCAACGTATTGAGCGTCTTTGGGTTGATGTATGGGAGAATGTTACAAATGAATTCTACGTCTATTTTCTTATATGGAGTTAACAAACAAGCTTGACATTACCAATACTAATCATTTGTTTGCTTTACAGTATGTTTTTTTGCCAAGGATAAATGAGAGACTAAAACACTTCATTTTCCAATACAACAATCATCCACTATCCACAGAGCACAATAAAACACCTAATCAATTATTTATTCAAGGAGTGCTGTTAAATACTAGTTCGTTCTATAAGGGAACTTGTAAAAGAAGCTGGAAATAATGATGAGCAAATAAACAATATTGAGGAATATGGGATTGATGATGACGATGACGAAGACATCATCAGTGTTGAAGATAATGAAAACCTCACAATTAATGAACTATCAGTTAGAGGCGATATTCTTTGACAGTTGAAACAAGATATGATCCATTAATGCAACTATCAGTTACCATACATGGAGCAGAACTGTTCCAAAACGTTGTAGAGCTCATACAAGGTTGACATCAATATCAGGCATTTTTGTAACTCTCAACAGTGTCTGTTGTCATTCTCTTCAGTTATGTCAAGGCTTGCTACAGTGTGCAGTTTGGATTTTCAGCTTTGATCATTTTAACGTAAATCAACATTAGGTCGTGAAGTCTTAAAGTCGTCAGATTGCTTTTGTTTGTTTGTTTGAATGTTGTTTAACGCCACTTTCAGCAATTTTTCAGCTATATCACGGCGTCCAGGTTTTAGCTTACCTGACCCGAAGTGAGCTATTGCCATCACTTGGCGTCCGTCGTCGTCGTCGTTAACTTTTCATCAAAAACTTCTCCTCCAAAACCACTGAAGGGATTGCTTTGAAACTTTGCACACATCATCAGTAAAACGTCCTCTACCAAGTTTGCCCAAATCATGGCCTCAGACCAACCAACATGGCCGCCATGGCTAAAAATAGAACAGAGGGTCAAAATACAGTTTTTTGCTTATAGTTCAAAAAGTATAACAGATACAGGAAAAGATAACAGACCTTCCTTCTTCAGCATCTAAAGCTATACAAAACACTATTGGGTCAAAGTTGTATGATGACTCCTTGTACAAGTTATTGCTCTTTAATTGTCAAAGTTGATGCTTTTTGCCATTTTTGCCTCAAAATCTTGAAAATTATTAAAACTAGAGAAAAAGTAAGCATTGCTTAATTGTTCTGCTCTATGAGGGCTACAAAAATGACTTAAGGGTCAAGATTGTCTGATTAACCGTTTAAGAGTTATTCACCTTGAACTGTTTTTTAATCGGTTTTAATTGATTTTTTAAAATCTTCTCCTCTGAGACAACTGAAAGTACTGCTTTGAAACTTTGTACACATCATCCGTCAACTGTCCTCAACCAAGTTTGTACCAACCATGGCTGCAGATTAACCAACATGGCCACCATGGCTAAAAATATAACGAAAAGGGGGGGGTAAAATACAGTTTTTGGCTTATATTTAAAAAAGTGTAACAGATACAGGAAAACCGAAGAGACATGCCTTCATCTGCATCAAAAGCTCTACGAAACACTCCATTGGGTTGAAGCTGTATGATGACTCATAGGAGTTATTGCCCTTTAATTGTCCAAATAGATTATTTTTGACATTTTTGCCTAAAAATCTTAAAAATTATTAGAACTAGAGAAAAGGTTAGCATTGCTTAATTGTTCTGCTCTATGAGGGCTAAAAAAATGACTATAGGGTCAAGATTGTCTGATGAACCGTTTAAGAATTTATTTTCCTTGAACATTTTTTTAATCAATTTTACTTGATTTTAAAAAATCTTCTCCTCTTTAACAAATGAAAGGACTGCTTTGAAACATTGCACACTAAAGGACGTCCTCTACCAAAATTTGCAAATCATGATACTTGACTAACTACATAGCTACGTTGGCTTAAAATAGAAAAAATGAAAAAGGGGGGGGTGGGAGTCGAGAGAGTTTTCGACTGATGATAGTTAAAAAAGTATAACAGGTACAGCAAATTTGAAGTGAACCTCCCTTCTCCCTTAAGCATCAAAAGCTCCTCCTTATAGGAGTTATTTCCCTTAAAAGGTCAAAATTAATGATTTTAGCAGAAGTGTTGGGCAATTCCTTATAGCAACAAAAAGCTGGATAAAAAAGGGTTGTTTGGTTTCAGGTGAGCGATACAGGCTCCTGGGAGCCTCTAGTTATTGGGACAGGAAGCCTGAATACAAGGAGAAAACCCGCGACCTTTGGCAGGAAAACTGGCAATCCTTTATTGCAAGATTCTTGTTCATTGCTTCGTAAGAAAAAACTTTGGAGGCGGTCCATTTTAAAGCGGAAACATTTTCCTAAAAAGTAATTCCCAGCACTATTTGTAAAATAATCTTATAAGATTATGGTGTTTGTTAAAAAAACCCAGGAAAACTATGTCTTTTTTCTATACTGGCAATGTTATGATAATACCGTGACCACACGGTTATTTCCAATCTATCATGTGTATTTATTTATGTATAGGGCATTGAAATTGATAGACGATCTAAGGGCACTATCAACCACCTATGGTTCTGGTATTTATAAATAAGAATAAATACGGCATCAAGTCATTATGTTTATGACGGACAATAAATAAAAGATGAATGGCACACAGTTATGAATATATTAGACCATGGTAAAAAATGGCTGTTGATTAGTAGCTCTGTATAATGTTTCACTGCTGCTTCTGCAGTCATTTCATGTATTTTTAGTGATCAAGTTAAAGCACATGTGGTTTTTTTTGTTGAAACCAGTTGCTTGGATTTTCCTGGCCCCCGTCAGCCACATCAAGACATCTTCAAGGTTTACTGATATACCATTAACCTTCTGAATCTGTCAATTAAAAAAATATATTAGTATGCCCATCGAGATACAGTTTCAAGAAATGTAAAAATCTGGTATTCTACCGGTTGCAGTTAAAGCGAACTATTTTCAGCAGTTACCAGTTTGAAACTTCCAAAAATACCCCCACTTATCTTCAATGGTTAGGACAGTTTTATCTGCATGAACTAATATGCTTCGAAAATGTTGTCATGGCAGCTGTTACAGAATACTTTTTTCAGAATAGTGCAATAGAGTATTTTTTAATTTATAACGCGTAATATCTTTTTACTACATATTTACATTAATTGATGAACAATCGATCAGCGATGATAAAATGAATAAGACTAACAAGAACAAGTTTTTTGTCAGTCGGTTAATATAAAATGCTAAAATACCATGAAGTGTAATGCTTTTGGATTTGTTAGTTCCATAAACTGTTGGAGAATGGCTTTAGAGAAACTTCAGTGTAGTGGTCACAGATTTGCCAAAATTTGTATTATCCTCTGTTTTTGGATATTAATTAAAGTGTAACAGCTGGGGCTATTGTCACCTGTTTAATAGATCTACTGACTTTGTGCATTTTTGTTACAATGCACTTTTCTTAATTAGTGTTGCTTATTTCATTGATTGATTGATTGATTGTTGTTTTACGTCCAGCAAGCAATATTTCAGCTATATTCAGGACGTGATAATTAGAACAAATCAACTTATTTGATAATAAACATCCCTCCCTTAATACTAAAACAAGATCTCATACAATAGTATGATAATATACATATAAAAGTTAAATTAAAACAATAAAAAGTATGCAATATCACCATTAGCAGTATACTTAAATTTTACTATATAAATTAATTTCTTTTAAAAACTCTAAAATTGTGTCGCCTGCGACTGTTTTAAACAAATTAAAATAAGTATCTACAGTATAGAAACGTTCCCGAATGTGGGCCACGTCCACACAGTCCATCAAGACATGCTTGAGTGTGTATGGACAGTTGCATGGCACACACTCGGGTCGTTGCTCGTTATTCAAAATATAACTATGAGTCGTCCTGGTATGACCAAGACGACATCTGGTTAAAACAACTTGGTCTCGACGACTTCTAAAACAATTACAATTATTTTTGTGCAGTAGTGGCTGGATCTCATGAAGTTTATTATGAACCTCTAGATCCCAACCACTCTGCCACAAACGAGAAATATGTTTAAAAATAAGTGCTTTAAAATCAGTAAAAGGTATTGCACAATTAATTAAATCGTTATTCAAGGCCTTTTTGGCCTCCTCGTCCACGACCGTGTTCCCATGGATCCCCACATGACTTGGGATCCAGAAAAACATAACTTCTTTACCCAAAGCTACAAGGGATTTGTAAATTTGAACAATTTTTAAAATATAAGGATTCTTAAATTTGAAGTTTTCAATAGCAAGAAGACATGACAGAGAATCAGAGCAGATCATAAATTTGTGCTCGTCTGACGAAGCAACTATTTTCATCGCAAGAAGAATAGCTTGCGCCTCAGCAGTAAATACAGATGAGGCAGAAGGGAGACGACGAGTTTCAACACGCTCTCCGAAGACAGCGGCTGAAGCAACTTTATCTTCGTCTTTTGACCCATCCGTATAAATAGTACTATATTCAGGGTAACAAGATTTAATTTCTGCAAAATGTTGCTGTATAATTAATGGGTTTGTGTCAGATTTTCTATGTTTTCTTAGATCATAAATAAATATTGGCTTGGGGTTTAACCAAGGAGGGTTATGTGGAATTTCAATTGCAGCAATTTCATCTAAATTTATACTTGAATTCTCAAAATGAGATTTAATCCGCAGGCCAAAAGGTTGGATTTTGTTTGGATGCTTTTCGAAAATGTTCTGATAAAGAGGTTTGAAAACACAGTCGTGGGCGGGGTTGCCAGGATATGCCTTTAATTTGGTTGCATATTGCAAACCGAGTTTAATTCTTCTTTGATACAAAGAAGGCTCGTTTGCTTCTACATATAAACTATTTACAGGTGTGGTTCTAAAGGCTCCAAGGCATAGTCGCAATTCTTGATGATGAACCGTATCAAGGATTTTGACATATGACTTGCGAGCAGAACCATAAATAAAACAACCATAATCCAATTTAGATCGAACCAGCGATCTATAAAGATTAAGTAAAACGTCGCATTCAGCACCCCAGTCGGTGCTGGCTACGACTTTTAAAATATCTAATGCCTTTAGGCATTTATTTTTTAACATTTTGATATGGGGTAGAAAGGTTAGCCTTGAATCAAATATGAGACCAAGAAAAGTAGTTTCCTTTACAATTTTTATAGGATTATTATGTAATTTTAATTCGGGATCAGGATGCATCTTTCTCTTATTACAAAAATGCATCCCCACGGTTTTTGCAGTGGAGAATTTAAAACCATTCTCCATTGCCCATTTCTCTATTCTATTTAAACATAACTGCAGTTGACGTTCAATATTATTCATGTTTTGTCCTCGGTAACATATGAGGAAGTCGTCAACATATAGAGAACCATCAATATTATCTTTTAAAACTTGAGCAAGGCTATTAATTTTGATACTAAATAAAGTGACAGAAAGGATGCTTCCCTGGGGAACACCCATTTCCTGTTCAAAAGGGTCAGATAGAGTAGAATTTACCCTAACTTTAAATTCTCTGTCAAATAAAAAGTTTGAAATAAAGGTAGGAAGTCTACCTTTCAACCCCATATCAAAAAGATCTTTTAAAATACCATATTTCCATGTTGTGTCATATGCTTTTTCTAAATCGAAAAAGATAGACACAACATGTTCATTTTTGGCAAAGGCGTTTCGAATATACGTTTCAAAACGTACAAGATGATCTATGGTACTTCGCCCTTGTCTGAATCCACATTGGATATTTGAAATTAGATTGTTCGATTCTAAAAACCAGACAAGGCGATCGTTGATCATCCTTTCCATGGTTTTACAAAGACAGCTTGTGAGGGCTATAGGCCGATAGTTGGACGCTTCTGAGTGATCTTTTCCTGGTTTTGGAATAGGCACAACAGTGGCCATTTTCCATATAGATGGTAAGTCACCCGTTTCCCAAATGTTGTTAAGAAAATTCAAAAGGCATTGGAGAGATGATTGTGGCAGATGTTTGAGAAGTTGATAATGGATGTCATCTGGACCACATGCTGTATCGTGAGATTTGTTCAAAGAGGTTTTTAGCTCTTCCAAAGAAAAAGGTTTGTTGTAATCTTCTAGATTTTTTGACTGGAAATTAAGTTTTGATTTTTCTTTTTGAGTTTTGATACGCTGAAAATCGGGATGATAATTTTCAGAGGACGAGTGTTTTGCAAATGTTTCGGCCAATTTGTTAGATATATCCGACTCTGATGTTAACAAGTCTTGTCCATCCTTTAAATGATGGACATTTGCTTTACTGTTTTTACCTTTAATTTTACGAATCATGTTCCAAATTTTATTCATGGGGGTATGGTTATTTAGTTTAGAAACAAAGTTACGCCAAGAGGTGCGTCGTCTTTGTTTCGTTACCCTGCGAGCTTTCGCTCGAAAAATTCGGAAATGGTTAAGATTATTTTGAGTTGGGTGTTTATTAAAGCGTCGTTCGGCTTTTTTACGGTCTTTAATAGCGTCCTCACAGCTGTCATCGAACCATGGTTTACTAGGATGTTTTGGATTTGTCGAGGTCTTAGGAATTGTTTCATCAGCAATTGAAATAAGTGTTTCATTGAATTTTAAAATTGGATCAGAAACAGCTTCAAAAGCATCCGAGTTAAGTCGCTCTATACAGAGTTGTTCAAATAGAGGCCAATTGGCCTTGCCAAATTTATACCGAGCGACTCGTTCTGTGTTTGAAGAGTGTAAAGATTCCAAGATAATGGGAAAGTGATCACTGCCACAGAGATCGTCATGGACTTTCCATGAGAAATCGGGCAACAGAGAAGGATCTGCTATTGTAAGATCAATAACCGAATATGATCCATTCCCAGGATGTAAATATGTATTGGTTCCATCATTAAAAATACACAGATCTTCCTGATTCATTAAGCCTTCAATAATTTTACCTTTTTCGTTAATTGTGTTACTACCCCATAGAGGGTTGTGTGCGTTGAAGTCCCCAAATGATATATATGGGGCTGGTAACTGATCAGTAAGATGTTTCAACTGATTTAAATTTAATGAAGAATTCGGTGGTATATACACAGAGCATAAAGTAATTGTTTTGTCTAATGATATTCTAACAGCAACCGCCTGCAGATCAGTGTTGAGATCTACAGGGCTATGTAGAACTTGATCTTTTACAAGAATGGTAGAGCCGCCAGCAGCTCTATCATTCTCGTCTACATATGTGCTGTATATAGAATAGTTTTTTAAAGATATGTTATCACTTCGTTTTAGATGGGATTCTTGGAGGCAAAATGCAACAGGAAGAAAGGCTTGAACTAATAATGTAATTTCAAGAAAATTAATCTTAAGACCTCGACAATTCCATTGTATTATTGTACCCATTATGGTCTGCGAATAGGGGAATAGTTGACAGTTTTTTTGGGGCTATTCCGCCGTTTTCTGCTGGGGGATCTACTTTTAGATCCAGTATCTGGGGGTAGTGTATCCATGGGATAGCCCCAGATAGTAGTGTCTAGATGATCTAGACTTCCAAACCTGTTGTGGACCTTAATGGGATCCCGCAGCAGTTTTGGAGTACGATCTCCTTTTTGATTTGAGTTTTTATTTGAATTTGAATTGGAGTTAGATTTTGTATTTGAATTGGACTTGATATTTGAATTTTTTTTGGGGCTGCTTGAAGAATTAGTTGAGGATTGAGAGGGTGTTGAAGACGTAGTAGATGCTGAAGGCGTAGAAGTTTGAGATGCCGAAGATTTTCGAGATGATGTAATTATTTTATCAGTGGTTTGAGCCGGGATTCTTGTTGGGTCTTTCTGATCTATAGGCCAGGTGATCATGGTTTGCGTTTCAGATGTAACACAAACGCGTTTTGTCACACTGGCATATGACATTACAGAAGACGACGGATTGCTCACTGAACTAAAGAGACGACGAGCCTCAGGGTAAGTGATGTTCTTTTCTGTTTTCAATTTTTGTATGTCCTTTTCTTTCTTAAAATGATGACAGTCTTTTGAGGACGACATGTGGGCTTCACCACAATTGGCACACTTTGGGTTGTTTGTGCAGGTAAAGCCCTCATGCCCTACCTCTGCACAGTTGAAGCATACCAATGAGCCTCTACATTGTCCCTTGCCATGACCAAACTTTTGGCATTTAAAGCACCGCACAGGATTTGGGATAAATGCGCTGACTTTAACGCTGTATAGTCCAATTTTGATAGACTGAGGGACAGATGGAGAATTAAAGTTGAGCAGAAAGGTATTCAGTTTTACCTGAATACCTTGTCTCTTGGCAATGAATCTTTTGACCTTTGTTACACCCTGAGGTTTGAGTTCTTCACAAATTTCCTCGTCCGTTAGTTCAGAGAGATCATCGTCTCTGTAATGAATGATCCCTTGACAAGAATTTAATGTTCTGTGAGGAGTGGAAGATATTTCTAAATCGAGAATTTTGTTGAGTTGAAGTAAATTTAATAATGTTGTTTTTTTGAAACTTCAATAAGAATTGATCCGGATTTCATTTTTGTTACGTTTTTAACATCTCCTGCACAGCCTTTAATAGTTTTTCCGATGACGAAAGGGGAAATTTTTGATAAAGGTTTGTTGGCATCCTTACTAGTCAAAACAATAAAACGTGAAAAGTGATCATCATCAACTATATTTCTTCAAGCAAAATGTCATTTTTTCTTTTTTTTGAACCTGTTTGCGTAAATGTCTTGGAAGCCATGTAAAAAGAATACGGTTTACCACCCTTGTCACCCACCCGCCACGGAGTGCCAACAGGGGCGATGCTTGGTGTCTGCGGATCGCCAGCAGAAAGCATCAGGTGTTCCAAGGGTGGTATACTCAAATAGATGAATTTCTTCACGAACGCAAGCTTCGTGCCAGAATTAACTGGCGAAACAACCGTTCGAAACTCTATCTACTCGATTGACCCATGAGCCACCGCCTTCTTAACAGCTTGTAACTGAACAACTTTGGAACTGAAATTCACAAGATATAATCAAGTGACAAGAGAAATGACGACAAGCTTGTTAAGGGCTCGGCGTGACCAGCCGATTGACCGAACCGGGTCCATCCGGTCTCCCGTCTAGTTGAAGTCAGGGCCAAAGTGGTGTATTGAAAATAAAACCCGCTGACCCGCACTAATGGATGCAGCAGAGAGTGATCTCTCAACCACCAGGATCCCTTCCTCCACCATCACGGGTTGCAACACACGGCAAACATGTCGCCTCTATAAAGCTGAGGAAGCTTTGCCCTTCAGCCACCGCCTTCTTTGTGAATCCTGTAAGGAAGCCGTCTATTAAATGGTACATACATTTCATGGAACAGTTTGAAGGAAAATAATGTAATAGAGTAGCTGAAATTATATGGATTCACAAAGGGCAAGACGTGACATGCCGATTCATCGAAGTCAGGGCTAACTCGATTTCCCGTCTAGAAAAAGTAAGGGTTCAGTAAGTTATCGGGACCGTTTACCCGGCCTACTGAAATCCCGTCCTGTAATCGACACGGGTCGCAACACACGGCAAGTGTTGCCTCTGTTAGCAGACTCTTACTGCAGGCTGAGGAAGCCGTGGGCCTATTCTCCTGTGCCCCGGGGCCCACACGGGGTTGCTTATTTCAACTAGACAAAGTCGATCAAGCGATCACTGATACTCCCGCTTTTGTAAAAATGTCTAACGTTGTTCATGGACTGCGACCTTGCAATTGGACGGATTTACCCCAAAATCGACAGGCTTCTTACCAGCATGATATATAACAATATCCCACAGTTTCATTAAAATCGGATGCAAACTTTTTGAGTTGTCTGGAAAACAACTTTTTTGTAAAAATTGTTATAATGTTTTTCGTGGACTGCGACCTTGACATTTGACGGATTTCCCCCAAAATCGATAGGCGTCTAACCAACCTGATAAATAACAATATCCCAAAATCGGATGCAAACTTTTTGCGTTATCATTCGGAAACCAAATGTGGACGGACGAAATGAAGGACGGACAATAGGACCAATATATACCCCCGACTCTGTCGAGCTGGGGTATAATAAAAAGATACCATACATTTGTTAAGTTCTCACCTTTTTTCTTGCTTGCTGCTTGCAAGAAGGTCAAAAATCCTTGAGCTGTTGACATTTCAGAAAGTCTCCTGTTCCCTTCAGTGTAATTGTCTTAACCCCATCACATTTATGGGTTTTACTTGCTCAGAAAATAGACTACGAGCTTTTTAGCTCAAAGGGTCAGGTGAGCTATTGTTATCACTTTGCGTCCGTCGGCGTCGTCGTCAGTAAACTTTTTACATTTTAATCTTCTTCTCTAAAACCACTTGGCCAGTTGAAACCAAACTTGGCCATAATGTTCATTGTATAGACCTTTACAAAGTTTGTGTTTTTTTTTGATTGGAAAACCAATATGGCCGCCACCGCGGACTTAGTTTGACATAGGACCCTATGGGGAAAAGTTTTAAAAGGCTTCTTCTCTGAAACTGGTTAACCAATGGAAACAAAACCTTACTAGCAATATTGTTTGGATGGTCCTCTATAAAGTTTGTGTTTTTTATGACAATTGAAAATTCAAAATAGCCGTCAACACAGGACTTAGTTTAACATAGGACCCTATGGGAAAAAGTTAAAAAGGCTTCTTCTCTGAAACCGGTTAACCAATCGAAACAAAAACTTACTTGCAATATTGTTTGGATGGTCCTCTATAAAGTTTGTGTTTTTTATGACAATTGGAAATTCAAAATGGCCGCCAACACATGACTTAGTTTAACATTGGACCCTATGGGAAAAATGTTTAAAAGGGCTTCTTCTCTGAAACCGGTTAACCAATCAAATCAAAACTTACTACCAATATTGTTTGGATGGTCCTTTATAAAGTTTATGTTTTTTATGCCAATTGGAAAATTAAAATGGCTGCCACCGCAGGACTTAGTTTAACATAGGACCCTATAGGGAAAAGTTAAAAAAGGTGTCTTCTCTGAAACTGGTTAAACAATGTAAACAAAACTTACTTGCAATATTGTTTGGATGGTCCTCTATACAATTTATGTTTTTTATGACAATTGGAAATTCAAAATGGCCACCAATGCAGGAAGTAGTTAAACATAGGACCCTATGGGGAAAAAAGTTAAAAAGGCTTCTTCTCTGAAACCGGTTAACCAATCAAATCAAAACTTACTACCAATATTGTTTGGATGATCCTCTATAAAGTTAATGTTTTTTATCCCAATCGGAAATTCAAAATGTCCGCCACCGCAAGACTTGGTTTAACATTGGACCGTATGGGAAAAATGTTTAAAAAGGTTTCTTCTCTGAAACCGATTAACCAATGGAAACAAAACTTACTAGCAATATTGTTTGGAAGTCCTCTGTGAAGTTTATGTTTTTTATGCCAATAGGAAAATCAAAATGGCCACCACAGCATTACAAAGATTACTTAGTTTAATATAGTACCCTATTGGCAAATTAAAAAAAATATCTTCTTCTCTATAAAACCGGTTAACCAATGGAAACAAAACTTTCTAGCAATATTGTTTGGATGGTCCTCTTTAAAGATTATTGAAAATTACAGGACTTCGTTTAACATCAGGGAAATGCAACCTTTATTGCCTATAAAATCAGGTGAGCGACACAGACTCTTAAGAGCTTCTGGTTTCTTATTGTCATCTTAATAAGCTTAATACTTGATGTGTATCAAGCCCTGAAAAAAAATTGAGCATTTGTAAACAATAAAGGTCAAAATGTCTACTATATACCGGACAGTCTAAAACAAGGACACAGATGGATGCACCCCTGCCCCCAGAAGGTGACACTTTGATCTTAATCTTCAAAAAATTGGCCCAATACCTGAACTTGTTTAAGTTATAGGTATAAGACAGTTTGTACAATCTTTAAGTATGAGTATGAGTGAAATTGTATACATATATGCAACAAAGAGTAAAGGAACTACTTTTGTATAGAAAAGATTTTAATAAAATCTTAATCAATGATCTGTAACCTACTACTTTCTTTTAAAATGCACTGCTGCCAAAACGGATTCCAAAAAGTCCTCGAAAAAAAAATTTGGCAAATCGAGACATTCAATTTTTGTAGTGATAATTGACGACATCAAAATTCGAGATTGCAACTAATTGCACCAAATTCCTTAAAAAAAGAAAACAACTTTAAAGAGTTAATATGTGTTCTTAATATTATTCCACTAAACCTACGAGTGGAAAAGTTTTCAAAATGTATGGGAACAAATATTGCTCTACTGTGTTTGAGACAATAAAATATTCAGGTCAGGGTACACATGTGTTGCTTAGTATTTTAATTACACCACTATTCCTTAAAAACTTGTACCAAACATACCTCTGATAAACTGATCCAGTTCTTCTCTGCAACTGGATGCCTAGTACTCAATAAAAGATATCAATACAGAAATCATTGTACGTTTAAACTTGAATCCTGGTACCAAGAAACCAACAAAAGCAAGCTCCTCTTCAAGATCTCTATAGAGATCTTAGAGATCTTGAAGCTGTTGTTCAGAAAGGCAATTGTCCATCTGAAAAAAATCACAATATATCAATTAAAAAAATAATAACCTTAGAGAGCAAGCTCTCAATTCCCCATGCTTTCACCATTACATCAAGGTGGTACTTAGGCATATAAATTTATGTGTTAAGTTTTCATGAAAATCCATGAAGAAATGACAAGAACATTGAAGTCCCCTTCCCAAAAATATAATCCCCCTTGACAAATTCCCCTCAGATCAATCCCATCCAAGCACCTATAAGTAACCATTTCCCAAAGTTTCATGTAAATCCATGAAGAAATGAAAGCGCTATCCAGGAGACAACATTTAATATGCATGTATATGAAAGTTGACTACGTCCCCCTCCAAAAAATAAGGCCCCCATTGATGAAATTCCCTGAAAATCAATCCCATCCAAGAACCTACTATAAGTAACAATTTCACAAAGTTTCCTCAAAATACATTAAGAAATAAGATCGCTATCCAGGCGACAACAGCTTCAAAAACACTGCAAGTAGTACAAAATGCAAGGTGACACTGGCACTACTTTCTTTTTTATCCAGGAAAATCATGACATCGGACGAATAATTGAACTTGATGTGATACATGTTTTTTTTTGCTTACGATTATTATTATTGTTAAAAACATCACTAGTTGCACCTTTACCGATGGTTTACGAGTGTACGGCAATATAATCATTAATACTGTAACTTTGTTCAACTGGGGATTTATTTACGACACTAAGAACATAATATTGACATATTGAGTGATTGATTTGCGTCAAGCAAGCCAGCAACATTTCAGCTATATTCAGGACGTAATAATTAGAATACTTTTACACGAAAAAGAGAATCTCCTGGAAGAAAAACAACATTTTTTAGTTTTTCGTATATCATAGATGTGAGGGGACCTTCACAATTTCCTGAGATTTTGTCTACTCCTGTAAAACATTATACATGTCTGATGATCTCAATACAATTTTCCTGAAATAGCTGACAGTTATAATGTTACTTTCCTTGCAAGTCGATTCCATATGAAGTAGTTAAAATTTTCATTGTAGAAATACACACGTAGGCAAGACAAAAATTATAGCAGTAGTACTCTATTATAATACAAAAAAAAAAGAAAGAAAAAATAAGACAGCTATAAATAATAAGTTGGACTAAAGCTGAAACACAAGAAGGAAAGGGAGATAACTCAGCCATTCATAGTACCAGATTTTATCAATGCATTATTCTTAACTTACATTCAAGTCTGAAATTTAGAAAAAAAAATATATTATAGATCATGGTTGTTTTTATGAAAATACAAATAGTTAAGATAAATTTTTAAAGTCAGTTGTCATTACAAACAACAGTTCATGTACTATTCGAACTGCATGGAATCATGAGATTGAACCACATCAAATTTAGACTAAAATTAATTTATATTATAAGTCATGGTGTCTGAATTGATGTCATTTGCTTGACTGCTTACTGTGTTTGGTCGAGCGTATGCTTTTTTGTACTGTAAGTGAACAAAGGTGCGATATGACATAAACAATACAGTTAATCTGTGTTTAAAATTTGTGTTTTATTAATGCTACTAATTGATACTCCCACATGTCCCAATTTTCAAAACATCTCCAATATTAATATGATCAAAATTTTAAATATCAGGTGCACAATGGTACTGATTGACAAAGAATCTGTGAAAGGTTTATCAAATTCCATTCAGTTATATAGATGTTGTTACGAAAAAAATGGGTACCCCTTATGTCAATGACAAAGTCCACGTTTTGCTATGGGAAACCTCAAATATCATTCCGATAAAAATGTTAAGATATCAGGTGCACAATGGACTATGACAACGATTCTGTGCAAGTTTCTTTAAATTCTATTTAACAGTGTAGGAAGAGTTGCACACAAGAGAATGTTCAAGCTGTGTATAAAAAGATTATAGGCCATTTTCTGAATCTTTGAATCGGCAACACAAATTTGGTTTTGCTGAAACAACAAGAGGCTGCATTGAATGTTGTGTACTACTAGAAATAGCCCTACTCCTACTCCTAAAAGAGAAATTATGTCTACATAACCCTGAACTTTCCTTGGTACACACAAACATGCACTGGTTTTTCAACATAAAACAAAATAGTAGATGGCAATAAAATAAGAAAAGTTTAATTTTGGTTTAATATTGTTAACTCGTACAAAAGTAATAAAGAAACAAGCACTCAGAATACAAACCATTAACTGCAGCAGCATTTGCTATGACTGCTAGTGCTCTTACTTGAGTAGATCAATGAGGTCTGGAATTTGTTGTTGATAGAGTAGGCATACTCTAAAACACAAAAAATATTATTAAAAGAATGACATGTTCTATTGGACAAATTCTACTTGATTGATTGATTGAATGTTTTCTTAGCAAGCAATATTTCAGTTATATTCAGGATAAGAACAAGTTTACAAATAATAAATCATCACAAATTTCCGCAGTCACAATCAAATGTTAGGCCATTTGTCAGACTTGCTGAATATTACTGGCTTGTAGGAGAACAAATCTATACCTGATCCAAATGATTTAATCCTGAATGTGTTGCTTCTTGTGATGAACCATCATACCAATTATTTCTTGCTGACAACTTAGAAAAAACATTAATAAATTAATAAGTCTAAGGAAGGAAAAAACGGCATACTCAAATTCCACGATAATATATGTCCTTAAATTCCAAAATTGTGTTTATATCAAATAAGACATATTCTAAAACTTTAAGATAGCGTAAAACAATCATTTGGATAATTTTAAAATGTGCACTTTCACAAATCATGCTGTCAGATCCAATGTCGTAAAATTTTTTTCACATTTTAAGGAAATAAAATAATTTGCAATAATTAATACATTCAACAAAATTAAGATTTTTCTATTAAACATGAAGCAGAAATTTTTGTAGTCTGCCATCTGCAGAGCCTCTGAATGGACGCAAAAAAAAATTCAACGGACATTTGAGAAGAGTTCAAGATTGTCACTAGATACCATTCGTCCTTTTGGTTCCACAATGTATAATTTACCTCAACATCAGACACGACATAAATTTTTGATCTGCCACATTCTGTTATCACAGCTTTTATGTCTTGACTTGTAATTTTCTCTAGGTTATAAATAATGCCAATATCTTCTATGGCTTTCTTTAAATAAAAATTGCATTGCAAATTATAAACTTCCTGTATTTTTATCTGTAATTCACCAAAAGTCCAACATCTTCTAACCCTTATGGTTCTTTTCACTAATTAACACTAGACAAAGTCGATCTAGCGATCGATGATACCCCCGCTTAATTTTGTGTGTGTGTGTAAATCTCAACGTTTATTGTAAGTTTCATTCAAATCGGATGTAAACTTTGTGAGTTATTGTCCGGAAACAACTTTTTTGTTAAAATTTCTAACGTTTTTCGTGGACTGTGACCTTGAAAATTGTCGAATTTACCCCAAAATCGATAGGCTTCTTACCAACCTGATATATAACAATATCCCAAAGTTTCATTCAAATCGCATGTAAACTTTTTGAGTTATTGTCCGGAAACAACTTTTTTGTTAAAATTTCTAACGTTTTTCGTGGACTTTGACCTTGAAAATTGACGAATTTACCCCAAAATCGATAGGCTTCTTACCAACCTGATATATAACAATATCCCAAAGTTTCATTCAAATCACATGTAAACTTTTTGAGTTATTGTCCGGAAACAACTTTTTTGTTAAAATTTCTAACGTTTTTCGTGGACTGACCTTGAAAATTGACGAATTTCCCCCAAAATATAAAGGCTTCTTACCAACCTGATATATAACAATATCCCAAAGTTTCATTCATATCGGATGTAAACTTTGTGAGTTATTGGCCGGAAACAACTTTTTTGTTAAAATTTCTAACGTTTTTCGTGGACTGTGACCTTGAAATTTGACGAATTTACCCCAAAATCGATAGGCTTCTTACCAACCTGATATATAACAATATCCGTAAGTTTCATTCAAATCGGATGTAAACTTTTTGAGTTACAGTCTGGAAACAACTTTTTTGTTCAAATTTCTAACGTTTTTCGTGGACTTGAAATTTGAATTATTTACCCCAAAATCGATAGGCTTCTTACCAACCTGATATATAACAATATCCCAAAGTTTCATTCAAATCGGATGTAAACTTTTTGAATTATCATCCGGAAACCAAATGTGGACGGACGAACGGACGGACATGAGGACCACTATATACCCCCGACTCTGTCGAGCGGGGGTATAAAAATGTAGAGAATTATACATATGGGCTAAATTTAAATCGGAGTGATCCTTTACAATATTTCCTCTTGGGGCAGAAAAGGCACAGATAGTAGATTAGTCAATATGATGCAAATAAGACAATATCTGTTACTTGCTTGAATAAAATCTGCAATGTATAGATGAAGATTTTTATTTTGACCTTGCATTCAGCTTTCCCTTATTATTCCTATGCATGAGACGTGGTCTGATTATTGTTTGTTTTGCGCCTGACAATCAGTTGGCCTTTTTTTCTTCTTAATTTACATAACTTAATCGAAAGGCACCACACAATTAGTGTTAATTTTACTTGACACTGGTATTCCATGGTTATTCCCCTTTAATTATAATCACGCATTGTGATTAGACAAAGCATCTTTTCTAATATATAAACCGAAATCAATTTTTTATCTACAAAGTATATATATCAACCTAGCGTGCATTTGTTATATTGTAGTGGAACTAACATCCTTTATTGTTCAACAAAATAAAAATCCTTAAGTGCCCTAAATTTATCCCATATTTTTTGTAAAAAGATGCTTGAAAGCCTGCATATAACAAATCGTTGTCTAAAGAAATAGTCAGCAATTGACCATGCGGGATTTTGGATCGTTACGGTAGCGGACTAAAATAGAATTATATACGTTAACTAGTTTTATCCATTTGATACACATATCAAAGCACAGTCCGTCAAATATCTGGTAAGACTTCTAAGTAATACTAGCAATATTTGACTAGCGCTATGACACCTTGCAAGATAGAATGATGCCTGATGATGTAAGGAAACTGAATGATCAATATGCATCCATAACAACTAGTAGAAATCATCCAGCAGGGGAAGACTTGGATTTTGTTCTTGAAGAAAAGAACAAACAATTAAAGGCATGGATACCAAAAGGCATTCCAACTGATGTTATCTGGCAGACCGTATGCAGAAACAACCTAGCATTTGAAAAAATTAAAGATCATTCTCTTTCTATCTTTGGTATTCCACACACAAAAGATATCTCAAGACCATTTGGGTATTGAAGACGCAATAACATCATATTGAACATGTCTGCGCAGAACCATTATCTAGATAAAGGAAAATACCATACGTCAATCTCGGGAATGGCCCTTGATGAAGGACAAATATCATGAATGATACTATATGTATTTTTGTCATGTTTTAGATTGCATGCTAATATTAGCATATCCAATAAGCACAGTTATCATGGTGGTTGGTTTGATGATCTTTCTTACTTTATTTGTAGGAAAGACTAGAATCAGAATAAATGCCAGGTAATCATAATTGGAATTGAAACTATACAGAAAAACAAGTGTGCATAGTCATTTGATTATACTGCAATAATGTTTTAAATTTTTCTTGAAATTTAACTTGACCTTCAGGACAGTGGGACTAAATTTAAAAAATGGATAAAACAACAAATAAAACATCATGCAAATTACATATGGAAGAAACTTTAATTAGTTTCCCATTCCATGAATTCATTGTCATGACTGTGAAAACAGCATTTAAAGAATTTAATACTGAATAATAACATGAATTAAAATTGTTCATACTATAAATCATGCAAGTAAATGTGAATTGATATGCAAATCATTTTCATGTTACAATATTATACTTTTTTTGTAATTAATTATTTAGTTACAGAGATGATGGAAGAGACGATGACAGAAAAAAATGCAGAGGTGCAGGAGGCACCAGCATCCACAACATTTAGAAAAGGAAAAATACATGAACATAGACACAAGAAGAAACAACCCGGAAAAAAAATATATTATAACAGCATTAGGGATGAAAGGAACCACAAAAGATTAGCATTAGCAGCTTCGAGATCGATGATTAAATTAAAGACAGTAGCAAAGAAATTAGAAAGGTAGCAGATTTTCGATCCATTAGACTCTGTATCTATCATTTTGGAAAGAGGGACAGATCATATACATAAATGTTTTGGGTATGGTAACCTTTATCCTTTATGAAGATTTATCAAAGGCCAAAAATTAACTCGGTATCCACCCTTTGAGAATAGGAAGTTACCAACAATGCCAGTTATAAAGCGGGACGCAATACCGGAAAACTTGTTAACTCCAGGAAAAATCAATTTTCACTTTTACAACAGGAAGTGGGACACAAGGCCAATCGGGGCTATGACTTTCGTAGGATAGGTAGGTACGAAAAATTTAGCTTCCTGCATGGGATTCGACGGGTTCTGCTCTTGGCGAGACCTGCAACAGGGTTCCTAAACGTGCGAGGAACATGGCATTTTCCCAATACAGTGCACCACTATCGTTCACAGTCAGGTTTTCTGTATTATAGTCTGACGATCCCCACAATCATTATGACAGTGCTGCCCTATTCAACCACCTTGGGCTCACATCCCAGTCGCTCCAGTCATTGAAATTAGCACAGGACTGACGGTCCATGACCTTTAAAAATGTGTTCGGTTCTGTACATTTTAGCAACTTTAACACAAAATATTTTAAAATCATGGATTCGGTCCTGTAATTCCCAACTTCTAAATTCCATGACTGTCGCTCCGAGGGCAAAGCGGCCTGACCCCACCTCAGCTTTCTGAGCGCTCTTTAGTGGACTTTTACCAACAAGCGAGCTCAAATGCAGGTCTATTCGCTACCTGGGACACAGCAGATGGTTATTGTCAATATGAGTGGGTTGAAATTCATTAATGTGATATAGATAAATGCAGAACTCGGAGTCTCCTGTAATTTGTATTTGTAACTTCTATTCCATTTTGATACATTTGATATGTAAATATAATGACTGTATTTCTAACTGTGTACTGTCATGACCATATGAATTTTGACATACACTTATTGATTAATGAGCATCTCATCGTCGGAAACCCACGTCCGGTCTCGCTTTGCTACCACTAACCGACCGTAAGCAAACTTGTAGATATTTTCTCGTTTTCGTGAATATTAATTAAATTTAATTATCCAATGGGAACGACGTTTATTCGATAAAACGAGAAAATATCTACAAGTGTACCCACGTTCGGTAAGTGGTAGCAAAGCGAGAACGGAACCGGACGTGGGTTTCCGACGATGTGATCATCTGTGTTTATTTGACTTCTTTTCAGTGAATCTCCTATAGCCTGCAGCACCAAACAAAAAAGGGAAGAATTAAAAGAGACTTTTCTCAGAAAGGTGTGTATTTGAGGTTATAAGAACAAACCTGACATATTGGCATGAAAGACAAGTGTAGTCAACTGAATAATAGAAATAAGTTATTTTAAATCGCAACCCATTTATCAATTAAATAATTTATTCTTGACTTTCCATTATCAATGTTTATATACTCATTAGAGTATAACAAAATTTTACAAAAAATAAGAGGGGCAGAGAGAGAGGTAGGGAGTAGGCTGTGGCCGAGGAAGAGCACGTGGAGGAAAGGTTTCAAAAGACAAGTATGTAATATATGTTTTTGATTAATCTAAAAAAAGAGAAAAACACCATTGTCATAATGTGATTGATATTCCTATACGTGATTTTCGAGTTCATTGCTTTTCCGAAAAAAAATCCTCAATTGCACAGAAATTATCATTTGACTCTGCCAGTTTGCGAGTCAAACTGGTATGCTGCCCCGTAGACTTATAGAAAAGCGTTTGCAAGATTATGATAACATGATATCTCTGCAACAGTAAAATACTTCAATTGAATTTAAAAAAATTCTTACATGTGTGGAAATATCATAGATTCCATCGTTAATAAACAACAAAGCCGTATTTAATTTGATACAACGGAAGTCGTCATGCCCACAAAAACTGTAAAAAAAAAACTTTCTGTGTATTCACCAGCCAGTCCGTGCTATCGGAACTGACGTATTACATACATCTCATGATTAAACGCCAACACACACACACACATGATTATAGAAATCATAGAATAGGGATAAATCTAAACAGGATTTGTCATAACTGTGACAGTGCTAACGAGTTTTAATTGATATCCAATGTTTTAATAATTATTTATAATTTAGTTGAAAACATGATTTAACATCGATAACAACGACATTTGATTCTAATTTCTTGCATTTAAGAGAATTTGTGACAGATATGACATGTCTGAATACTACTTGCATGAAGTGCAAAAATTGTTCCTTTTTTCAGATCTACAATCAAAGTCAAAGAGTCCAAAAACTTGTTTCATGATGACATAGATGATAAGTGAGTATTTTTTATGTTGAATGAGTAAAAAATAGATATTAAGGTACAATCAAGTACAGACTTCTTTATTTTAAAAAATCTAAATTTTATGTATACACAAAGTCTTATTGTTTGATTGTAAATAAAATATTCCAACTATAAGGTCATCTTTTAAACCCATGACCACCAAGAAACATTCAACTTAAAGTTCCCATGCTTCATTTGGTTTCAAGCAGCTTTTGAAATAGGTTTTCATTTAAAGCTCCTTCTTGCATCTTTTTTTTTAAAGTTACAAAATGGGTATGATCAATATCAATCTCACCTTTCAAAAAGTGCATGCAAAACCCAATCAAATTGCACCAAAGAGAAATTTTGAATTGCAATGGTCTTGACTTGGTACAGACATTTCAACAGATTTTATTGCACCAAACCTACTGTTTCCAGATCTGTGTTTAAGATCTGGTAGCAAGATCAACATGTTGAAGCATAACTCAGTAGCAAGGGTCTTTTTACGTTCTGGAGAAATAAGTGCATATATAATTGGTAGGTAACACATCCAAAAGTTTAAGATCCATCCTATTTTTAACTCTTCTAATTTATTGTTTTTAGGTCATAATAATATTTAATTCAATGTTGTGCCATATATTATGCTGAAATTCTTGCCTTGTTCTTTAAATCGTTCCTTTCTTTTTGGCGTTGAATAGTGATGGACAGTGACAGTGATGATGATCGTGGAAGTCGCATATTAGACATTATTATGGATTCATCTTTGATTGATAGATTGATGTTTAACGTCCAGCAAGCAATATTTCAACTATATTTAGGACGTGATAATTAGAACAAATCAACTTATTTGATTATAAACATCCGTTTTATATCCCTCCCTTAATACTTAAACTAGATCTCATACAATAGTATGATAATATACATATAAACAATTAATTAAAAACAAAAAGTATGCAATATTAGCAGTATACTTAAATTTTGCTATATAAATCAATTTCTTTTAAAAACTTTAAAATTGTGTCGCCTACAGTATAGAAACGTTCCCGAATGTGGGCCACGTCCACACGGTTCATCTAGACATGCTTGATTGTGTATGGACAGTTGCATGGCACACACTCGGGTCGTTGCTCGTTATTTAAAATATAACTATGAGTCGTCCTGGTATGACCAAGACGACATCTGGTTAAAACAACTTGGTCTCGACGACTTCTAAAACAATTACAATTATTTTTGTGCAGTAGTGGCTGGATCTCATGAAGTTTTATTATGAACATCTAGATCCCAACCACTTTGCCACAAACGAGAAATATGTTTAAAAATAAGTGCTTTAAAATCAGTAAAAGGTATTGCACAATTAATTAAATCGTTATTCAAGGCCTTTTTGGCCTCCTCGTCCACGACTGTGTTCCCATGGATCCCCACATGACTTGGGATCCAGAAAAACATAACTTCTTTACCCAAAGCTACACTGGATTTGTAAATTTGAACAATTTTTAAAATATAAGGATTCTTAAATTTGAAGTTTTCAATAGCAAGAAGACATGACAGAGAATCGGAGCAGATAATAAATTTGTGCTCGTCTGACGAAGCAACTATTTTCATCGCAAGAAGAATAGCTTGCGCCTCAGCAGATGAGGCAGACGGGAGACGACGAGTTTCAACACGCTCTCCGAAGACAGCGGCTGAAGCAACTTTATCTTCGTCTTTGACCCATCGGTATAAATAGTACTATAGTCAGGGTAACAAGATTTAATTTCTGCAAAATGTTGCTGTATAATTAATGGGTTTGTGTCAGATTTTCTGTTTTCTTAGATCATAAATAAATATTGGCTTGGGGTTTAACCAAGGAGGGTTATGTGGAATTTCAATTGCAGCAATTTTATCTAAATTTATACTTAAATTCTCAAAATGAGATTTAATCCGCAGGCCAAGAGGTTGGATTTTTTTGGATGCTTTTCGAAAATGTTCTGATAAAGAATTTTGAAAACACAGTCGTGGGCGGGGTTGTCGGGATAAGCCTTCAATTTGGTAACATATTTCAAAGCGAGCTTTATTCTTTTTTAATACAAAGAAGGCTCGTTTGCTTCTACATACAAACTATTTACAGGCGTGGTTCTAAATGCTCCAAGGCATAGTCGCAATCCCTGATGGTGTATAGTTTCAAGGATTTTGACATATCATTTGCGAGCAGAACCATAAATAAAACAACCGTAATCCAATTTCGATCGAACCAGCGATCTATATAGATTGAGAAAAACGTCGCATTCAGCACCCCAGTCGGTGCTGGATACGACTTTCAAAAAATCTACTGCTTTAAGGCATTTATTGTTTTAACATTTTGATATGGGGAAGAAAGGTTAGCCTTGAATCAAATATGAGACCAAGAAAAGTAGTTTCTTTTACAATTTTGATAGGATTATTATATAATTTTAATTCTGGATCAGGATGCATCTTACGTTAATTACAAAAATGCATCTAAACAGTTTTTGCTTTGGAGAATTTAAAACCATTCTACCTTTCAACCCCATATCAAAAAGATATTTTAAAATACCATATTTCCATGTTGTGTCATATGCTTTTTCTAAATCGAAAAAGATAGACACAACATGTTCGTTTTTGGCAAATGCGTTTCGAATATATGTTTCGAAACGCACCAGATGATCAATAGTACTACGACCTTGTCTGAATCCACACTGGATATTCGAGATTAGGTTGTTCTATTCTAAAACCAGACAAGGCGATCGTTGATCATCCTTTCCATGGTTTTACAAAGACAGCTTTTGAGGGCTATAGGCCGATAGTTGGACGCTTCAGAGATCTTTTCCTGGTTTTGGAATAGGCACAACAGTGGCCATTTTCCAAATAGATGGTATGTCACCCGTTTCCCAAATATTGTTAAGAAGATTCAGGAGACATTGGAGAGAAGATTGTGGCAGATGTTTGAGAAGTTGATAATGGATGTCATCTGGACCACATGCTGTATCGTGAGATTTGTTCAATGAAGTTTTTAGCTCTTCCAAAGATTGATTGATTGATTGTTGTTTTACGTCCAGCAAGCAGCTATATTCAGGACGTGAGAATTAGAACTTTAATTCAGTTATTTAAAGAATATCCATCCTTTCTAAAACAAGGTCTCATACAATAATATGAGCATATATACAGATAAAAAGAAAACTAAACCAATAAAAATTATTCAATATCGCAATTTAAAATCCAATTAAATTTTTCTGTATAAATCAATTTCCTTTAAGAACTGTAAAATTGTGTCGCCAGCGACAGTTGTAAATAAATTATTATAAGAATTAACAGAATAAAAACGTTCCCGAATGTGTGCCACGTCAACACAGTCCATAAAGACATGCTTGATGGTATATGGACAGTTGCATGGCACACACTCGGGTCTTGGTTCATTGTTTAAAATATAACTGTGTGTCGTCCTGGTATGCCCAAGACGACACCTGGTTAAAACCACTTGGTCTCTACGACCTCTACAAGATTTTAAATTATGTATGTGCAGAAGTGGTTGGATCTCATGAAGTTTATTATGTACTTCGAGATCCCAACCACGCTGCCATAGATTAGATATGTATTTAAAAATATATAATTTAAAATCAGTAAAAGGAATTTTACAATTAACGATAACATTTTCTAAGGCAGCTTTAGCCTCTCTGTCCACAACTGTGTTTCCATGGATTCCTACATGGCTGGGAATCCAGAAGAACACAACCTCTTTACCTAAACTTGTCAGCGATTTATAAATTTGAATTATTTTTAAAATAAATGGATTTTTAATTTTAGAATTTTCAATTGCCTGAAGACATGACAAAGAATCGGAGCAGATAATAAATTTACTCTCATCTGACGAAGCAATAATTTTAAGTGCAAGAAGGATAGCTTGCGCTTCTGCACTAAATACAGAAGAAACGGAAGGAAGGCGGCGTGTTTCGACACGCTCTCCAAAGACAGCGGCCGATGCAACTTTATCGCCGTCCTTCGATCCATCTGTATAAATTGCAGAATGGTCAGGATAGTGAGATTTTATTTCTGCAAAGTGTTGTTGAATAATTAAAGGGTTTGTGTCAGACTTTTTATGGTTTCTAAGATCAAAAATAAATACCGGTATTGGATTTAACCATGGTGGGTTATGTGGAATTTCAATAGCAGCAATTTCATCTAAATTTATACCAGAGTTGTTGAAATGAGGTTTTATTCTGATACCAAAAGGTTGAATTTTATTTGGATGTTTTTCAAAAATATTTTCGTAAAGAGGTTTGAAAACACAGTCGTGGGCCGGGTTGCCAGGATACGCCTTCAATTTGGTTGCATATTGCAAAGCGAGTTTAATTCTTCTTTGATACAAAGAAGGCTCGTTTGCTTCTACATATAAACTATTTACAGGTGTAGTTCTAAAAGCTCCAAGGCATAGTCGCAATCCTTGATGATGAACCGTATCAAGGATTTTGACATATGACTTGCGAGCAGAACCATAAATAAAACAACCATAATCCAATTTAGATCGAACCAGCGATCTATAAAGATTAAGTAAAACGTTGCATTCAGCACCCCAGTCGGTGCTGGCTACGACTTTTAAAATATCTAATGCCTTTAGGCATTTATTTTTTAACATTTTGATATGGGGTAGAAAGGTTAGCCTTGAATCAAATATGAGACCAAGAAAAGTAGTTTCCTTTACAATTTTGATAGGATTATTATGTAATTTTAATTCGGGATCAGGATGCATCTTTCTCTTATTACAAAAATGCATCCCCACGGTTTTTGCAGTGGAGAATTTAAAACCATTCTCCATCGCCCATTTCTCTATTCTATTTAAACATAACTGCAGTTGACGTTCAATATTATTCATGTTTTTTCCTCGGTAACATATGAGGAAGTCGTCAACATATAGAGAACCATCAATATTATCTTTTAAAACTTGAGCAAGGCTATTAATTTTGATACTAAATAAAGTGACAGAAAGGATGCTTCCCTGGGGAACACCCATTTCCTGTTCAAAAGGGTCAGATAGAGTAGAATTTATCCTAACTTTAAATTCTCTGTCAGATAAAAAGTTTGAAATAAAGGTAGGAAGTCTACCTTTCAACCCCATATCAAAAAGATCTTTTAAAATACCATATTTCCATGTTGTGTCATATGCTTTTTCTAAATCGAAAAAGATAGACACAACATGTTCATTTTTGGCAAAGGCGTTTCGAATATACGTTTCAAAACGTACAAGATGATCTATGGTACTTCGCCCTTGTCTGAATCCACATTGGATATTTGAAATTAGATTGTTCGATTCTAAAAACCAGACAAGGCGATCGTTGATCATCCTTTCCATGGTTTTACAAAGACAGCTTGTGAGGGCTATAGGCCGATAGTTGGACGCTTCTGAGTGATCTTTTCCTGGTTTTGGAATAGGCACAACAGTGGCCATTTTCCATATAGATGGTAAGTCACCCGTTTCCCAAATGTTGTTAAGAAAATTCAAAAGGCATTGGAGAGATGATTGTGGCAGATGTTTGAGAAGTTGATAATGGATGTCATCTGGACCACATGCTGTATCGTGAGATTTGTTCAAAGAGGTTTTTAGCTCTTCGCTCTTCCAAAGAAAAAGGTTTATTATAATCTTCTAAATTTTTTAACTGGAAATTAAGCTTTGATTTTTCTTTTTGAATTTTGATCCGCTGAAAAGTGGGATGATTGATTGATTGATTGATTGATTGATGTTTAACGTCCAGCAAGCAATATTTCAGCTATATTCAGGACGTGAAAACCATAATTTTTAAATTAGTAGAACGTCATGCCTCCTTATACTAAAACGTGATCTCATACAATAATGAGAATATACACAGATAAAAATGGTAGTTAAAACAATAAAAAATATGAAGTATCACAATTAATAGTGGAATTAAATATTATTAAATAAATTAATTTCCTTTAAGAACTTTAAAATTGTGTCGCCTGCGACAGTTTTAAATAAATTGAAATACGTATCTGCACTATAGAAACGTTCCCGAATGTGTGCCACGTCCACACAGTCCATCAAGACATGCTTAATGGTGTATGGACTGTTGCATGGCACACATTCGGGTCGTGGCTCATTGTTTAAAATATAACTATGTGTCGTCCTGGTATGACCAAGACGACATCTTGTTAAAACAACTTGGTCTCTTCGACCTCTAAAACATTTAAAATTATTTGTGTGCAGTAGTGGCTGGATCTCATGAAGTTTATTATGAACTTGGAGATCCCAACCACTCTGCCACAAATTAGAAATATATTTAAAAATTAACGGTTTAAAATCGGTAAAAGGAATACTGCAGTTAATGATGGTATCCTTTAGTGCATTTTTAGCCTCCTGATCCACGACTGTGTTTCCACGGATTCCGACATGACTGGGAATCCAGAAGAAAATAATTTCTTTTCCCAAAGCAACAAGTGATTTGTAGATTTGAATAATTTTTAAAATGTAAGGATTTTTAATTTTGAAATTTTCAATAGCCAGTAGACAAGACAGGGAATCGGAGCAGACAATAAATTTGCATTCGTCTGACGAAGCAACTATTTTCATCGCAAGAAGAATAGCTTGCGCCTCTGCTGTAAATACAGATGAGGCAGACGGAAGGCGGCGAGTTTCAACACGCTCTCCGAAGACAGCGGCCGAGGCGACTTTATCACCGTCTTTTGACCCATCTGTGTAAATAGTACCATAGTCAGGGTAATAAGATTTAATTTCTGCATAATGTTGTTGTATTAATAAATGGTTTGTGTCGGATTTTTTATGTTTTCTTAGATCATAAATAAATATCGGTTTGGGGTTTAACCACGGAGGATTATGCGGAATTTCGATTGCAGCAATTTCATCTAAATTTATACCGGAATTTTCCAAATGAGATTTAATTCGGAGGCCAAAAGGTTGAATTTTGTTTGGATGTTTTTCGAAAATGTTTTGATAAAGAGGTTTGAAAACACAGTCGTGGGCGGGGTTGCCAGGATATGCCTTTAATTTGGTTGCATATTGCAAAGCGAGCTTTATTCTTCTTTGATACAAAGAAGGCTCGCCTGCTTCTACATATAAACTTTCAACAGGTGTGGTTCTGAAAGCTCCAAGGCATAGTCGCAATCCTTGATGGTGTATAGTATCAAGGATTTTGACATATGACTTGCGAGCAGAACCATAAATAAAACAACCATAATCCAATTTAGATCGAACCAGCGATCTATATAGATTAAGTAAAACGTCGCACTCAGCACCCCAGTCGGTGTTGGCTACAACTTTTAAAATATCTAATGCCTTTAGGCATTTATTTTTTAACATTTTGATATGGGGTAGAAAGGTTAGCCTTGAATCAAATATGAGACCAAGAAAAGTAGTTTCTTTAACAATTTTTATAGGATTATTATGTAATTTTAATTCAGGGTCAGGATGCATCTTTCGTTTATTACAAAAATGCATCCCAACGGTTTTTGCAGTGGAGAATTTAAAACCATTCTCCATTGCCCATTTCTCTATTCTATTTAAACATAACTGCAGTTGACGTTCAATATTATTCATGTTTTTTCCTCGGTAACATATGAGGAAGTCGTCAACATAAAGAGAACCATCAATATTATCTTTTAAAACTTGAGCAAGGCTATTAATTTTGATACTAAATAAAGTGACAGAAAGGATGCTTCCCTGGGGAACACCCATTTCCTGTTCAAAAGGGTCAGATAGAGTAGAATTTATCCTAACTTTAAATTCTCTGTCAGATAAAAAGTTTGAAATAAAGGTAGGAAGTCTACCTTTCAACCCCATATCAAAAAGATCTTTTAAAATACCATATTTCCATGTTGTGTCATATGCTTTTTCTAAATCGAAAAGGCGTTTCGAATATACGTTTCAAAACGTACAAGATGATCTATGGTACTTCGCCCTTGTCTGAATCCACATTGGATATTTGAAATTAGATTGTTCGATTCTAAAAACCAGACAAGGCGATCGTTGATCATCCTTTCCATGGTTTTACAAAGACAGCTTGTGAGGGCTATAGGCCGATAGTTGGACGCTTCTGAGTGATCTTTTCCTGGTTTTGGAATAGGCACAACAGTGGCCATTTTCCATATAGATGGTAAGTCACCCGTTTCCCAAATGTTGTTAAGAAAATTCAAAAGGCATTGGAGAGATGATTGTGGCAGATGTTTGAGAAGTTGATAATGGATGTCATCTGGACCACATGCTGTATCGTGAGATTTGTTCAAAGAGGTTTTTAGCTCTTCGCTCTTCCAAAGAAAAAGGTTTATTATAATCTTCTAAATTTTTTAACTGGAAATTAAGCTTTGATTTTTCTTTTTGAATTTTGATCCGCTGAAAAGTGGGATGACAATTTTCAGCAGAGGAGTGTGTTGCAAATGTTTCGGCCAGTTTATTTGATATGTCTGACTCTGATGTTAACAAGTCTTGTCCATCCTTTAAATGATGGACATTTGCTTTACTGTTTTTACCTTTAATTTAACGAATCATGTTTCAAATTTTATTCATAGGGGTATGGTTATTTAATTTAGAAACAAAGTTACGCCAAGAGGTGCGTCGTCTTTGTTTTGTTACCCTGCGAGCTCTAGCTCGAAAAATTCGGAATTTGTTAAGATTATTTTGAGTTGGGTGTTTATTAAAGCGTCGTTCGGCCCTTTTCCGGTCTTTAATAGCGTAGTCACAGCTGTCATCGAACCATGGTTTACTAGGATGTTTTGGATTTGTCGGGGTCTTAGGAATTGTTTCATCAGCAATTGAAATAAGTGTTTCATTGAATTTTAAAATTGGATCAGATATAGCTTCAAAGGTATCAGAGTTAAGTCGCTCTATACAGAGTTGTTCAAATAGAGGCGAATTGGCTTTGATAAATTTATACCGAGCGGCTCGTTCTGTGTTGGTAGAGTGCATAGATTCCAATATAATGGGAAGCGATTACTGCCACAGAGATCGTCATGGACAGAGAAGGATCTGCTATTGTAAGATCAATAGACGAATATGATCCATTCCCAGGATGTAAATATGTATTAGTACCATCATTAAAAATGCACAGATCTTCCTGATTCATTAAGCTTTCAACAATTTTTTTTTCGTTTATTGTGTTAGTGCCCCATAAAGGGTTGTGTCCGTTGAAGTCCCCAAGTAATATACAAGGGGCCGGAAGCTAATCAGTAAGATGTTTCAACTGATTGAAATTTAATGAAGACTTCGGAGGGATATACACAGAGCATAAAGTAATCGTTTTATCTAAAGATATCCTTACAACAACTGCCTGAAGATCAGTGTTAAGATGTACAGGACTATGTAAAACTTGATCTTTTACAAGAATGGTAGAGCCGCCAGCAGCTCTATCGTTCTCGTCTACATATGTGCTGTATATAGAGTCTAGTCGTTGAGACCAAGTAGTTTTAGCTAAGTGTCGTCTTGGTCATACCAGGACGATACACAATTATATTTTAAATGGTGAACTACGACCCGAGTGTGTGCCATGCGACAGTCCGTATACAATCAAGCATGTCTTGATGTACTGTGTTGACGTGGTCCACATTCGGGAACGTTTTATTCTGTTTACAAATGTCGCTGGCGACAAAATTCTACAGTTCTTAAAGGAAATTAATTTGTATAATAAAATATAATCTCATATCATAACTATGCTGTTATTTAATATTTTATTATTTTAATCACTTTATTTTTATGTGTTTATACCCTCATACTATTGTGTGAGATTACAGTTTTACTATATTTCGACAGGGTTGTTTCTATGCCAACTGTCTAATTATTAAACATCATCAATTTATAAAATTTCTCACGTCCTGAATATAGCTGAAATATTGCTTGCTGGACGTTAAACATCAATCAATCGGTACAAAGTTTATATTCTCTACCCGAGATCCGATATTAGATAGAAACTGATCATTTTTCTAAGGACAATTATGAGGGATATAATTTATATTTATTTATCTCAAAGACCATCCACTGTTGCAACGTAACAAGCGTTCAAAATAATTTTGTATACCGAGGATTTAGAAATATTGAACCCTTTAGGAACACATGTGCAAAAACAAAAAACAACATTTTATGTTTCCTTTGCAAAATATTCCACCAGAATATCGGCCAAAATTACCAACAATATTTCTCCTTGCAATCGCTGGTACTCACAAACTGGAACGTTATGGTCGAAATGGAATTAAAATAATTCTTAAAAATTTCATTACTACAGTAAACCAAATGTCTTCAGGCGGGATTAGAATATGTTGATTGATGAGAATACAATGTAGATGGTAATCTTGTTATGGCACCAGCTGACACTCCTGCTGGCAACAATTTTGGTGGGTTGAAAGAGGATTTAGGATTTGCATTCAAAAAATGTCTCTTATAAGTTGTTCTTAAATGAAAAATATATTTCGAGACAACTTTGTTTGGAAAGAACCCAAGCTGATTTAGAAAACTAATGTTTTTGAGAGTGATTCAACAAAAGAGGCCAAAGGCTATTGGGGTAAGATGTTTGGAATCAATAACTGAAGTTGTCTAGCCAGCATTAACAACTTCAGCATGATCCCGTGTATGGTCCATGATCATATGCATGTTTTACTTGAAGGTGTATTGCCATATGAATTAGCTTTAACTCATGCTATTGTATTGACACTAAAACGTATTTTACACTTAACTGGATAAATGGAAAATTACAATGATTTTCGTATTCACCTTTGTTAGAAAAGGATAACTAGAACCTATTCAGAGAAAAAAAAATTTATTGACCGTAAATTGAAGCAGACTGCATCAGCCATGCTTAATTCAATTAGCATCGTGCCATTCATTTTAAGGAAGAAAATACCAGATGGTGATACTAAATAAACCATCTTGCTAAATCTCATTCAAATACCATTCTTGTGCACTAATCCATATGCTTGGTTAGAGATTGTGGAACATTTAGGAAATCTAATTAAACTTCATGATAATGAATTCAGGAAGGAATATCGAAAATTAATCCCTTAAAATGCATTTCATGAGTCATATTCCCATGCAAGTTCTTAGATTTTTACCAGAAAGACATCAGTGGTGTATGTGGAATAAGGCAAAGCATGCATTTTTGAAGAATAAGAAGTGGAAATACTTCATAAACTTAGCTTTAAGCATGGCGAAATTGCACCAGAAGTGGTTATGTGGGCAAGTGATGATCTCCAAAGGACTATTTTCAGAAAATTTTCTCTTCTGGTGATAAAGTCAAGCTGATCTCGAAGTTAATATTAATGAAATGACACAAGTGCATCAAAACTGTATAAAAGAAAAATTTCCAAATATTGATAGAATTTACGAATCGAGGCAGGTTGTTATTCATGGTTGTATTTTCAGAGAAGGCGATCCTTTAATAGGCCTTCTCCGGCAGTGAGAAGAGATAAGGGATATCATATAATAAAAACATCTGCAGTAGGTACAAACTTTGCAATTCTTATCATGAACCTCTGTAGATGTCTATGGGAATTGTTTTATTTACATCATTTAAAGTAGTAATAATAAGGTTGTAGTTTTAGATGGATGGTCAAAATTTTGGGGAAAGTAAGTAAAAGAATAACAAATATATCTTTAGGCTAGAGGAGTATGTTTTCTGATCAGGTAAAGCTGATTTAGTTTGACTATGTGAAAAAGCTGAAGAGATTGGAATTGAAGTTGACCCCGATAGTTTATTAGAAGATAGGAATGAAGTTTTGAAAGAAAAACTCATCGAGTGATGATTCATATTTACCATCTCCTGACGGTATTGACAGTACTCCAGATCTTATTATTTTGCCACCTTTTGGGATATTTGACCTATACAATTATTTGATCAGTATGACCATTCAAGTTTACGAAAGTATCACAAAATGGAAGCCTTTTGAATGTTTGAAGATGGCTGTTTTTTAACAATAGGCAGTTGTAAACTGAATGAGGACTATGTTGCTCCTAAAGTCAGAGTCAAACCAAGGGCAAACGAAAAAAAGATCCCATTTATTCAGAAAATTGGGTAATTTAATTATTTAATTATTTGTAAGGCTACATGTATATTTATAAAATAGAATGAGCCCATAATTTATTTTAAAAAATCAAAACATATTTTAATCAAACTACTTAAAATTAAAATAAAAGTTATCTACATGGAAGTAATGTATAAGAATTTTACCTTGGAACAAACATAATAATATTTAGAGATTTTTTTATGTATTTAACTGTTCATGTGGTCTTGCACAAGCTTTGTTCCAAGCTTTACATCTTTCAAGATCAATCCATGGTTTAGGAAATGGATGGAATTTCACATTTTCCATGTGAGGTTTATGAAAGTACCTATTGTCACTATTACATTGTCCCCAAGCACATCTTTTCTCTGGCATATTTATATAAATGTTGCTAAATAATATTAAACATATTCTACTTTCATAAAATTAAGTTTTCAGCCTAAATACGTGTTTACATGACATAATTAGTTACAATTTTACCTGATACGTGCACACATTCTATAGGAATTTTACTGCCGTAGCTGATAAGTTTGTACCTACTGCTGAAATGTAAACAAAGAACAGATGTGATCTCCTATCTAGCCGGAGTGACCCTATTGAGTCTTATAACGATGGCTTACCAAGTTTCGTGTACTTGCTGAAAATACAAGTTGTCGAAAAAAAGAATTATGTTTTTGATCAACATACTGAAATTAGATTATGCCTTTCATCAAAGTATGGGATCCCCAGAGATTAAGGAAAACTTGTATTGTTGTACCTGAGCTGACCATTACTAATGTGAAGAAAAGGTCAGTAAAATTTACAGCATGCTGCATATCTACTGTATACCTGATATCCCTGCTTTAAAATTATTGCAGTAAACATGTTGTTATTGCAGTAAAAATGTTAAGTGGTTGGGAACCATTTCATTTGTTTACAAATTTATAACTCTTAAGTTAAACATTTGGTTGGTTGCACTTCTATTTTGTTTATTGATATAGCCATTGAGCAATGTACATGTATTTATTTATATGATTTAATATGGGGTCAAATATATATTGTAATCATGTTTAAATTGTATGTATATAACTTAACAATATAATATTCTACATTAGGTAAGTACATGTAACTGCCTCTGTATTCAATAGCCCTTGACTGAACATTACTCGCGCATATTGTATAAACGCGCAAGTATGAATTTTTGTTCAATTTTGATGATGACTTTTACTTTCAGAGCCGTACGATTTATTTACAAATGTCCATTTATAGTCAAAAGCAAGTTGGATATTGAACTTTACTCCTTTGTTAAAGAAAGTGATGATACCGAGATTGATGAAGATAAAGTACTTCATGAACTTGCAGACCCAATTTTCATGACGTTGGCAGAAGGAGACAAATGAAGTCCAGCGTCAGTCAGATTATACCAAGATATCCCTAGCTTTGATTTGCCACCCTTAAAAAAGTGTAAAACAGCTGTTTCAGAAAACAAAAAAAGGAACAGTTTGGAATGTCCACAGAAATAAGTAGTCAACTTGGTGACATTGAAGTTGTAAAACATGAGGCAGCTAGATGTGACGAGAAATTAAATCAGAAATGAAAGGTGATTATGTTTTCGAAATATTCACCTAGTCATACATATTTTGTATAGATTATTGAACCCATAAATACGTAAATCATATTCAAAATAAGTTATGAAAATGACATTTACTTTTAACATAACATAACATTTTACGAATTGATTTTTGACAGCTTCCACAAGTAATTTTGTATTACCAAATGGACTGCCTGCCCTAGACCGATTTCTTTACCTGATCTTCCTCCTGCTGTTCACCGTGCATTACAAAGTGGACAAAAACCAACACCCTATTTAATCAGGTATTGAATGAGTGTGAAATATCCAAAGTTGTCAAATTCGCCATATTTTCAAGCAATTGGCATACGAATGGTTGTACGGTATCCAAGTCTTGGAAACACACCCTGAAAAACCATGGGTAAGAACTACATATGCTATTCAGTGTCTTATGCAAGTTTAAATTTAATATGAATGTTTTTAATCTCAGTGTGTAGCATATTAAATTATGTTTAGAATTTATTAATTTTATTAAATTGATGAATTGTAGTTGATTTTTTTTCTTCTTTGAAATTTTTAAATTTATGAATATTTGAATTATTCCAAATTTGAATCCTTTAAAATGGAGGCTTTTTACGGATTGATAGTAATATGTTGTCATGTTATTTCAAAATAATTTTAGTTATTCATGATGCACATTGAATAATCTGTGTAGTCCATTGTTCCATCCCAAAAATTATTACCAATAATCCCTCTAAATAAATGAAAAATGATATGTATTGATACATCATAATTTTTATATGGTGTTTGGTTTTGCATTATTTCAGAGTTTTGTTGCAGCTAAATCTGGTCAACGTATGAGAACAAGCCGTTGGCGGGAAAATTTGAAGTCCAAAAGACCTTTGACAGATGATGATGTAAACGGACCAGAAATGACAGATTGTCCCTGGAAGTAGAAGTGTATTTGCTGGTAGATGTTAAAAATGACCATTTAGAATGATCATTAGAACAGAAACACAACAGATTATTTGTTGTTAAATTTTCTGTGATACATTTTTTAGCAAGATGATTAGAACACAATTTAAGTGATAAGATTGAAATATTCATCATTTTGTTTCTTTTAAAAATTACCCACTTGCTTTGTATGAATAAACAATATCATACATGCTTTAAACAAAGCACGAACTATAACGTTTGATTGATTGATTGGATGTCTGCTTAACGTCCAGCGAGCAGTATTTCAGCTATATTCAGGACGGGAACAAGTAAACAAACAATAAATCAATAAAAAATGGGGAGGGATTGGTCACAGGTAATGCAATTTTGACTGCCACTGGAAAAGTATGACGTTTTGGGTAGGGGTGGAAAATTTAGCCTTTTGTAGCGTCTACTATGAGCCTACGCTTTTTCGAAATATACAAAAGGGGTCTTTATCGTGCAAGGAACGTGGCACTCTCCAAACACGTTACCCACTACGGTCCGTATTATAACCTGACAACTCCCCCCCTCCAAACGAGAGGGTCTCCACAATCCGCCACCCGGGGACGCGTTGGGCTGCTCTGTGGGTCGAGCACTGGGAACCCTCCCAGTATGGTCCTAGTATAACAATTGAAGTAAATTTTTTTCTGCAAGTAGCCATCCTAAACCCCAGGTTTAGTAAACATGATTTTTGTACCCCTATTGCAAGGATAAACTGAAATTAATGCTTTTTAATAGGTTCTGCACGAGTTCTTTTCAATGAGGATAGTCAAAACCCTAATGATGCAAGATGCGAAACATTAACAAATATGGAATTGGTTATGAAGCATGTGACATCACAAACTACATTGCTTGAGGTATAACGATTGAAGTAAAAAAAATTCTGCAAGTAGCCAACCTGAACCGCAGGTTTAGTAAACATGATTTTTGTACCCCTATTGCAAGGATCAACTGAAATTAATGCTACGGTCCGCTGTCAGGCTTTCCGTATTATAACCTGACAACCCCTCCGCCCAACGAGAGGGTCTCCCCTATCCGCCACCCGGGGATGCGCTGGGCTGCCCTGTGGGTCGAGCACTGTGAACCCTCCCAGTATGGTCCTAGTATAACGATTGAAGTAAATTTTTTCTGCAAGTAGCCATCCTAAACCCCAGGTTTAGTAAACATGATTTTTGTACCCCTATTGCAAGGATAAACTGAAATTAATGCTTTTTAATAGGTTCTGCACGAGTTCTTTTCAATGAGGATAGTCAAAACATAAACAATTATGGAATTGGTTATGAAGCATGTGGCATCACAAACTACATTGCTCGAGCTAAATATTGCCACCTTTGATATTTTTATAAAATTTTCTATCCATAATCATGGGTAGAAGTAAGGGAAAAAGTCATCAACAGCAAAGATGGGTCTGTTACCAAGTGCATGCGCCCTTAATATGACGAAAGAATCTGCTTTCGTCAGCCCAGTGGGCTCGTCGCCAACTTCGAATATTCCAATGGCGGTGATATCATGCCCACTCTAAACGTACTTGGCGATGTCTCTGTATCAACAGTGGACGTTTCAAGGGACAAGCTCTCAACCTTGCACTCCCCCAATAAAAACTGGACGCCATGAAATATCTGAAAAATTGCTGAAAGTGGCGTTAAAACACCATTCAAACAAAAAAACAAACAAAAAATCAACCTTGCATTGTCTAGGCTCCTGTTAACTGTTCGAACGGCGACTTTGGTTGCAATATTCCAATCGTCACGAAGATATCTTGCAGTGGCAAACGTTTGGCGATTGGCTACACGAACGACTGCTCTGTCCTCCCTTTCCGATGTTTTTTATGGTCGACCTGATCTAGGACGTTCCTGGCTAGTTCCAACATCTCGATGACGTTTCAGTATTACAAACTGGTTTTGTTATTTAACGATTTACCTGAGGAGTTAATTGGAGCAACTTTCCTGTGCTGGAAAAGATCCAGCCACTTCTGCACACAAATAATTTTAAATGTTTAAGAGGTCGAAGAGACCAAGTTGTTTTAACAGGATGTCGTCTTGGTCAAACCAGGACGACACAAAGTTATATTTTAAACAAGGAGCCACGACCCGAATGTGTGCCTTTCAACAGTCCATACACCATTAAGCATGTCTTGATGGACTGTGTGGACGTGGCCCACATTAGGGAACGTTTCTATAGTGTAGATACGTATTTTAATTTATATAAAACTGTCGCAGACGACATAATTTTAAAGTTTGCAAAGAAATTAATTAATTATATTATTAGTACTATTATTATATAATTATTAATTTTATTTCACTACAAAGTGTGATGATTCATATCTTTTATTGTTTCAAGTACCATTTTTATCTGTATATATTCTCATATTATTGTATGAGATCACGTTTTAGTATAAAAGGGAGGCATGAAGTACTACTAATTTTAAAATACTAATAATTTAAAAATTGTAATCTCCACGTCCTGAATATAGCTGCAATATTGCTAGCTGGCGTTAAACAACAAACAATCAATCACATTTTTGAAATTAAAAAAGAAAATTGTAGGTGTTGCTTAACTAATGGTCAGGTGTATATTTCAGGCATTGAGGGATGCTGTAGGACGAAAAAAGGGAAAGGTGTAAAATCGAAGATGTGCACGGGGTATATGAAGGTATGTTTGTCTAATGTACCTTAAAAAAAATGCTAAAAATACTTTTAATCATGCATAAAGAATAGATTTTGTGTTTCAGAAATTGTTAAAACTTGTGTCTGACAGAATGAACAGTAACAGCTAAATTACTAGTAGTTTTCATATATAGAAACCACATGACACCATGTTTAAAATGACGTCCTTTACTTTTCATTTTAGTGGTTTGGCTATATTTTACAAATGCAACAATTTTATTTGTGAAGGTTTGACTTTCAAACCTAGCACATTTTAAAGTTAGATATTTTAAAGGTAAAAGTACATTAGTTAAACCTGTTTAACACAGAACCCATATGACATCCAGTTGACATTATGATATGCTGTCTAGGATTTGCTAATTCTTTTCAAGCAGCCCTTAAGAAACACACAATTTAAACAAAAAAGTGTTTTATGGACAGATAACTTGTTTTAATTACAGGACATTCAGTGTGACAGAATCAGGGAAAAAATATTGATGACAGGGTGAGGAGGTACCTAAAGTATTAATTTTTTTTAGGGGGTGGGGTGCAGTGACAATAACTTTATTATGTTGTTATGTAGTCTAGGACAACCAGAGGTTTGGGCAGACTCTGTGTACTTCTTTTGATTGCCTGTTACTATGTGTTTGATTTGGAATACCCAGAAATGTATTTTTAAGTGCTAGGTTTGATCAAACATTGGGTAGTTTGGTGACCCATATACAGAAAATAAATCGACCCACTGGATCGAATTCTCTGATGAACTCTCTAGAAGAACTGATAAACAATTAAATAATAACGACTGATTAGATACATCTATAGATTTTGTGCTTTGTTACTTATACATTGCATTATTGTTTTACTTAGATAATTGTTATAATATTATGATATATCGGTTTAGGAAAAATTAAAGGTATTATATTTGTATGTCTTTGTTTACACAAGAAATGTTGCACAATAACTATCAAGAGCAGCTAAATCGAAGATACTGCGGGTTGTTTGCTAACATTTGAAAGCAATCCCCTTTTAAATCTCTGTTCATGAATTGTTAGTTATAGTTAAAATCTAGGTTGTTTTCTCTGTGGTTATGTTTTAGCTGCGTCACATTTCCTTGTTTATTTTTGCTATTTGTACAACACTAGGTTATAACACAGTGTTAAGTTATTTATTTATTTTTTGTATTAATTTTTCATTTATTAATACAGTAAATGCGTTAAGTGTTATTGGCCTTTTTAACGTGCAACATGTTCTTTACACACATTAACATGTTATTTAATTATACATGTGTTCACACGAGTTATTATATTAATACTCCAGAATGTCAATAGCTTACACATGTTGACAGTAAAAACACTCTTACATGTTATTTTGTATACACGTTAACGTGTTAATTAAGTGCAATATCCACTTGATTGGGGTAGGTACGGGCTTGTAGTTTCATCTCAAGCTCGTCAAATTACTAATTGCTCTTTTGGAATCCTGTTCATTTCAGCTGTTCTATTCGATTAGGAGAACTATAGGCAGATGCAGATGACATATTGATATTTCGAAGGCAAGAATAGGATTTTCCTATTAAATCTAGAAGAATAGTTGTGACAAAGATATGTTCTGACTTGACATGTTTGTTTCTACATTCTCGTTATTTGTTTTGTTCAATGTGCAAGTCGTTTTCTGTGCATACAACAAAGAAGGCCAAGTAAAGGTTTGTTACACCAAACCGAGTTTGCAGTTGATAATATAACTAATTATTTATATATCATTTCAATTATCCCTTGTCTGTTTGCTTCAGCAGGTAGAAATTGTTATCAGTACAAATTACAGAATTAAAAGTACCATCCTGTTTACACAATGGGCAGTTAATTAATATTGCAGCTTGCCCACAGCAGTGGCACGAAAAAAATCCATATGCTAATATAAGGCAATACTATATTAATGCAAAAGCCGGAACTGTCTAACTAAACATTCACTAAAAAATGAACGTCTCTTGCATATTTTTCATGTTGACATTGTGTTGCTGCAGATTGAAAACATAGTAATTTGATTAATGATTGTGTGGGAAATGTTGTGTCTGCTCCACTAACATTTTTTTTCATTTTTGATGCTGTAAATCGACCGTTTTAAACCGATACAACAATTTAGAATTTTGATTGTTCGGTAAAATCCAACTACTTCAGACACCGTCAGCTCAGTTTCTTTACATTTTTAAAAGTATTTCGATAGTTCTGTAATGTTACATACTACTGAATTCCATTTGTTTATTTTGTACTGCATATTTTACTCTAGCAGAAAGTGTTAATTTTTAAAAGTATTTCATGCTTTAGAATTAGGTTATATGTACATGTAGCATCGTCAAAACACTTGTTATAAAATTTGATTCATTTCAATAGCGTCAAAACACTATATAAGATTTGATCCATACAAGTTGAATAAAAAACAAACATTAATCAAAATTGATTTGATGAAGTTAATTTATTATTATAGAGTAATTTTGGTGCAGTTTAATTTTCATGGTTTGCTGTTTTTCTCTACACTTGATAAATAAACGTCACTGCATACAAAAATACGTTATGAATATATGCCTGTTTATTTTTAAGGATGATTTGTGCTGTGATATTTTTTATTTGAATACATTGTATGTTCATTTGTTTTCCTACAATTGTTCGTTTAGTTCATATACCAGATTTTCGTCAAAGCTAGATTGTTTGTTTGATGGTGTTTAACGCCACTTTCAGCAAGTTTTCAGTTATATCATGGCGTCCAGTTTTAATTGGGGGAGGAAGCCGGAGTACCCGGAGAAAACCCCGGACCTGCGGTAGGAAAACTGGCAATCCTTGTCAATTAAGATTGGAGTCGAGTTCACCCTGCCCCAGTGAGAGTCGAACCCGCAATCTCGGTGTTGACAGACCACGTGATCTATAGTAGACGAACTACCTTGACCACTCGGCAACCGAGGCCCCTCAAAGCTAGATGAAGGAACACTTAGTCATCTGATAACCTTTGAAGGGTGAATTGATTTTTATTGTTTTGATGAGGTTATTCAGAAATACAGTTAATACATATTAGTTTTTTTTAAAATAAAAAATACTAAAGTGCAGCAGCGAAGAAGATGACAAAATGAAACTGCTGACCTTTTTATTTAAGTACGAGAAAATAATTGTATCCATGATTGTTTGTATTTTGCTGGGAGTGTTTCGAAGTTATTTATTCTGCTTCACTCAAAATGGATCTAGTAAAATTGTTTTTCAGGGCACATTATATTTTGGCAAAGTACATACAGATAACAGATAGTGAGCATATGTTAATTTCAAATATTAAAAACTCAGAAAGAGGCTATTGAAAACAAAATATATTTTCTCATGTACTGAATTGTGAATTATGTCATACCAATATAAAAATGATTATGTAAATGATTATGTCATACCAATATACTAGTAAAAATGAACACTTATCATTGTGTCAATTGCGTAGCATGGTCAACACATACCAGGGATCGGTCTCGGCGTTACCTTTTTGATCACTAAAGACTATCATGAGTTCGATCCAAACTTCATACAATCGAAGTTATGCTGGATTATATATTGCATGTATTCATAACATTAGACATGTTGAAATGGCATAACGCACCAAACAAAAACAAAACACTTCATGTTAAGACTAACTGTTTAACACTTAAGTAATGTCTCTCTAGAATTTAAATTATCTTTAAGATTTGCCAGCATTATCGTCACATGCATTAGATACTCATTCCAGACATATAAAATGGTTGTTTCGTTTTATGTCACAATGCTACTCTTTTCTCACCCAAGACTTGCATACTAGTATTTATAGAAATTGTACTGGAAATCTTCAGTAAAAAATTGGAAACATCCCAAATGACAACTAGGTGAAACTTGGTTTCAGCAGTTAAAAAAGAATATATATGCCCATGGAGCTAATGCAACTTTTCAGAGTGCTAGAATTCAGATTCAGGAAGAAATTCGTAAAAATATGCAGTCGGAAATATTGAAGGTGTATGGAACAAAAAGACCTGAATTATCAAAGTTAAATGATGTATTAGCTATGGTATATGAACTTCAATCAGAAAAATATTTGCCTACAATCCAGACAAATTTGTAGCATTTCCTGGATTTATCGATGTTTTCGCAAAAGTAAATGTTATTGATTTACACAAATGGATAACGGACTATAAGGAACGTTTTCCTATGTAACCATTTAGAAACCTGAATACATCTTTAATAAGTGATTGTTACAGAAGTACTACAATTACTCATTGTTATTCTTTTTGTGCTGATTTGAAAAAAATATTTAAGAGATGAAATGTTTTATTCTTCTTGTAAGTTTGATTAATTTCATACCTAACAATTTTGAAAATACATGAATATCCATTTGTCTTTTTGCAGTACACTGTGTATGATATTAACTTGTATGTTAAAGTAAGTAATAAAAAAACTGTATAGTTTATTCGTGGTAAGGTTTTGATTTAACTAGTTGGGAGGGGGGCCTCGGTAGCCATATGGTTAAGGTACGTTAAACTATTTATTGATCACTGGTTTGTCAACATGGGATTTGCATGCTCGAGCCTTACTGCAGCTACTTCAGCATTGTATTAGTTGACTGCGATTGCTCGATCGGTCAGAGGTTTTCTGTGGGTACTACTGTTACCTCCCTCATGAAGACTAAACAACATAATATAGCTGAAAAATTACAAAGAGTAGTTAAACATGTACACTCAAACAATTTTCCTAGTCCGTCTTAGATGTTTTAAAGTGCAACTAGTTGGTGGTCTTCGCCAGCCAAGGTTTACGATCCAATACTCCTATCGGATTTTAACACTTGGCTTGCGAAGATGATGGGTGGTCCAGGTAAGCATTTTACCTCACTTGTATCTTGAGCTTATATCATTATCACATAAAAGTCCGTTTCCAGGTCAAAGATCCGAGGAACTACCCATCAAAAATAAAACGCACATCATGATCTAGCCAAATAACAAATGCCATTGAGACAATGTCTAATCAGATTCTCTATCACTATAAAAAGCTAGATCATACATTTTTTAATCCCCAAATAATAAATTGATTGCATGATGATTAACCTCCAGCAAGCCATATTTCAGCTATATTCAGGACGTAAACAATTTTATGAATTGATATCTTTCATAAATTAGAAACAACCAATTTTTTTACCATATCATACAGTTAATAAGCGAGAAGACCCGAATTACCTGGTACCTCATGCATAGTTTAAATATTTTTAAATGTGTTACACTAATATTACTTTTAGCTTATTCTGAATGCTCTGTAGGATTGTTAAATGATTTGGGCAATTTTATGTTAATGCCATTCTAGGCGATTTATGGTTCACTGTGACGCATCCCACCCGTTCCTTCATTGATGTATTATCTTATTCTCGTTCTGAATATAGCTGAAATATTGCTCGTTGGGTGTTAATCAAACATTTAATCAACCGTATTACCCAACGAGAGAGTATCCGCCACCTGGGAAAGCGCCGGGCAGCTTTAGCAACCTTTCCAGTACAAAGAGATATTCAACAAATATTTGGAATTCACAGTAATTTGTTGTTTGTGCAAGCGGACCCCATCAATTAATCGTGCAATGATAGATCAAGAATGCCGCCGTTGCAGAAGAGTAGTTTGACAATCACTTGTACTCGTTTACATCGTTGGGCAGTTTTGGTTACGGTAATATATATAATATATATAAAGCCGGACGACATAACATTCGATAAGGTCAAGGCAAAATTCTTGTACGGAACATCAGCATGATAATCAACATGCAGTACACGTGAAACATACAGCTAAATATGTGGTCGACCTGAAGTTTCATTGTAGGGTGAAACGATACTTTCAACACTCATACTAATTTTTTTCCAAGTGGAAGAACAATCCCTTTTGTAACTTATTACCCAGTCTTTATTTTTGTGGTGTACCTCAGTTCAAAAACTGTTCAGGAGAAGCTAGTTCGGATTTTGAGCAATAGCTAAACGTGTTTGTTGGGTTTTTGTGTGTTTTTGAGAACAATAAAGAAGGCATTTTTCCATCGGACAGTTACCCGTATTTGGTACTGCATACATTCTTTTGGATTGTCAGTTTTATCCATACATCCTTACCAGCTTTTTTGCTTTGTTTCGTGTGTCAACCATATTTATCTCCGTTCAGTTTTCTCTTCAAAACATTGATTTTAAGTTTGTCATACTCGGAATCGCAGAACGACTTTTTTTCACATAAATTTAAGTAGAAATTTTGTTTTTAAATTTGTATTGGAATAATATTGTTTGGTTTTGGTCTAACCAAACCTTCCTGCATATTTTTTTATCTTACCTTCAAGAAGTATGTTACTTTATCGGAAATCTTTAAAACGATGTCAAAATATATTTAAATCTCGCAAATGCCTATTTAGATCTAATCGACTTAAGGACTTTGTACGATATTCTGCAACAATGGTTTCTTTTATAATGTAAGTACACATAACAACATTCTTCGGTGTAGCTTTCGCGAAGAATTTATCCAACGTTTTGTCAAAACCCTTTGCGGAAATTGTTTCAGTTATGCCTTGTTGATTAATACTCCATTTTGAAATAAAATATTAAATCTTTCAAAAATATTCAAGAAGTCCTTTAATCTGGGTACAATGTGTAAATTGATAAATTGAAATATCATTTTAAGCAAATTATAATGTATTAGATAATGGAATTAAACAAACCTTGGAACAGTTTTGTTTTCATTTTAAGATCTTTATCTGAAACCGACTTGAACCTATTCTGCAACTGAGTTTGAAGTTGGGAAGGGCTTAAAGTTCTCTTCTTTTCTTCAAAAATGCAATGCGTAGCTTATTTTTGGTTTGCATAATCGAAGATGCTACGATGTCCTGTATTTCTCATGTAAAGTTCTGACTCATAACCATTTCTAAAATATCTAAATCTATCGTACGGAAACGTTACCATTTAGATCCGTCCAACTGACCTTAAACAATTAAGATACGACGATTTAAAACTAATAAAATTATATTTACTAAACTGAATTCTAAATTAACAAGTGTGGACTGTGTTCAACAAAGGGATACCCTCAAGTCCAGTTATCTCCCCTTAATGATATCTGATGTCAATAAAAATCCTTCATGCACATCTACATATAATGTACTTGCTTAATGCTAAGTTTCAACAAATTTCATCAAGCGGTTTAGGAGGATTTGCGCTCACAAGGAATGTGGAAAGAAAGACTGACAGGTTGATTCCTATATACCCCCCAACAAGTTTGCGGGGGGGGGGTTGTAGTTATCAAAATCAAAAGTCGAGTCCCCCTTCTCCGGACTACAAGTGCATTTTAAAATAAACATCTCATGAATACTTGTATCTGACCGAAGTGACCACAAAGACAAGAATGCGTGTCATTAACCAAGGAATCTGTCAATTACATGCTAAAATACAGCTGTTCTAATTTCATTATAAAATTATCTCTTTCAAATACAATAATATCAACTCCACTCTATTAGAACAGTGACATAGAAGATGACAAAGAAATTCTTACGACCATGGTCGCATCAATGATGTAAGTAACAAACAGTTTCAAACATTGGATAAAAAGTACAGACCAACTCAAGTTACACAAATATGTCAACTCAAACAGATGAAATATTGTCACAATTAAAGCCTAAGACAATTAGTAAACAACTGAAATATGTATTATTTATAAAACCAAAAGGAGCACAAGTAAACAAAAAGAATACAGAAATTTCTATCCAACCTGATGAACAAACTAGAGCTATTGACGAGGTCCTTAATTCAGGACCTAAAGTAAGAAACACCTTAAACTTGAAAACGGATATATGTAATATTCCTCAACTCCGCTGTTCCAAACTAATTTTAAAAGATCATTTGTCCAAACCACTCCTCAAAAATAGGCCAACAAAAACTCTATTATTTTGAAGCTCAATTTTAAAAGGAATAAATACAAAGGAACTAAAAAATTCTGATGTCTCTACAAACAGGTGTTGGCCTGAACAGAATGAAAAGGATTTAAGTGTATAGAAATCAATTGTCGTCCATATTGGAGCAAATGGCCAGAGTAATGGTGACATTTAAACATATGGCACAGAAAACTATGAAAACTTGCTGTAACTGTTGATAGCAACATGTCACACCAAAGCTTTTCACATGGTGTCTGGTATACCGCCAAGCCGAGGAATAAATGTCGAACCAATAAAGTATTTACTAGCAGAACTGTGTTACCACTACAACTGGCAGTTTATATATCATTACAGAAATAAATGTAGAACCAATAAAAAGTATTTACTAGCAGAACTGTGTTACCACTACAACTGGCAGTTTATATATCATTACAGAAATAAATGTAGAACCAATAAAAAGTATTTACTAGCAGAACTGTGTTACCACTACAACTGGCAGTTTATATATCATTACAGAAATAAATGTAGAACCAATAAAGTATTTACTAGCAGAACTGTGTTACCACTACAACTGGCAGTTTATTTATCATTACAAGAAATATCTAGAAAACCAAGGTAATGTTAAATGTGACCTGTTTAATGCTTATGACATTCACTTCTCAAAAAGAGGAATATAAATTTTTCTTAGAAATATCACCAACTTTGTATATTTTATAAGACCTTTGAAGCAAAATGAAACAAGTTGGCATTGTTTCTCGCTCATTCTCATTTTATAGGCACAAATGCATGTTCTTCTAATAAACTGGTAATTTGACTAGAAAGTACAAAAATATATATCATGTTTACTAAAATTTGCAACAGAAGCCCATGGAAGCTTAAATAAACAACATTAGCAGGTATTTTGTCGAGATTTTTTTTCTTAATTTTACAATTGTTTTTGTTAAAACAGTATTTACGTTACTGTCGCAGAAAAGGTCTGTTAAATTAAAGCATAAAATAAACGAACATCATCACGCGTAAGTTAGCTTAATACTAATGTTTTTGGTTAAGAACCATGTCAATTTTTGTACGTTTTAAAAGTTGTTGCAAAGAATTAAAATTACTTTCTTGAATCGATACTTTATTTTCAAAAATGTTATGTCCCACGATCGTTAAAAGATTAAATAGTAGGTTTTCAAATCAACGATGAGAAATTGCATTACACGCGAAAATGAACATTTGTCATTTGACGTGTCGAATGTAATTATTGTTTGTTTGATGGTGTTTAACGCCACTTTCAGCAATTTTTCAGCTATATCATGGCGTCCAGTTTTTATTGGGGGAGGAAGCCGGAGTACCCGGAGTCGAGTACACATCGCCTGCAGTGAGAATCGAACCCGCAATCTCAGTGTTGACAGACCACGTGATCAATAGTAGACGAACTACCTTGACCACCCGGCCACCGAGGCCCCCTGGAATGTAATTATTAATTAAAACCATAAATTTGCTGTGGAAAATCATTATAAGGAATTCTTTAAATCATATTTCTAAACAGTTTAACAAAAACAAGATTATAAAATTCGGAGATATTTACGTGATGCACGAATCTACCGAAACGGTATTAAAAACGATCAAATGACAAAGTATGTATTTGAAACTCCATGATGTTTTCATGTAAAATTAGTGAATTTACGTACTATAACATCAAAGATGCGCTAATTATAATTGGTTGAGTTCCCAATTAATATTTACGATACTGATATTTACGTTACGAAATCTGCCTATTAAAATAACGGGATGTATTTTAGTATTCTCTCAGAGTCATTCTCACGTCGTAACTTGACCACTTCCTTTTGTTTTGAATGGCATAAACCTGTATTGTTAAGGTATGTATGTTTATTTGGAAACTGATTTTTTGAAATATAAATGTATTTACCGATGTAAGATTTTTTTTACAGTTGTTCATTGAGTGAATTATGTGAATTTGCATCCATATTTATGTATGTAATGAACAAAAACAATGCTTTAAATCTCGTGAATATTTACGATACTAAAGGTAACGTAAATATTTTTGTCATTTAATGGACATTTTGGAGACATTTGAAGTTAAGTAAACAAATAGTATGTATAATAACATTCCTCTATCTGTTTGTCACAAGATTTCATAACTATTTTGTCAGTTTAAATGCGATTTCAATTTTCATGAGTAGCATATTTTCTACCGTTAAGACCCGTTTCCATTCAAAATATTTTGTACAACAGAAAGGACAACAGAAAGGATGGAACGGTTAGATATCTTTAAACAGTGCATATTGAGTAAAACAACATTTGATCACCGTGATGATATATGACACGATACAAAACATACCAGACGTATAGGTGAATTGGTAACGAAAATATCATTATTCCGGGTTTAGAAATAGTAAAACGATACACCAGACAAATTAAAACCCTTCAAGAGGTTGTTAAAATACGATACTTGGTGTTTTAACGATAAAAAGAAGTAGAAACTTATAAGACTGTATTTCATTGGTTAATTTATTTAAAAATATTGTATTGTGTCAAACATTTATCACTTCTGTACAGAGGAGAGCTGTGCTTCCGTGAAACATCATGCTACTTCAAAACGTGATTGAAAGGCGAATTTTGTTATGCAAGTAACCAACAGGAAACTGTATTGGAGGAAACGCATGTTGAGATGAATGACAACCAAAGTAGTGGTAAGATAATCCATGAGATCATTATAAATGAGATTGATGTTGGAAACATCATTGCATGTGTCTATGTCAAGAAATGGTACATAGGGAAAATCCTAGACATAGACAAAGAAGACGTCCAGGTCACTTTTTTGGAGAAAGCGAAGTCTATGTTTCGTTGGCCAAGCTCAGCAGATTTTATATGGTGTAACAAAAATGTCATTTTCAAGATTGACAGTTTGGAAGCATCTGGAAAAAGTGCACGGGTTTGGAAGATTAACCCGGAGAAAAAAGAACGCCCACATGAAACAATGATAAAAATATGACCATTTAAAGTTGTTATATAAGTTTTATTTGAAATGTCGTTCTTTATTGTAAACATTTGTTTAACGCGTTAGCAAAGTAATTCTTCCGTCTTTTTTAAATGCAGATGTATTCTAATTTTGATTTCAAATCAGTGATTTTGTTGGAATTTTTCAAAACTGCCCCTGCCTTTTTTATTGGGAAAATATGCATCATTTTATGAGAATTGGTAAAATTGACATTAAGCTTTCTTTGTATAACATCTTGAGTTTTAGGTAAATTTTTTTAATCTGATGACGAACTGGGAGGATAATAAATAACAAACTATAGATACCAATCATAAAGCAAGCTAATTATATATCATATATCATTTTTCTGTTTCAAATTTTATCTTTTGGGAAATTTTAATCCTCATTTGGGAAAAATTTAAGCCATTTTTGAACATTTTAGGAAACTTTCTATAGAGGAATAGGCCTCATTTCGGAGGTAAATATAGGCAAACAAAATCACTGCAAATACATAATAAAAAAGACGGCCCCTTGTTCATAATTTTTAACATACGAAAAAAAAAATTTTTGGAAACTAGTACTGGAATTGACTATCCTTGTCTAAAAAACTATCCAAATTATAATAAGAAAACGGACTTATTTCAAATTTAGCAATATTGTTCTTTCAAATTTACCACAAAAATGTACCTTGTTTTGCCTAATTAAACTGTAACCTTAGAATGATAATGATGTAATCAAAAGTCACGTAAATATTTTCATCACATTTTATGTTATCTGAGGACAAAACTTGATCAACTCCCATATTTTTATCCTTAATGTTAAATAGAAAATTTGTTGTTTTACAAAATAAAATGTATGGCCTTTAAACAAATACTGTTTTAAATGTGTTTATAGCTCATAACTTTTTCACATTTTTCCACATGCGGATTGTGCCAATAACTTGAGAATGAGTATAGACACAACGAACAAAGATGCAGACATAACTAAGCTGTAATATGTTTTTCCCTTGGGGAATATGGTCACAAATTTAGTGACCCATTAAGAAGATGGCAAAAAAGCCTTATACCTCCCTTAAATATCACTTGTCTTCAACTTAAAAAGTTGCACAACATCTAGATACCGTAAACAATGGAAAAACAAATTAAAGTTTTTGTCATTATACGTATATAATAAACGTAAATTAAAAATGTTTGTGGCGATATATATATAGTCTATCAAGTCTAGAAGATTATGCAACGATACAAATGATGAAACGCCACTGATGAGTCTTAAGTAGACGAAACGCGCGTCTGGCGTAATGAATTTGTCACCTTGGTAATTTTGATTACATCTTGTTGGAATATTTGAGCAAAGCAAGGTAACAGCACGGCACGTCTGCGGCTGGCGGACTGGGAAGCAACTATTTGAGGTTAAGTTGGAAATGAGAAAGTTTAAGATCAATATGTTATGACTTGTTTACGTCATTTATTTATATTGAATTTCAATGACTAAGGCCATTCGTTGGTCAGTCTTTGTCTAAATTTTTGACAAGAAACACCGTCATTTGTATCGTTGCATAATCTTCTAGACTTGTATATTATTGTTTGTTTATGCTGTATCGTCATGTTTGTCGATCCGATACTTAATAAGCTTGCTGGTTGGTAGACTCTTTAGACTTTTTTTATACAAGTCTAAAGAATTATGCAACGATACAAATATAGAGATGTTTCTACTATAAAATAATTATATTAATAAATATGACACAATTTTCGATAAACTGATGGCCTTCTTCAGTGTCAATATCAATCTATAATTTGGTTATTGATACATCAGCATCCAGTGGTTACGTGATCGGGTCCGATTTTATTGATCTTGAACTTTCTCGAATCACATCTATTAGTCATTACATAAGGGAGTACTTTTAACTCCTTGATATTCATGAATTTATTGTTTATATTTTGAATGATATTTATTGTCTTTTGTTTATTCCATTGGGGTGAATATTTTGTACTGTTTACCTGAGACTTTGCTGTTCAATGTGGACGAGGGTTCCATATGTTTGCAACATTTGCAGCGTTTGTCACCACAAGACTGACTTCTCCCAGCGGCAGTGCTGGGCTTTGCAATCACTTCTCGTACCAATAAGTTGTGGAGACGGTTGGGTTGTTTAAACGCAACCATCGGGGTCTCTGGAAAGATTTTTGACAACCTGGGATTTTTTCAATAGATTTCCAATGTTCACGAATGGTGCAAACAAGGGTGGTACGTTAGTACGCAGGGAACTCTATTACATTTCGTTTTTTCTTTATATTGAAGAAGGGTACTCCTCGATGGCTGCTGTCCTTTTTGGAAATTCTTTTTAATGTTATGAAATCTGTACCCCTTCTTTTAAGATGACCTTTTAATTTCCCTAGTCTCCTTTTAAACGAATCATCGGTGGAAAAGATTCGTCGGAGTCTAAGAGCTTGACTATAAGGAATGCTCTTTGTCACATGAGGAGGATGACAGCTACTAGGTAAAAGGTATTGGTTAATGTCTGTTGGTTTGGAATACAGGTCAGTGGACAACTTACCATTTGCGGATACGGAGCTGGAAGTATCGAGGAAATATATACGAGATTTTGAGATTTCATAAGTAAATTTGATAGAGGGATGGATGTTATTGGCACGTGTGATAAAGTTTTGTAATCCCTCATCAGTATGTATCCACTTCATATCAATATCCTGTACCAAGATAGTTGTTTTTCAATAGACGATTGGAGAAATTCTTTTTCTACTTTACCCATAGATATGTTGGCATATGATGGAGCCATTTTAGTTCCCATAGCTGTTCCATTTATTTGCAAGAAATGGTCTCCATTAAAAGTGAAGTTGTTCTTTTTTAGCACAAATGTAAGCATTGTGACTTAACATTCAGTCGGAAGATCTTTGACTGAACGACTTTCCCAGAATGCTTCTATGCCATCAGCATGAGGAATCTTAGTGTAGAGAAAGGTGACATCCATAGTGACCAGAGTGGTACCCGGAAGAAGGCCATCAGTTGATCGAAAATTTTGTAATATTTTATTAATATAATATTTTATAGTAGAAACATCTCTATATTTGTATCGTTGCATAATTCTTTAGACTTGTATGTTATTTTTTTGTTTATGCTGTATCGTCATGTTGGCGATCCGATGCTTAGTAGGTGTACTGGTGGTAGGTTCCTTTAGGCTATATATATATATATATATATTATATTTGAAGAGCCGATAAATTCTGCACGTTTTTGTCAGAATACATGATAATAATTTTACGGAACACATTCAGTTAAGGCATGTTCAAGTCAATAAATAAGAGAAGATAATCTTAATTTGAGATTGAAAAAAAAATTGCACGTGTTGTAGTGAAATATGCCCAGGAGGCCAAGTGGGGTTGCTACTTTCTTTGTCTTGTTCTTCTGGCCAGTATTCATAGTCACTTTGTTCAGGTGATTCCATAGGTGGAAATTCTATTGTTCTAACAAGTACTCTACTAGTAAATCTTTCCCTGACCCTTATCCTGGTCCGGTTCCACTATGGAATCATAACAAGGTTCTTGTTTCCGGCGTTCTGATTGTATGTCAGAGACAATGGAGTCTATAACAATGGAGAATCTATAGGATATAACGGGAAAGCCCGTGATCCTTCTCTCGTGATAAATTTTTTTTTTCTTTTAGCTCGTTTCATTTCACGCCACTCGCGAAAAGACAAAATTTCTATCATTCGTTAAAGATCAACAGGTCTTTCCCCTAAAAGTAAGCAAGAACCTAATATTCTTACCTGTTTTTGCAATAAAAAAAGTATAAGTGATTCTTTAATGTAAATATAGCTGTATAATAAAAGCCTTTATTTTTTAATGTTTTAACAGACTGTGTGAACATTCACTGTCAGATCATTAGTATGTGTTGTTCTTTTAACATACTAACTGATTCAGTGGAACTCTCCGAGCCATCATTAGGCTTTTGCCCAGCATAATGTAACGTATAATCATCTTCATCAGCAGATTCAACGTGAACAGACGAGGAAAAAGATAAATAAAACACATTTGAATCTGATTGGTAAAAATTAAATTCAAATGTGTTTGAAATACATGTTTCCTCATCTTCTTGTTGTCCTATTGTAGTTTTATTAGAACTGACAGAAGTAGTTGCTGATGTGAACAAACCTGGTGAATAAATAGTTTCACCAAACGCAGAATCTAACTAGCAAAAACACAAATACATGCTTCACAATTGCATGTCTCTGTTGTTGGATTATTTAATTATTTAATAGCTACTGTGGAAATTCCACAGAATCCTCTTTGGTTGAACCCCAAATCCATATTGTTATGATTTGAGAATGCATAAAAAATCCGAAACAAACCCTTTAATTATTCAGCAACATTTTGCAGAAATAAAATCTAATTCCTCTGACCATAGCACAATATAAACAGATGGATCGAAAGACGGTGGTAAAGTTGTTCCAGCCGCTGTCTTCTGAGAGCGTGTTGAAACTCGCCGTCTTCCATCCGCATCCTCTGTATTCAGTGCAGAGGAACAAGCTATTCTTTTGGCACTCAAAAGTGTTGCATCGTCAGTTGAAAATAGATTTGTTATCTGCTCTGATTCTTTATCATGTCATGTCTTCTTGCAATTGTAAAATTAAAAAAATCCATTTATTTAAAAAATCGTCCAAATTTACAAATCATTGACAATATTGGGTAACGATGTTGTACATGTACATTTTTCTACAGCATGTAAAATTCACCCAATTGGTCCAAACTTGTTTTTAAGCAATTGTGGAATCAATCTGTTTAGTTTAATTTGTGTACATTTGATTTTCCTTATCATACATATTAATAGAAAAAAATTGCAGTTCTGTTAAAAAAAAACCATTTATTGTAGCAGCTGTTATAATCGGACCAGAAATGTTGCAGTAACAAGCCAATCACTTGATATCCTTATGTTTATCGTTTTAGACCTACATGTACAGAAATAACTTATTTCTCAAAGTATTTGCAGAAGTTCAGTTTATCAATGAAGATAGTGTTATCTAGGGAACACAGCAAGGGCCATGCCCAATGCATTCTGTGTTAATACATAAATGAATAAAGAACATAAATTATATAAGCATAAATGTGACAATTTTACCTATATTATGTTGTAGTTAGACGCCCCTGGTTTTGGTGGGGACTCTTGATTTCTTCCTTACTTTCCAGCTCTGCAAAAGAAATTCTAAAAATGAAAAACAATAATACATCATCCTAGCTAAGATCATTGAACCCAATAGAATTATTTTTCGTTGTCATTATCTATGCTTGATTTGAGCATAATAAAAGTTTTAATGATAAAAAATATACCGCAGGTCGGGGGTTTTCTCCGGGTACTCCGGCTTCCTCCCCCAATAAAAACTAGACGCCGTGATATAGCTGTAAAATTGCTGAAATTGGCGTTAAACACCATCAAACAAACAAACATATAAAAATATTTGAATATATGGATCCTAATTCCACTTAATGTTTTATTATTCGAAGTAAAATGATAATCCAGTGCGGCACAATTTCATAGTTACAAACCGTAGGTCCCGATCTTAAGTCATGACTGAAACAAACATAATAAGAGTACACTAAATCAAGATTATTACCTTTGTCATTGCTCTTTTCAGATCAAATAGCCTTGAGCTTCTGTTTCGCATTAGTTGAAGAGACAGTGTTTTTATTTGATCGTTCTTCTCATCACACAATTTGCACGTGTTACTGGTATTATTTAAACTCACAATATTTGATGCATAATAGTTAGTTTTAGAAACATCTGCTTCAGATTTAGAATTTGAACAAAAATTATGAAATATCTTCATATTGACTTAAAGATGAAAATTTGTCACTTCTGTCTTCTTGCTGGCTAAGAATTTCATAGGGATTGTACAAGTTATAAAAGCGTTGCTTCTTAGATCCTAGGGGTTGAGGGTGATGCAGGTTAGAAACAATGACGGACCATAAAATGCAATAGGTCATCATCGCTACAAATGACAACACAGAATATATTAGAAACTTAATGTTCACGTCTGAAATATTTAATACAGTACACACAGGTATAGAAACTGAAGTCCAAAAACTATAAATAGTAAATTATATGAGGGTGATGCAGGTTAGAAACAATGACGGACCATAAAATGCAATAGGTCATCATCGCTACAAATGACAACACAGAATATATTAGAAACTTAATGTTCACGTCTGAAATATTTAATACACACAGTTATAGAAACTGAAGTCCAAAAACTCTAAATAGTAAATTATATAATTTAGTGTCATTTTCTGCTATTACAGATTCCTTCTTCTCCTGCCTAATAGAAAGCATACCTACGTTGCGCAAATACAATTTTGTTGTTTCGAATCTTTTTTCCTTTGCAATTAACTTAATTCGCCAATCAAAATTTCCGTGTACCCCGCTTTCTCCCCAAATGAAAACTGAACGCCATGATATAGCTGAAAAATTCCTCTTTGGTTGAACCCCAAATCCATATTGTTATGATTTGAGAATGCATAAAAAATCCGAAACAAACCCTTTAATTATTCAGCAACATTTTGCAGAAATAAAATCTAATTCCTCTGACCATAGCACAATATAAACAGATGGATCGAAAGACGGTGGTAAAGTTGTTCCAGCCGCTGTCTTCTGAGAGCGTGTTGAAACTCGCCGTCTTCCATCCGCATCCTCTGTATTCAGTGCAGAGGAACAAGCTATTCTTTTGGCACTCAAAAGTGTTGCATCGTCAGTTGAAAATAGATTTGTTATCTGCTCTGATTCTTTATCATGTCATGTCTTCTTGCAATTGTAAAATTAAAAAAATCCATTTATTTAAAAAATCGTCCAAATTTACAAATCATTGACAATATTGGGTAACGATGTTGTACATGTACATTTTTCTACAGCATGTAAAATTCACCCAATTGGTCCAAACTTGTTTTTAAGCAATTGTGGAATCAATCTGTTTAGTTTAATTTGTGTACATTTGATTTTCCTTATCATACATATTAATAGAAAAAAATTGCAGTTCTGTTAAAAAAAAACCATTTATTGTAGCAGCTGTTATAATCGGACCAGAAATGTTGCAGTAACAAGCCAATCACTTGATATCCTTATGTTTATCGTTTTAGACCTACATGTACAGAAATAACTTATTTCTCAAAGTATTTGCAGAAGTTCAGTTTATCAATGAGATAGTGTTATCTAGGGAACACAGCAAGGGCCATGCCCAATGCATTCTGTGTTAATACATAAATGAATAAAGAACATAAATTATATAAGCATAAATGTGACAATTTTACCTATATTATGTTGTAGTTAGACGCCCCTGGTTTTGGTGGGGACTCTTGATTTCTTCCTTACTTTCCAGCTCTGCAAAAGAAATTCTAAAAATGAAAAACAATAATACATCATCCTAGCTAAGATCATTGAACCCAATAGAATTATTTTTCGTTGTCATTATCTATGCTTGATTTGAGCATAATAAAAGTTTTAATGATAAAAAATATACCGCAGGTCGGGGGTTTTCTCCGGGTACTCCGGCTTCCTCCCCCAATAAAAACTAGACGCCGTGATATAGCTGTAAAATTGCTGAAATTGGCGTTAAACACCATCAAACAAACAAACATATAAAAATATTTGAATATATGGATCCTAATTCCACTTAATGTTTTATTATTCGAAGTAAAATGATAATCCAGTGCGGCACAATTTCATAGTTACAAACCGTAGGTCCCGATCTTAAGTCATGACTGAAACAAACATAATAAGAGTACACTAAATCAAGATTATTACCTTTGTCATTGCTCTTTTCAGATCAAATAGCCTTGAGCTTCTGTTTCGCATTAGTTGAAGAGACAGTGTTTTTATTTGATCGTTCTTCTCATCACACAATTTGCACGTGTTACTGGTATTATTTAAACTCACAATATTTGATGCATAATAGTTAGTTTTAGAAACATCTGCTTCAGATTTAGAATTTGAACAAAAATTATGAAATATCTTCATATTGACTTAAAGATGAAAATTTGTCACTTCTGTCTTCTTGCTGGCTAAGAATTTCATAGGGATTGTACAAGTTATAAAAGCGTTGCTTCTTAGATCCTAGGGGTTGAGGGTGATGCAGGTTAGAAACAATGACGGACCATAAAATGCAATAGGTCATCATCGCTACAAATGACAACACAGAATATATTAGAAACTTAATGTTCACGTCTGAAATATTTAATACACACAGTTATAGAAACTGAAGTCCAAAAACTCTAAATAGTAAATTATATAATTTAGTGTCATTTTCTGCTATTACAGATTCCTTCTTCTCCTGCCTAATAGAAAGCATACCTACGTTGCGCAAATACAATTTTGTTGTTTCGAATCTTTTTTCCTTTGCAATTAACTTAATTCGCCAATCAAAATTTCCGTGTACCCCGCGTTCTCCCCAAATGAAAACTGAACGCCATGATATAGCTGAAAAATTGGTGGAAGTGGCGTTAAACACCGTATAAACAAACACCAATAAGAATTCCTATTTTCTTTTGCACACGTTGAAGCTTATTCTTAGTTCTTCGTCCTTCTCATCACACAATTTGCACGTGTTACTGGTATTATTTAAACTCGCAATATTTGATGCATAATAGTCAGTTTTAGAAACATCTGCTTCAGATTTAGAATTTGAACAAAAATTATGAAATATCGTCATATTGACTTAAAGATGAAAATTTGTCACTTCTGCCTTCTTGCTGGCTAAGAATTTCATAGGGATTGTACAAGTTATAAAAGCGTTGCTTCTTAGATCCTAGGGATTGAGGGTGATGCAGATTAGAAAAATTGACAGACCATAAAATGTAATAGGTCATCATCGCTACAAATGACAACACAGAATATATTAGAAACTTAATGTTCACGTCTGAAATATTTAATACAGTACACACAGGTATAGAAACTGAAGTCCAAAAACTATAAATAGTAAATTATATGATTTAGTGTCATTTTCTGCTGTTACAGATTCCTTCTTCTCCTGCCTAATAGAAAGCATACCTGCGTTGCGCAAATACAATTTTGTTGTTTCGAATCTGTTTTCGTTTGCAATTAATTTGCCAATTACAATTTCCGTGTACCCCGCTTTCTCCACAAATGAAAATTGAACGCCATGATATAGCTGAAAAATTGGTGGAAGTGGCGTTAAATACCGTATAAACAAACACCAATAAGAATTCCTATTTTCTTTAGCACACGTTGAAGCTTATTCTTAGTTCACAAAATAATCGTCTTACAGCTCTGAAGATGTTTATATATAAACAGTTCTCAATTCCTTTTTCACGGCTGCTGATTGCAAGTTTGGTCAGAACACTTTCTTACATTGTTAAATGGCATTTCCCTCAAAGTGTTATTCCTTACATAATAATATTCGATACGCAGCTTGTCTCTTTGATTATATTCTTATATTCAAAGAGAAGAAACGATTAAAACACATGGTCGTCTGTGAGCGTAACACGGTCTTGCAAAATGTCCGAATTTTTCGCAAGAAAAACACCTTTTGTCGTGCGCAGGACACACGTGAAAACGATTATACACCAGTCCGCAGTTTCGATTGATACAGGCGGTATTCCCATACTCCTTTGTGGTCGATCACTGAATTATTGTTCCTTTAAATGTTTTGTTCTGAATCTGTTTTCGTTTGCAATGCACTTAATTTTTCAATCTGAATTACGCTACAAAATGTGCACCATGAAACGTATTTGATATTTTAGTATTGTCTTACAGCTTAGATTTTTATTTTTCATGGCTGCTGTTTGATTGAAAAATTTGGTCAGAAGTGCCTTACATTGTGTAAAGACAATTCTCTTAAAGTGTTTTTTCATAATAATTCAGGATCCCGAAAAAAAACCAATAAATACTGGGACCAACAGAGCAGCCCAGCCCAACACGTCCCCAGGTGGCGGACATGGGAGATCCTCTCGTTGGGGGATTGTTAGAACATAATACAGAAAGCCTGACCGCGGACCACAGTGGCTTACGTGTTTGGAGAGTGACACGAGACCCCCTGTTGTAGATTTCGCAAAAGGAATTAACCATTGTAGCTGCTACAAAAGGCTACATTTTCCAAACTACCCAATACTATACTTTTATCAGGGTATTTAAATTGTGTTTCCTATGCCCCTCCCTTTTTTCTTTTGATTTATTGCTTGTTAACATTCAGTGATTCAATTTTTGAGATTGCTGGTAAGATACTAACAGGGCGGTATATTTGTAAAGTGGATCATTTTGCCTTAATAAAAACGGCTTTACTGTGGTATTTATTTGTATGTTTGCTCAGAAAAGGTCATCCCTTTTTAAAAAGTTATCGTGAAGTTGGATTGACCCCAGTTGATTTTTTAGGTTAACTGTTGTGACTTGCTTTGAAATTATATGCTTTGAGTTTGTTTTAAAAGCATTTTTTCTTATCAAGTCTATAATCTTTCCCAATCTCGTATATTAATTAAAGACCAGTTGAAAATGTCACATTCTTTATTTTATTTAAAATTGCATAATCAACTTCAAAATTTTTTGTCGAAAATTTGCAAAAAATGTCTCAATACTCTGGTTTGAATTATTTTCGTAGTTAAAGGGAATCTTAAATTCGCGATGTTTTTAAAAATTTGGAATAGCTAACGATTTTCTGTTTTCACACTGGGACCATACTGGGAGGGTTTCCAGTGCTCGACCCACAGAGCAGCCCAGCGCGTCCCCGGGTGGCGGATATGGGAGACCCTCTCGTTTTTTGGGGGGGAGGGGGTTGTCAGGTCATAATACGGAAAGCCTGACCGCGGACCGTAGTGGGTAACGTGTTTGGAGAGTGCCACACTCCTTGCACGATAAAGACCCCTCTTGTAGATTTCGAAAAGAGTAACCTTATTGTAGCCGCTACAAAAGGCTAAATTTTCCGCCCCTACCCAAAACTTCATACTTTTCCAGTGGAAGTCAAAATTGTATTCCCTGTGACCCATCCCACCCCCATTTTCCGTTTATTTATTCTTTGTTAACTTGTTTCCGTACTGCATATAGCTGAAATACCGCTCGATGGACGTAAAGCAGACATCCAATCAATCAAAATGTACCTCGTCATCAAAAAGAAACCTAGCACAGCTAGTACATAAAAACTTTGGAGTCATCCAAATTTACAATTTAAAATTTCATTACCTATATCTCTTTCATGATTAACATTTTCATGTACATGCACATTGGACCAGCTGGTATTTAGAAAACATCTAAATAAACACTTAAACATTACTAACATTTCCAGTCAGAACTGATATACATGTACAATTTTCCATTGTTTTATTGCTTGACATTTTTATATCAAAATCTGTATCTTTGTTCATTTTTTGGTGTCCATTTGGTAACTTTCAATTTCCCTTTTTTGTTGGACTACAATATGTATGGTTAAATTTGTTTGCAGTGCAGGAATGAGTTTTTCACAATTAATGTATGTTCATAAAATTTTACTTGTGAATCTTTTAGTATCATTTGCATTTCGTAAATATTCACTAACAGAATGATCAGTCAGAGTTTTTACACCTGGATCCTTCTTTGAAGGATTCCCTTCTAAATGCATATATTCAATATTTGTATTCTCATGCATGTTTGTTGCATTGAAATTATTTTCTATAATATTATTCATATTAGTATTGGATTGTACATGTACAGCAAGTTGCAAAATTACAGGTGATAGATAAAAATGTGTCCCACTGTACATATAATTAAAATAATCGACAACTGATGACAGCTGTATAAATTGTACCAACACTGCAGTCCCATTGTAATTATCTAACATCCCTAACCTATTTCTGCTGTGAGAATCTAATATTAGATACCAGTCATTCAACCTTACCACAGCAACTGTTACCTGACTAAATGTACATAATAAGTAATTTGATATCTAGAAACCTGCAAGTAAAGCTTCTTTAATATTAAGACCGCCAATACCTGGTTCGTAAGTGTTTTGACCAGTAACTCCATACAGCATGTCAGTGTAAACAGTGGTTTCTAGGTTGCCAAATATCATCCTCACATGTCAGGGTTTCTGTGTCCATGAAACCCTGACAAACTTAGCTAGGAAATCCCCATGCTAGAAGATATTCGTATGACGTAAATCCTTCAAAATATCAACCATTGAAATGGCTTGAAAGAAGCAAGTGTTTGGCAGTAGTCATTCTGACTCATTCATGAGTGTGAAGAAAACGTAACACAACTAATGAATAACGCGCTAATAACAAACTATTAACACTAATGTGCAAAATACACTGATTTTCACATGGTCTACGAAACACATCCTTTTGATTAATTTACAATCGACATCAAGATATCCCCTAGCCAAGTCGTGAAAGAAAGTGAGCTTTTGATTGGCTACACTAATGTAGCCAATCAAAAAAGTTTGTCAGGGTTTCGTGGACACAGAAACCCTGACTTGTGAGGATGGCTAAATATTGGCACGGAGATATCGATGGAAGTTCAACGTGTGCTAATAAGTAATTATCAGGATAGCAATTTTCTTGTTAAATATTCTCGTACACTTGGTTGCCGTTTATAACAATTTCATTAACTAAATTGAGACGTAAAGACATTTACAGAATTTGAGCTTGTTCCTGTATGAGAGTACAGAAAAATCATTACAAGTGCAAAATATGCAATCGCTGTACATTGCATTCCGAAACATTTGACATCCTTGATGAAAATCTCCAGCAATACAACCCCCAAAAATATCGTGTGAATTAACATAAAATGTACAAGAAAAAGTTTTACACAATTTATACTTACCAAATTGCATATTCTGATTCCGTTGTACTCCGCTGCTTGTACCGTTGTGCGAAAGAGGTACCAACGTGGTCGTGGGAAAATAATATCGCCATCTCCGTCGTATGAAGTTGTTCTACAACCTGAACAGTCGGTGTATTTTTTATTGTTTAATGCTTCATAAATCTTTCAACTTTATTTATTAAGCAGAAGAAACCTTTTATAAAAATAAGGGCAGAATGCATTTCTTCCATCGAGTAATTTACATCTCAAACGCATATAAACAGGTAAAACGAATACTGATGGAAGGTTGCTTTACAACTTAAACAGCTTTCATTCAGTTAACTTTATTAAAATGTTTATTTTTAACAACACACTGCATCTGTTTCTAATTATATTTATCGGCAAGGTACTTTCCGCACAGTGTACACGAGTGATCCTTATAAGAAATATATTTTTAGCAATGGTTGCTATGAATACAAAAACCGAGCATATTGGAAAAATAAAATGGCCACTGCCATTGTAACGGAAGTAATTCTGATTCAGCTGATGATGAGTGGAATATTCTTTTTTTGGGGTGAACACATGAGTGTTGAGTGTTCACCTAAAAAGAATGATTGATTGATTGATGTTTTACGTCCAGCAAGCAATATTTCAGCTATATTCAGGACGTGAAAGTAATAATAATTTGATTATTTAATATTTTTCAAAAGTGTTCATCTCTCCCTTAGTTCTAAAACATTATCTCATACAATAATATGAGCATATATACAGATAAAAGGCAAGTAAAACAATAAAAATATAGATACCAATGTAACCTTATTATCAAACTGAACTTTGAAAGTTGTCCTCAGATCAGGGTCTTCAACAGAACTCAATTTATCAAGAGCAGTTTCAAGTAGATTGGCTCGATTAACTATGATGAAATTTGTTGCACCCTTTTCATTTTGTGATACATCTTCTAATTCATGGTTTCTTCAAGTAACAATTACACTCTGCAAATATCTCAGATTTTCTGAGGGATTCTGAATTTATATCATGATTTATACAATGTTCAATTGCTCTTGCAATTACTGCTTTAATGTCCTTTTCAGGAGAGAAATCCTGCGACGCAGTAACTGGTTACATTGGAGAAGTGGCAATAGTACTACCATCAGCATTGCTGTCATGGAAATCAGTACTTAATTCGTGACTGGTAACATGTGTTGTTGCATAAGCAGTCTCATTCTGAGAATCGTGTGAATAATTACTAGTATTCTACTGGATAACTGGCAATGGTTCTTCACTTATAATTACAAAATTATACCTGGATCTAGTAACTTCTCACCAATTTTGCCACTGGCAACATCAGCAGTTACTTGTGTTGTTGAATAAGCAGTATCATTCTGAGAATTACGTGTATGCTGGAGAACCGGCTATGGTTCTTCACTTATACTTGGATCTGGTAGCTCCTTGTCCTCTTTACTGTTTTCACCTCTGCAAGTATGTATGTAAGTATCCTAATTTCACGCACTGAAAACATCTTTTGGCAGCTATTGCAGTTTACTGTTGCAGCAGCAGATGATTCCTGGCCCAAATTTATTTGTACTGGTGCAGTGCTCAGGTCGTGCTGGATAGGGCGGAGGATGACATCTTACTTACAACATCTGCTTCATTGTCATCTAGATCAAATTGGATTCTTTTGGCACTAAGCCCAACTCTAAACATCAATTCCTTTTCATAAGCTGTTGGAATTCATTTTGCATTTTTATTTGCCATGCAGTATACGCTTACCGTCCATGTTCTGCATTTACTTTTACTTAGGATTGCATTGTCATCATTGTGGCGTTGCCAAGGAGGGATTCCCAAAATGTTCACTGACTGCTCTTGTTCTTTTTATACTACTCCTACCACCCCGTCTGGGACCCGGGGCACAGGAGAATAGGCCCACTGCTTCCTCAGTCTGCAGTAAGAGTCTGCTAACAGAGGCAACACTTGCCGTGTGTTGCGACCCGTGATGGTGGAGGAATGGATCCTGGTGGTTGAGAGGTCACACTCTGCTGCATCCATTAGTGCGCGTCAGCGGGTTTGATTTTCAATACACCACTTAGGCCCCGACTTCAACTAGACGGGAGGCCGGATGGACCCGGTTCAGTTAATCGGCTGGTCATGCCGAGCCCTTAACAAGCTTGTTGTCATTTTCCTTATCCCTTGATCATATCTTGTGAATTTCAGTCCCAAAGTTGTTCAGTTACAAGCTGTTAAGAAGGCGGTGGCTCATGGGTCAATCGAGTAGATAGAGTTTCGAACGGTTGTTTCGCCAGTTAGTTCTGGCACGAGGCGGGTGGGTGGCAAGGGTGGTGAAACATTTTTTGCATCATGGCTTCCGATGCACCTTTAATTCAAACAAGGTCCAAAAAAAAGAAAGAAATTCCGCTTGAAGACATAGTTAATGATGAACACTGGACAAGATTTATTGTATTGACTAGTAAGGATTCTAACAAACCTTTATGTAAAATTTCTCCTTTTGTCATAGAAAAAACCATCATGGGTTGTGCAGGAGACGTTAAAAACGTCCCTAAATGAAATCTGGCTCTTTACTTATTGAAGTTTCTAAAAAACAGCAATCCGTAAATTTATTACAACTACATAAAATTTTAGATCTGGAAATTACATCAACGCCTCACAGAACATTTAATTCCTGTCAGGGTATTATTCATTACAGAGACGATGATCTCTGTGAACTGACAGATGAAGAAATTTGCTTTGAACTGAAACCTCAGGGTGTTACAAAAGTAAAAAGATTTATTGCAAAAAGACAAAATCAACAAATTAAACTGAATACCTTTCTTTTAAATTTCAATACTCCATCTGTCCCTAAATCAATCAAAATTGGACTGTGCAATATTAAAGTCAGCGCATACATTCCAAATCCTGTGCGCTGCTTTAAATGTCAGAAATTTGGCCACGGAAAAGGACAATGTGAGGCTCCTTGGTATGCTTTAAATGTGCAGAGGTAGGACATGAGGGCTTTACCTGCACAAATAATCCAAAGTGTGCCAATTGTGGTGAAGCCCACATGTCCTCATCCAAGGATTGTGCTCACTTCAAAAAAAAGAAATTCAAAAATTGAAAACCGAAAAAAATATCACATACCCTGAGGCACGTCGCCTCTTCAATTCAAACAATCTCTCGTCTCCATCAACGTCATACGCCAGTGTGGCCAAACGCTTTCTCACTACAGTTGAAACGCAGACAATAATCACCTGGTCTATTGACAAAAAAGAACCTTTGAAATTAGCAGTTCAAACAACAGACAAAATCATTCAATCTTCCAGGAAATCTTCATCCTCTCAAACTGCTACATCTTCGGCACCATCTACATCATCAACTAATTCTGCAAGCAGCCCCAAAAAAAAATTCAAAAAATACTATTTCCAATTCAAATTCTACTAAAAACTCAAATCATAAAGGAGATCGGACTCCAAAACTGCTGCGGGATCCCATTAAGGTCCACAACAGATTTGGAAGTCTAGATCATCTAGACACCACTATCTGGGGCGATCCCATGGATACACTACCCTCAGATACTGGATCTAAGGGTAGATCCCCCAGCAGAAACCGGCGGAATAGCCCAAAAAATCTGTCAACTATTCCCCTATTCGCAAACCATAATGGGTACAATAATACAATTGAATTGTTGAGGTTTTAAGATTAATTTTCTGGAAATTACATTATTAGTTCAAGCCTTTCTTCCTGTTACATTTTGCCTCCAAGAGTCCCACCTAAAACGAAGTGATAATATATCTTTAAAAAACTACTCTATATACAGCACATATGTAGACGAGAATGATAGAGCTGCTGGCGGCTCTACCATTCTTGTAAAATATCAAGTTCTACATAGCCCTGTAGATCTCAACACTGATCTTCAGGCGGTTGCTGTTAGAATATCTTTAGACAAAACAATTACTTTATGTTCTGTGTATATCCCTCCGAATTCTTCATTGGATTTGAGTCGGTTGAAACATCTTACTGATCAGCTTCCGGCCCCTTATATATTACTTGGGGACTTCAACGGACACAACCCTTTATGGGGCAGTAACACAATAAACGATAAATGTAAAATTATTGAAGGCTTAATGAATCAGGAAGATCTGTGTATTTCTAATGATGGATCAAATACATATTTACATCCTGGGAATGGATCATATTCGGCTATTGATCTTACAATAGCAGATACTTCTCTGTTGCCCGATTTCTAATGGAAAGTCCATGACGATCTCTGTGGCAGTGATCACTTTCCCATTATCTTGCAAACTTTACACTCTTCAAACACAGAACGAGTCGCTCGGTATAAATTTGGCAAGGCCAATCGGCCTCTATTTGAACAACTCTGTATAGAGCGACTTAACTCGGATTCTTTTAAAACTATTTCTGATCCAATTTTAAAATTCAATGAAACAATTGCTGACGAAACTATTCCTAAGACCTCGACAAATCCAAAACATCCTAGTAAACCATGGTTCTATGACAGCTGTGAGGACGCTATTAAAGACCGGAAAAAGGCCGAACGACGCTTTAATAAACACCCAACTCAAAATAATCTTAACCATTTCCGAATTTTTCGAGCGAAAGCTCGCAGTGTAACGAAACAAAGACGACGCACTTCTTGGCGTAACTTTGTTTCTACACTGAATAACCATACCCCCATGAATAAAATTTGGAACATGATTCGTAAAATTAAAGGTAAAAACAGTAAAGCAAATGCCCATCATTTAAAGGATGGACAAGACTTGTTAACATCAGAGTCACACATATCAAATAAATTGGCCGAAACATTTGCAACACACTCCTCTGCTGAAAATTATCATCCCACTTTTCAGCGGATCAAAATTCAAAAAGAAAAATCAAAGCTTAATTTCCAGTCAAAAAATTTAGAAGATTATAATAAACCTTTTTCTTTGGAAGAGCTAAAAACTTCAATGAACAAATCTCATGATACAGCATGTGGTCCAGATGACATCCATTATCAACTTCTCAAACATCTGCCACAATCTTCTCTCCAATGTCTTCTAAATCTTCTTAACAACATTTGGGAAACGGGTGACTTACCATCTATTTGGAAAATGGCCACTGTTGTGCCTATTTCAAAACCAGGAAAAGATCACTCGTAAGCGTCCAACTATCGGCCTATAGCCCTCACACGCTGTCTTTGTAAAACCATGGAAAGGATGATCAACGATCGCCTTTTTTTAGAATCGAACAACCTAATCTCGAATATTCAGTGTGGATTCAGACAATGTCGTAGTACTATTGATCATCTGGTGCGTTTCGAAACATATATTCGAAACGCATTTGCCAAAAACGAACATGTTGTGTCTATCTTTTTCGATTTAGAAAAAGCATATGACACAACATGGAAATATGGTATTTTAAAAGATCGTTTTGATATGAGGTTGAAAGGTAGACTTCCTACCTTTATCTCAAACTTTTTATCTGACAGAGAATTTAAAGTTAGGGTCAATTCTACGTTATCTAACTTTTTTGTACAGGAAATGGGTGTTCCCCAGGGCAGCATCCTTTCTGTCACTTTATTTAGTATTAAAATTAATAGCCTTGCTCAAGTTTTAAAAGATAATATTGATGGTTCTCTATATGTTGACGACTTCCTCATATGTTACCGAGGGAAAAATATGAATAATATCGAACGTCAGCTGCAGTTGTGTTTAAATAGAATAGAGAAATGGGCAATGGAGAATGGTTTTAAATTCTCCACTACAAAAACTGTTGCATTTTTGTAATAAACGTAAGATGCATCCTGATCCTGAATTAAAATTATATAATAATCCTATCAAAATTGTAAAAGAAACTACTTTTCTTGGTCTCATATTTGATTCAAGGCTAACCTTTCTTCCCCATATCAAAATGTTAAAAAATAAATGCCTGAAGGCATTAGATATTTTAAAAGTCGTATCCAGCACCGACTGGGGTGCTGAATGTGATGTTTTACTCAATCTATATAGATCGCTGGTTCGATCGAAATTGGATTACGGTTGTTTTATTGATGGTTCTGCTCGCAAGTCATATGTCAAAGTCCTTGATACTATACACCATCAAGGATTGCGACTATGCCTTGGAGCTTTCAGAACCACACCTGTTGAGAGTTTATATGTAGAAGCAGGCGAGCCTTCTTTGTATCAAAGAAGAATAAAGCTCGCTTTGCAATATGCAACCAAATTAAAGGCATATCCTGGCAACCCCGCCCACGACTGTGTTTTCAAACCTCTTTACGAAAATATTTTTGAAAAACAGTCAAATAAAATTCAAACTTTTGGTATCAGAATAAAACCTCATTTGAACAACTTTGGTATAAATTTAGATGAAATTGCTGCGATTGAAATTCCACATAACCCTCCATGGTTAAATCCCAAAACCGGTCTTTATTTTTGATCTTTGAAACCATAAAAAGTCAGACACAAACCCTTTGCAGAAATAAAATCTCGCTATCCTGACCATTCTGCAATTTATACAGATGGATCGAAGGACGGCGATAAGGTTGCATCGGCCGCTATCTTTGGAGAGCGTGTTGAAACTCGCCGTCTTCCTTCCGTTTCTTCTGTATTTAGTGCAGAAGCGCAAGCTATCCTTCTTGCACTAAAAATTATTGCTTCATCAGATGAGAGTAAATTTGTTATCTGCTCCGATTCTTTGTCATGTCTTCAGGCAATTGATAATTCTAAAATTAAAAATCCATTTATTTTAAAAATAATTCAAATTTATAAATAGCTGACAACTTTAAGTAAAGAGGTTGTGTTTTTCTGGATTCCAAGTCATGTTGGAATCCATGGAAACACAGTCGTTGACAGGGAAGCTAAGAATGCTTTAAATAATGATATCATTAATTGTAAAATACCTTTTACTGATGTTAAATCCTTTATTTTAAAATATATTTTTAGTACATGGCAAAGTGGTTGGGATCTAGAAGTCCATAATAAACTTCATGAGATCCAACCACTTCTGCATGCAAATAATTTTAAATCATATGGAAGTCGTCGAGACCAAGTAGTTTTAAGTAGGTGTCGTCTTGGTCATACAAGGACGACACACAATTATATTTTAAATAGTGAACCACGACCCGAGAGTGTGCCATGCAACAGTAGATACACCATTAAGCATGTCTTGATGGAATGTGTGGACGTGGCCCACATTCAGGAAAGTTTCTATAGTGTAGATACGTATTTAAATTTATATAAAACTGTCGCATGCGACACAATTTTTAAGTTTTTAAAAGAAATTTATTTTACTAAAAAAATTTAAGTGTGATGCTTAATATCTTTATTGTTTTAAGTATCATTTATAAATGTATATATTCTCATATTATTGTATGAGATTACGTTTTAGTATAAAGTGAAGCATGACATACTAAAAAGTTAAAAACTACACTTTTCACGTCCTATATATAGCTGAAATATTGCTTGCTGGACGTTAAACAACAACCAATCGCCACTCTTCGCAAACGTTACCTCCAAGGCAGGTATTAGAGTAACAGCTTGTGTCCTTTACAAATACAGCACCATTTCCTGCACTTGCAACAGCATGAAGTTTGAATGTTACTTTCACAGGTTTGACATTTCTCGATTTCAGTTTGTCGTCCATTTCAGAGCAATCCTCAGCTTTCACAAAGAAAATGTTTACACCTTTCATATTTGAAGAGCATGCCCACCTGTAAAAATCATGTGCATCTTGTATGGTAGTTTTTTGACACCGAACTGCCTCATCTGCCATCCTTTTGGTTGTTCCGCCCAATCCGTAGCACGGTCCTTTCCCGTGCACTACTCAGAAATAGTTCCATCTAGCGTCAGATCCATAGAGCTCCTAATGATTAGCAAGGGTGAAAAAACGACTGCTTATTGCGGTATTGAATGCTTGTTGGTCCGTCAGTCCAGTAATGTATTAATTCCACCTGTGGTAATAGTGTTCTTAATTCTGGTATTAGCTTTTCAATAATGGTATGTACGGTACTTGACGAGTGGGACATCACATCAGAAACAATAACTCTTGTGTTCGGTATTTCCTTGATCCCCTTTAAAATATACAACTGGGTGAAGTGTTACGTCCATCTGATTCCAGTAGGCCGACTGGATTTCTTCAACGCTCTAACAGGAGTAATTTTCAGCGAAATCCATCTGTACTACTGAATGTTTCGGTGGAATTCTCCTTCAGCTTTTTAATTTCTCCATACTGTTTCTGGACTCTCTCAACGTGACCTAGAAATTCCGTTGTTTCTATCTTGAAATATTCAATAAATATATCTTTCTGTTTCGCACTTTCCACTGCACGGGTGACATACTTTTTCTTATCTTTATCGGGGGCCGAATGGTTAAGGTAATTCGTCTACTATTGATCACGTGGTCTGTTAACACTGAGATTGCGGGTTCGATTCTCACTGCAGGCAGGGTGTACTCGACCTCAATCTTAATTGACAAGGATTGCCAATTTTTCTACCGCAGGTCGGGGTTCTCTCCGGCTTCCACCCCCAATAAAAACTGGACGCCATGATATAGCTAAAAGTGGCGTTAAAGCACCATTCAAACAAACAAATCTTATCTTTCTCTATTACTTCTACCCTTCTCACTGGGAATATGTAACTTTAACTGGTAATTTAATTCGTAAATCTATTTAAGTCACATTTGTATCTTTCGCATACATTTCCGGATTACTAGTGACTTCAACTCCTATTTATCGTACTGACTTTTGGTGCTTTGTACATAAACTTCGTTTTTCATTTTTATTAAGTCCAAAAAGGACTGTCTTTGAGCTTGACAAGTTTTAACATGAGTCGTGACAATACAAGATTTGAATTTGATCTTTACGGGGAAAAGAACTTTTTTAAAAGCTTACAACTTTTTTCTAGATTATGGCACTGACGAACGCTGAAAACCAAACCCATCCCAACCTTCAAAAACTGGAAGAATATTTAAAAATTCCCGAAGAACAAGACCCAAGAAGTTGTATGAGTGAATGTGTAATAGATCTTTCTAATTTCTATGATAAATTGGGTTTAAATCAAGGACTATTTTGTAACAGCTGTGTCTCCTCCATAACAATGGCCCCGTGCGGGATCCGGGTGGCTAAAAGAATAGACCGCAGTCGCGCTAGCTTGTCGTAAAAGGCGACTAAATAGCGCCCAGTACCCTGACCGGCGTGTCAGGTCGGTTTGCCTAAAGACCGACTGGGATGTGTGCCCCAGGTGGTTGAATGGGGTACCCCTGGCAAGCTGGGGTTGTCAGGCCATAATACGGAAAACCTGACCGCAAACCATATTAGTGCACCGTGTTGGGAAAAATGCCACGTTCCTCGCACGTTAAAGAACGCTGCTGTAGTATTCGCTATGAGTAGGGATTTCGATCCCGCTACAGGAGGCTAAATTGCCCGACCCTATCCATCCTCCCATTTGCCAGTGGCAATCTAAAATCCGTTACCCCTATTTTTCCTTGTGTCCCATCCCATTTTCATTCATCATCATTTCATGTTCATTTTATCATCCATTTCATGTTCATCGCCTGAATATAGCTGAAATATTGCTGCTCGGGCGTTAAACACCATTAATCAATCAATCAATCAATCCATAACAATGATATCACCCTGTGTCGACTTAAACGGCTGAAAAGAAATATTTTAAATATTTAATGCATGAAAATCTAGATTTATGACAACAAATAGTTCTACTTTGCTTTGAAAATATCAGAGCAACTTTATTTTAAAGTTTTTCATTTTTATTAAGTCCTACTTTCCAAGTGGTCATATTTTATGGGAATGACTGAATGACAATTAAAAAGTTTTTGTCACTGTACGTATGTGAAAAACGCAAAAGAAAAAAGTTTGCTGGTGCTTAATAAGATACACGTATCTACATTTGTGTACGAAAAATATGACTATAATACAGTGACAAGTTTCCGTCTCTTAGCTACATTACAAATTTTATGGATGTATTAAAGTAAATGTATCTGTTTTATGTAATTTAGGATAGGTAAACAGTGCACCTTTTGAGGACATTGTTTATGCTAAACTTTTAACCAATGGTGCTTGAGAAATTTAAATGCCTGTCGTCACTTCACACTTGCTTTTTGATAATTATTTTTTAAAAGGGATCCGGGTGGCCAAAAGAATAGACCGCAGTCGCGCTAGCTTGTAGTAAAAGGCGACTAAATAGCGCCCAGTACCCTGACCGGCGTGTCAGGTCGGTTTGCCTAAAGACCGACTGGGATGTGTGCCCCAGGTGGTTGAATGGGGTACCCCTGGTAAGCTGGGGTTGTCAGGCCATAATACGGAAAACCTGACCGCAAACCATATTAGTGCACCGTGTTGGGAAAAATGCCACGTTCCTCGCACGTTAAAGAACGCTGCTGTAGTATTCGCTATGAGTAGGGATTTCGATCCCGCTACAGGAGGCTAAATTGCCCGACCCTATCCATCCTCCCATTTGCCAGTGGCAATCTAAAATCCGTTACCTCTATTTTTCCTTGTGTCCCATCCCATTTTCATTCATCATCATTTCATGTTCATTTTATCATCTATTTCATGTTCATCGCCTGAATATAGCTGAAATATTGCTGCTCGGGCGTTAAACACCATTAATCAATCAATCATATTGTTTAAGTAGTCTCATTATCTATTGTTATGGTTGATTCATCATCTATAGTTACTGTTGGCTCATCATCTATTATTTCGACTGTCTCATTGTCTATCAGTAATATCAATATCCATAGCTAAGCTTTCCTCTATCTCTACTGGTTTTCTTGATGTGAGCTCTTTTGATGTTTTGTAAGTGACTTCTTGTATGTCCTTCCTAAATGTTTTACTCTTTGGTTTTGGCCCCCTCTTTTTCTTCTCGGGTCCATTTCTTGAGGTCGAATTCAGTGTATTTCGCCAGTTATTTGCTATCTTATCAAGTATTATGCGCTTTTCTGTGATGTCATCCATGATTTGTTTGATGTGTTTCTTACCAGATATTTTGTCTTATGGGGAAATAGTGCCTCTACGTATCCTTTCTCTTAGAGATGATTCAACATCATCCCTTTCAGATTCTAATTTTGTCGCCCCGTGCGGGATCCGGGTGGCTAAAAGAATAGACCGCAGTCGCGCTAGCTTGTCGTAAAAGGCGACTTAATAGCGCCCAGTACCCTGACCGGCGTGTCGGGTCGGTTTGCCTAAAGACCGACTGGGATGTGTGCCCCAGGTGGTTGAATGGGGTAACCCTTGCAAGCTGGGGTTGTCAGGCCATAATACGGAAAACCTGACCGCAAACCATATTAGTGCACCGTGTTGGGAAAAATGCCACGTTCCTCGCACGTTAAAGAACGCTGCTGTAGTATTCGCAATGAGTAGGGATTTCGATCCCGCTACAGGAGGCTAAATTGCCCGACCCTATCCATCCTCCCATTAGCCAGTGGCAATCTAAAATTCCGTTACCCCTTATTTGCTTGTGTCCCATCCCATTTTCATTCATCATCATTTCATGTTCATCGCCTGAATATAGCTGAAATATTGCTGCTCGGGCGTTAAACACCATTAATCAATCAATCAATCTAATTTTGTCACAGCAATTTGCATGTCCTTGTATTGATTTTGTTATTTGCTGTCCCAATCCATGTCTATAAAATTATATTTGTCTGAAATTTCTCTTCCAAATTTTATGTAGCTCTCAAACCTTCCAGACTGATTCCAGGACTTAACAAGAAGTTCTAATTCATTTTTTGGTTTTCCATTTTCAAAAAGTTTTAGGCATTTTGCATTCCAAAATTTTAAATAATCAGCGCGAAGTGGAGCTGCTGCTTCCATTTCTTTGTCGGTATAGACATGAATTTTTGCTGTCGTTAATTTATCGTAAACATCTACAATCTCCTTATACTCGGATGTATTACTTGATGTTGCATCCAGAAACTTTAACATTGTTTCGTGTGCTCCAGAACTCAGCTAGGTTGGTTTCTTTTGTTTTGTCTTAGAGCTAGTTGGATTCCGTACAGTTATTTTAGGCAAAGTTGGGTCCCCTTCAGTGGAGTCTTGTTCAACTGTAAAATAGGCCGAGTGGAGTTTTGTTTTACTGTAAAAGGCAGAGTGGAAACTTGTTCAGTATTTCTCACATCGCAGTCCCCTCCTGTCCTACGAGGAACATTTCCAGTTTCCTATAAAATATATATTTAAATTTGCAGAAATTTGAATCTTTTTGTCTCTGAGAGACAGAAAGTTTAATTTAATCAATAGTGGTGCTGAAAGTTTTACTGTGACCTGTCACTTGGACATTGCTACGGACCATACAACTTATCATCTTTTGAAAATGAGTAATTATTTTTTGTTTAACGTCCAGCAAGCAATATTTCAGCTATATTCAGGACGTGAAAACTATAATTTTTAAATTATTAGTATTTTTAAACTAGTAGTACTTCATGCATCCCTTTTATACTAACACGTGATCTCGTACAATAATATGAGACTATATATACAGATAAAAATGATAGTTAAAAGAATAACAAGTATGAATCTTCACAATTAATAGTGAAATTAAATTTTGTTAAATAAATTAATTTCTTTCAAGAACTTTAAAATTGAGTCGCCTGCGACAGTTTAAAATAAATTTTAAAAAACGTATCTACAGAATAGAAACGTTCCACGTCCACACAGTCCATCAAGACATGCTTAATTGTGTATGGACTGTTGCATGGCACACATTCGGGTCGTGGCTCATTATTTAAAATATAACCAAGACGACATCGTGTTAAAACAACTTGGTTTCTGCGACCTCTAAAACTTTTAAACTTACTTGTGTGCAGTAGTGGCTGGACTTCTGAAAATGATAAATATTATTTTATGTTATTATACAATGAATAAAGAGTGGAGTCATTCGGGGATAGCATGTGTCACATGAGCATATGTTTTTGGTTATAAACGGGAATTGATTAGCTTTGGCCATAAAATAGCTTACATGTTACAGTTCAATCTACAGAAAGCGTTTCTTCCTCTAGTGAAGCTTATTGTTGAGTAAATTTTATTTGATTTGCTGGAGTTTTGGTGCAACGTAGAAAAGTGTGACGGAGGGACAGAGTATTTAATACAGTATGTATCACTTTAACCACCATAATAAGATGCCACAGCTATCTACATAATCAAATTACCTTTTTCATGTCTTTCACTAGGTTTTCAATAAGACTGAATCTTGTCCTTGGTCCTTTTTCGGGGAAAATTTCTTTCAGATCATCAGCAAGAAATACAAGTCCACGTCCAGAAATTTGTTCTTCTGCAATAAAAAGATATAAAGTAAAATTACATGTAACAGTGCATCTAGAACACTGACAAAGTCGATTTGAACAAGTAAAACTGTTACTAAGCCTCCCAAACCAAGTTTCCCAGTCATGACCTCATGGAATTCTCTCATACCACCTTATGTCACTAAATGCTTCATCTTATCATAGAGAGTAAGAATATATATGGTTATAGGGTGGGGGTCTCAATAGTTTTCAATATATTAAGTATTTTGTCATTTGAGGAGGGCAGGGCATGACCCCCCTATTGTAACAAATGCTTTGTCTCATCAAAAGGAGTAATAATATTTAAGTTATAGTGTGGGGATTTCAATGGTATTCAACATGTAAAGTATTTTGTCATTTGAGGTGGCGGGGCATGACACCCCTATGGTAAAGAAAAAGAATAATAATAAGGAGAAATGGAGTAAAAACAATGTCTCCAAAATTCCGTTTGTGAGGCATAATAATAAGAAAGGCAACAAAAACAATAAGTCTTCAAACTTTGTTTGGGAGCTTGTTCCTCAAATGGTACTGAATCAATATATTAAATTTCAGATCTCTACTCCTTCTAGTTTTAGAGTTTTTGCATTCGCAAGAATTGTTGACAAACGGACAGACAGATGTCAGTGGGTCATAAAAGGGTAAATTTACCAGTCTGTCAAAATTTTTATCAAAATCTGTTTATCTGTTTAAAAGTATTTTATGAAGCTATCAAACAACAGACAGATTAGTTTGACCCTTATTTCACTTCTATCCATAACCTTTCCCTATTTGTATATACTCAATGATATGCAACCCTAGGGACTGTTAAACCATACAACTTGAAATGGGGAAGAGCTTGGCTTTTATAGGCATCAGAGGTGAAGACAAATATTCTGAAGTATTGTTTCTGGTATACAACAATGAATGATAATTTGGATATTACGGTTTTAAATAAATTTACATACGTATCTACAGAATAGAAACGTTCCCGAATGTGGGCCACTTCCACACAATCCATCAAGACATGCCTAATGGTGTATAGACTGCTGTACGGCACACATTCGGGTCGTGGCTCATTATTTAAAATATTACTATGTGTCGTCCTGGTATGACAACTTGGTCTCTGCGACCTCTAAAACTTTAAAAAAATTATTTGTGTGCAGTAGTGGCTGGATCTCAGGAAGTTTATTATGAACTTGGCGATCCCAATCACGCTGCACTTTTAAGATCATTATTAAAATCTTCCTCATGAAAATGTCTTAAATTTCTGTATGATAATTCAGTAGTGGCATGTCTCAAAAATCTTTTCTTTTCTCGTAAGACAAATAGGATATTGAGCACTGATTGAATAAAGACTGATATGAGATATACAGACCATGTTTTGGTTTGTGACACAAATGTGATCTATTAACGTGCTTGAAACTTTAGTTACTATAGTTGTACGTGTTACAAGTTGTTTAAGTGCAGATGTGTTAAGCAGATCAAACTATTTGTGTGGAAGACTTCTTGGGTTTAACAAATTTATAATAAAATTTTCAAAGGATGACAATATCTGGATTATAATCTATTGCTAATTTAATTATCCCATCCAAGTCATTTATTCATTCAAAAAGTGAACTTAAGAGGTCTGTCTGTATACAAAGCATATACTTATAGGACAAACCCTAGCCTATCTAATTTTTCCATGGCAGTAATGGCAATCATAAATAATTTTTGTGGTTAGCTGCACAGTGGGATGCCGACATGAGCACAAGTATGATCATAGATTAGATTAAGATGATAAAGATAATTTACTTGTAAATAACAGATAAAGAAACGAGAGTTTAACATTATATTTTTAAAAAATCTACATATAATGTAGTTAAAATTTTATAGTACACAATAAAGCCAAAGATTGATTTAAAAAAACATTAAAAATTTTAAATGCTACAGTTTTAACTAGTTATACAATCTAATATTACATTAATGTAACATGTGTTTTAAATTTGCACTTGTGAATAAATATATTCAACTATTTTTTACTGTTAATTTGTTTTGCAAAAAGATACAAAAACAACATGTAAAAAGATACTAAGTTGTATCTACTTTTTGCAGGCAGGATGTACTCGACTCCAATCTTAATTGACAAAGATTACCAGTTTTCCTACCGGGTACTCCTGCTTCCTCCCCCAATAAAAATTGGACGCCATGATATGGCTGAAAAATTGCTGAAAGTGGCGTTAAACACCATAAAAAAAAACCAAACATATATCTACTTTTTTAACAAAAGATTTTGTATAAACTGTTTAAAGGCTCAATATTATTTCTGAATTTTTAATAAAATCATCCGACTTGAAAAATGGTCTTTTTTAAAAAAGGAAATAATTTTTAGAAATATTTTATGTGTACAAAGAATCACCAAATCTATTTTTATTTAACGGTTATCAATAGAAGATAAACGTATTAAAAATAAAAAACTATTTGACCTGACACAATTTTTTAAGTCTACCAGGCTCTTTCCGTGGTCTCGGAAAGCTTCCCGGGAAGGAAGCGAGCCTGGACGGCCACGCGTTGGACTTGGTCTCTCGAGGCTGTGCTGGTAGTGAAATTTTCTAAGTCGCATTTGATGCTTTTTACTTTCTCTGTTGCCTTTGTTTTTGCTTTTGGTTTAGTTGTTTTAGCAGTTTTAGGCACTACGGGATTCGCTAAAGCAACATTTGTTTCTTCGGTTTGCACGGGTGTGCTCACTGTCTCTGTTGGTTCCTCCGGATTTGTTGACGCATCCGTTATTCTGTGATGAACAGTTTCAGGTTGCACGGGCGTGCTCCCCGTCCCTGCTAGTACTTCAGTGCCGTCCGTCAATTCCAGCCCCGCCTCTTCTGATCTTACAGGGGGGGTTATGGCTTTTCTTCCGGCAATGCGCATGGTGGATCGCGGCTGGACGATATCTGGGATACGTTCTCTTGCAGGTTCTACACTTGTAGAACCTAAAGCACTTGGAGTGTTTGGTATCTAGGTGCTTCTCCAAGTCGCCGTGCTTCACGAAGGCCTCGCTGCACTGGGAGCAGCCTGTTGTGCTCAGCGGTACCTCTATTGTCACCGACTTTCCGCATTCATTTTCTTCGAAGAGTAGTTCGGAAGTAATTGTTGGGACGCTGCGTCGCCTGGTTACTGGCTTTGGTTCCACCCTATCCAATATATCGTGCCCCAGCCACGATGGAATGTTGCGTGGCCGCACTCGAGCTCCATCCAGGAAGATGAGCCATTTGCCTTCTATGTGCTCGATGATAATCGTGCGGATTAACTCTTGGTACTGGGCATACTCGCTCTCTTGTTCCATATCAGTCGTCAGCGAGTTTGACGCCGCAATGGACTCTGAAGTATCCAATATGCTATGGTCATGAGCTAGACCAAGCTCGGAAGTTCCAACGGAGGTTGTCAGAGGGGCAGCTCTTAGTTCCATAAACTCCGAGCCCCCGTTTTGGAACGAAGTCATTCTTAACTTATGCGTTAAATCGACTATCCCGCAGTGAATTCGCTATGAACGTAAATCACTGGCTGCTGTGCGCTGCAATTTAGACCTGCAGGGGCTTCAGTAAAGACTTAGGCCCCGGCAGGGACGGCTCTCGCCACGAGAAGGCATTGCATACGTCTTAAGAGAGTCTATAAATAAACTAATACACTGTAAAAAAATTGTTTACGTAAATATATTTTGTCTCTAACGCCTCTTAATATATAGTCAGTGATGTGGCAAACACAAAAAATAAAAATAAATTCAAATTGTCTGATGAACATTTTGTCAAAAGATCCAAAAAAATCTTCATTGTTAAAAAATTTAAGCAGTTTTAATTTAAGGATAAAAATGATATTTTTGTATGAGCACCAGGAACTTGACCTTTGATTCAATATTCTGTTACGAACTCGTTTTGGTTAAGAAAGTCGCACAATGCAATAGTTGAATTTGATTGCTTTTCCGACATCAGTAACAATAAACATTTTTCTTTTCATCTAAATGAAACCCCGTGTGGGCCCCGGGGCACAGGAGAATAGGCCCATGGCTTCCTCAGCCTGCAGTAAGAGTCTGCTAACAGAGGCAACTTTTGCCGTGTGTTGAGACCCGTGTCGATTACAGGACGGGATTTCAATAGGCCGGGTAAACGGTCCCGATAACTTACTGAACCCTTACTTTTTCTAGACGGGAAATCGAGTTAGCCCTGACTTCGATGAATCGGCATGTCACGTCTTGCCCTTTGTGAATCCTTATCATTTAAGCTACTCTATTACATCAATTTCTTTCAAACTATTCCATGAAATGCATTTACCAATTGATAGACAGCTTCCTTACAGGATTTGCAAAGAAGGCGGTGGCTGAAGGGCAAAGCTTCCTCAGCTTTATAGAGGCGACATGTTTGCCGTGTGTTGCAACCCGTGATGGTGGAGGAAGGGATCCTGGTGGTTGAGAGATCACTTTCTGCTGCATCCATTAGTGCGGGTCAGCGGGTTTGATTTTCAATACACCACTTTGGCCCTGACTTCAACTAGACGGGAGACCGGATGGACCCGGTTCGGTCGATCGGCTGGTCACGCCGAGCCCTTAACAAGCTTGTCTTATTTTTCTTGTCGCTTCATCATATCTTGTGAATTTCACTTCCAAAGTTGTTCAGTTACAAGCTGTTAAGAAGGCGGTGTTTCATGGGTCAATCGAGTAGATTGAGTTTCGAACGGTTGTTTCGCCACTTAACTCTGGCACGAAGCTTGCGTTCATTAAGAAATTCATCTATTTGAGTATACCACTCTTGGAACACCTGATGCTTTCTGCTGGTGATCCGCAGAGACCAAGCATCGCCCCTGTTGGTACTCCGTGGAGGGTGGGTGACAAGGGTGGTGGACCGCATTCTTCTCATCATGGCTACTGAAACACAAATAAAAAATGGTCCAAAAAAAAAGAAAAAATGACTTGCCGCTTGAAGAGATGATTGATTGATTAATGGTGTTTAACGCCCGAGCAGCAATATTTCAGCTATATTCAGGCGATGAACATGAAATGGATGATAAAATGAACATGAAATGATGATGAATGAAAATGGGATGGGACACAAGGAAAAATAGGGGTAATGGATTTTAGATTGCCATTGGCAAATGGGAGGATGGATAGGGTCGGGCAATTTAGCCTCCTGTAGCGGGATCGAAATCCCTACTCATAGCGAATACTACAGCAGCGTTCTTTAACGTGCGAGGAACGTGGCATTTTTCCCAACACGGTGCACTAATATGGTTTGCGGTCAGGTTTTCCGTATTATGGCCTGACAACCCCAGCTTGCCAGGGGTACCCCATTCAAACACCTGGGGCACACATCCCAGTCGGTCTTTAGGCAAACCGACCTGACACGCCGGTCAGGGTACTGGGCGGTATTTAGTCGCCTTTTACGACAAGCTAGCGCGACTGCGGTCTATTATCCAGCAAAGATCCCAGTAAACCAATCACTAAAGTTTCTCCATTCGTTATTGAAAAAGTAATAAAAGGTTGTGCAGGAGATGTCAAGAACGTCACCAAGATGAAATCTGGTGGTCTTCTCATTGAATGTACCAAAAAACACCAATCCTTAAACTTATTAAAACTTACAAAAATTTTAGATTTAGAAATTTCGGCCTCCCCCCATAGGACATTGAACTCAAGTCAAGGAATCGTTCATTATCGCGACGATGATCTCGCCGAACTTACTGACGAGGAAATCTGCACAAAGTTGCAACCTCAGGGTGTAACAAAAGTTAAAAGATTTATTCCTTCTAAATTTCAACTCACCAACAGTCCCCTAATCTATCAAAATAGGTCTCCAAAACATTAAAGTCAGCGCATACATTCCCAACCCTGTGCGCTGCTTTAAATGTCAGAAATTCGGACACGGAAAAGGTCGATGTAAAGGAACACTCGTATGTTTTAAATGTGCAGAGCCAGGGCATGAGGGCTTTACCTGCACTAAAACTCCAAAATGTGCTAACTGTGGTGAAGCCCACATGTCCTCCTCAAAAGAATGTCAACACTTTAGAAAAGAAAAGGACATCCAAAAATTAAAAATCGAAAAAAATATCAGCTTCCCTGAGGCTCGTCGTCTGTACAGTTCGGCGAGTAATCCATCATCTTCTGCCACATCCTACGCCAGTGTGACCAAACGCGTTTATGTAACATCTGAAACGCAAACCATGATCACCTGGCCTATTGGTAAAAAAGACCCAGAACGACTTCCAGTTGAAACTGCTGACAAAATCATTTCATCCCGGAAATCTTCCTCATCTCTAACTTCTACTTCTTCGACATCAAATCAAAATAAACCATCAACTACTTCTTCAAGCATCCCAAAAAATTCAAATGTTAACTCTAATTCAAATGCAAACTCAAATAAAAAAGGTGATCGCACTTCAAAACTGCTTAGGGATCCCATTAAGATCCACAACAGGTTTGGAAGTCTAGATAATCTAAACACTACTATCTGGGGCGATCCTATGGATACATTACTCCCAGATACTGGATCTAAAAGTAGATCCCCCAGCAGAAACGGGCGGAATAGCCAAAAAAAAAAACTGTCAACTATTCCCCTATTCGCAGACCATAATGGATACAATAATACAATGGAATTGTTGAGGTCTTAAGATTAATTTTCTTGAAATTACATTATTAGTTCAAGCCTTTCTTCCTGTTGCATTTTGCCTCCAAGAATCCCACCTAAAACGAAGTGATAACATATCTTTAAAAAACTATTCTATATACAGCACATATGTAGACGAGAGTGATAGAGCTGCTGGCGGCTCTACAATTCTTGTAAAAGATCAAGTTCTACATAGCCCTGTAGATCTCAACACTGATCTTCAGGCGGTTGCTGTTAGAATATCAGACAAAACAATTACTTTATGCTCTGTGTATATCCCTCCGAATTCTTCATTAAATTTAAATCAGTTGAAAAATCTTACTGATCAGCTTCCGGCCCCTTACACTATGAACCAAAGTAAGGACTGACATTACCATACACAGTTCAAATTAGTTTGATAGAAACTGATAGTTACTGTAAATGTACTGTTCACGATCTGTAAATCACTGTATACTATTCATACAGTTCTCGTCAGTCATTTACAATTTTTATTTTTTACTGATAGCTTCTGTCCTGAAATGAAACAGTTCATGACAGTTAAGTACAGTAGTTTTGTAGGACTGAAAAGAACTGTTAGTCACTGCATCAGATCGTGTCAGTACTTTTAAATTTTTACCTGGATTTAGAATGACTGACATTCACTGTACCAGTCCTTGACGGTGATTATCAATATTTACCTGTATTTAGAATGACTGATAATCACTGTAGCAGTCCTTGTCAGCCATTATCAGTTCTCACCTTGATTTAGAATGACTGATGTTCACTGTAGCAGTCATTGTCAGTCATTATCAGTTCTTACCTTGATTTAGTACGACTGATGTTCACTGAAGCAGCCCTTGACAGTCATCATCAGTTCTTACCTTGATTTAGAATAACTGATATTTGAGCATTTTTTTTATTTTAGCCTTGCAAAATATGTTTTATAAAAGGTGATGCAAAATGCATCAAAGTATGTCAGGTTTTCATATAAACATTAACACTAATATTACATTAAAGAGGTTTTTTTTTAAAGTCACAACATTGTTTCAAGTCGATATGTTTGTTTGTTTGAATAGTATTTAATGCCACTTTCGGCAATTTTTCAGCTTTATCATTGCGTCCAGTGTTTTTTGGGAGGGGCAATCCCTGTCAATTAAGACTGGAGTGAAGAGCACATTCTCGCAGTGAGATTCGAATCGGCAATCGCAGTATTGACATGCCACGTGACCATTAGTAGAGGACCTACATTAACCACTGGGCCACCGAGGCCCCTTCAAGTCAATATGAGTTCATCGGGAAAATAAAAAGAAGTTTGTTCAATGTTGGTGCGGTTATAAGCAAAGTAAATCTCTTTCATGAGCTTTTTTACTGACCTAGTCATTGGGAACATGTTCATATATGGGCAGTCTATATATGTATAGGCTGAATTGAAAAAGATAACAAAATACTTCTAGTATCTCTAGAAAATTCCAACAGCAAATTTCAATTGTCTGTTTCATAATGACCAATACACAAGGAGCAGGACATTTCTTGTTTAATCGCATCATATTTTGACCAAGGCCTACCGATTTCCCAACTTTTGATAAATTTTCGGTCTGGTCTAGACTCCTCGTATTTACGCATTCTTTCTGAGGAAAGACAGAGCCCTTTCCCTTTGAGCGGCTTGCCAGGAAGACTTCCCTCAACATATTTTAGTTTGGCAAACATGAAAATGTACTCAAAATCGTAACTGGACCGGAAATCACATTTGTTTACAAGTGACATGCGCACGCTCAGCAAAGTAAATTTAAAATCGGACTCGGTAATTCCGGACAATTTTCCGGAATTACGCAAATTAAATTACCGGTCATTCGGACAGGTAAATCCACAATGTACGGCGGTCCGACGGCCATTTTGGCGGTCAGGACCGTCGGACCTACGGCATTTGGGAAAGACTGGCATTGATAAGTGCATGTACACATTATAAGAACACTATTAAGTATACATGTACACATACTGAAATAGATTTTAATATTATGTGTTAAAATTTTACATACTGTGGTTTCATTATTATTCGTGGGGTATCAATTTTCATGGTTTTCGTGGGTGGCCTTTACCCACGAAAATTGATGCCCCACGAAAAAGGAATTTAACATTGGTCTGTATGCTGCAGACTTCAGAACCACGAATTCAAGAATCCATGAACTTTTCAATTTTCACTAAACCACGAAAATTGGTACCCACGAAAATAAATGAATCCACAGTATATTAAAAAGCTGAAGGACTGATGACTATGAATCTAGTATGTACTATCCTTATACATTGTAGTTTCACAATTTTGTCTTGATTTGTAGCCTGGGGAGTTTGGTATACTGTCTGTTGTCCTACCTGTTTAAAGTGCAGTCCGTGAAAACATAGCAAAAATGTAGTGCAAAAATACAAATGATTTAAATTTATGTATGAATAATAATGTTTAACTTTAAAATCCAGCTGTCTGATAAAAATTATTAATATATTTTGTAGATGAGGAAAACTTTTTAGGTATATAAACATGATAAAATGGTATTAAATATGATTTTTTTTTCATTGAAAAAATTCTTATTACCCAGTATTGCCCACTTTGACAATTTGAAGGGTATTGCCCAGCCCGGTAAAACCCAGGTGGTCAATACTTTGCCAACCCTGAACAGAAATTTTATTATGGACGAACAGACAGAAGGATGAATGGACGGGCAAACAAACATACCCGAACACTGTATGGAGCATAAACAAGAGGCTCCCAGGAGATAACTCCTACAATGGAGATTATTTCAACAATTGAAAGTTTTTCTCTATTTACTATCATTCTCAAGTTAAATAAAAAATCCGGAGTCGTCTGACAATTTCAACCCAATGACAACTTTTCCAGAGCTTTTGATTCTGAACAAGAAGTGTTACTTCAGAATTCTCCTATCTACTATAGAATTTGATTTATGATGCTCTAAAGGTGGTCATACCCCTATGTTCTATTTTTAGCCAAGGTGGCCATTATGGATCAAAAATCCAAACACAATTTTTATGCAGCTCATCCTAAGGAACAACCATGCCAACTTTCATTGAATTATGTTCAGTAGTTTCAGAGGAAATAATGTTTGAAGAAAAGTTAACAGACGACGACGTACGATGAGTGATGGCAAAAGGTCACATGGACCTCTGGTCCAGGTGAGCTAAAAATGTGTCCAGTATTAATAAAAAATATTTACTTGTCGCCACGGCACATTTTCATCCCCATAGTCATAGCGTATTTCCTCGCCTGCACATATTTCTCTGGATGCAAACAAACAGAGCCTTGGGTAGTTGTTAAAAACTTTCAGTTTCATTACGGCATTCCCAAATACAGCATCATTGACATAACGACACATTCGTTCTGGTACATTAGTTGCATCGATACTAAAAATACAAATACAATATACATTACTTAACTATTGAAAACTGTTTTAGTGCACTTCCTTCCTCCCTTCCAGAGTAGTCTGACAAATCTGAAAGTCGCTTAAGACTACACAGTGTTCGACCCAGGGACTTAAACCGTGCTATCGTGGTGGAGAACATTTCTTACAACTTGTGATCATTCTTCACTTTTGAGTAATGAGAAAAGCTTGATGAAAATTTCATGTAAATTTTCATATCGACCCGGTCCCAAACAGGAAGTAGTGGTCAGACATGTACATATGTATGAAAGTCGCTAATAAGACATACAATTTGTGACACTGAAACACTTTGCCAAATTTGAAATAATCATCATGTATGCCACAGTATGGTTTCTGAGAAAAGGATGATAGAAATCCTGACAGACAGACGGATATGTGTAAAACTTTACTTAATGCCCCAACATGTTGTTGCAAGGACATAAAAACACAAAAAAAATCATTAAGGATGGTCACTCTTCAGGTTTCAGAATTTCAGAACTCCTCTAGACTTTACCTATAAGTACTGAAGAAATGTTTTGCACACTGACCCCTACTTTTTATGACATTTTCTGATTATATAGACCTGAAGAACCAACTGTACATAATTTCTTAAAATTCTTGATACAACTTCATGGTTTATAAGGCCAAAAACGTAGCAATGTTAAAGTTATGTAAAATCTAGAGGAGTCTAATTTCCCGCCAAATTTTTGACGTCATATATCTCGAAAACGAGCATACGAACCTATAGTTTTCTCATGGTCATTTGATTAAGTGGACAATTATCTATCATTTCCATTACAAATCATAAAATGCCCCGTGCGGGATCCGGGTGGCTAAAAGAATACACCGCAGTCGCGCTAGCTTGTCGTAAAAGGCGACTAAATAGCGCCCAGTACCCTGACCGGCGTGTCAGGTCGGTTTGCCTAAAGACCGACTGGGATGTGTGCCCCAGGTGGTTGAATGGGGTACCCCTGGCAAGCTGGGGTCGTCAGGCCATAATACGGAAAACCTGACCGCAAACCATATTAGTGCACCGTGTTGGGAAAAATGCCACGTTCCTCGCACGTTAAAGAACGCTGCTGTAGTATTCGCTATGAGTAGGGATTTCGATCCCGCTACAGGAGGCTAAATTGCCCGACCCTATCCATCCTCCCATTTGCCAGTGGCAATCTAAAATCCGCTACCCCTATTTTTCCTTGTGTCCCATCCCATTTTCATTCATCATCATTTCATGTTCATTTTATCATCCATTTCATGTTCATCGCCTGAATATAGCTGAAATATTGCTGCTCGGGCGTTAAACACCATTAATCAATTAATCAATCAAATCATAAAATCATTGATATTAAAAAGTTCAGGAGTGACCGTCCTTAAATTCATAAATGACACACAAGTTAATCTTTTTGCTAAATATGTGTTTAACTGCAATACAGTAGTCCCCCTCACAAGAGACCACCCCTTTTCAAAAACCACTCTTGCAATACATTTGTGACAAAACTACCTCATTTTGGACATCACCCCTTTCATAAACCTGACTATAGACCGCCATTTTGAGACAAAAATCCTCTATTTCCCTCTCTTGGAAGACCACTTTTTGTTAGGGCTATTCCAGAAAAAAATAGAGACAAAACACGCTCAAAATTATTAGGTACCACCTATAAATTAAAATTAAAATTTATTTGTAAACCCCACCTACAATTTTTCTTTATCAAAATTTGATATATACCTAATTTTTTACCCAACAAATTTCAATGCGCAATTTTACCCCCACCTAGCTATTATTTGTCAATGGTGTCCTGGTGTTTATAATTCGTGACTATTGTAATACTGCTTAATCATATTGTGTTGGATTTATTATTTCGGCAATAAGATTTTAAAATATTTTAGTAATATGCCTAGTTTTCTTCTATCATAACAAATTATAATTATTACAAATGATTTTTAAATAAAGTCAGAACATTTATAAAATATAAAGGGTCTCTGGTAAAATTGAAATGATTTCACAATAACAATTATGTGTACACAGATATTATTACAAAAGCAAATACAAAATGACATAATTTTACATATACATTCACTCACTCAGGCAAGCGAGTTATTATAAATAAACAAGAAATCTGTGAGCCACTGCGCACTCAGTATACGTCCGCTACCCCTCAAATATACTAAGACGGTAAACAGGAAGTTGACTTCTGACAGACCTAATTTCGGTACTCCCAATAGAGGACCTCATGCTGAAGTAAGTTACCAAATATCAAGTTTCTGTGATGAGTAGTTGCTGAGAAAACTGTTACGAAAATTTTCAATCATTGACTACTTACATTAAAATTTGAACAAGTCGGTAAACAGGAAGTAGTGATACGTCAGACCTGAAATCAATACTCGTGATACAAAAGACCGTAATTGTTTGTAAGTTATCTGCCCTAAGACACTTAAGGCGAAAAATACCGGGCACTTCCCTCCCCCCTGTTACACAACTAACTGTCATATGTAACCCTTAAACCATTTAAAGGGCAATTACACATGTTACACATAACAAACAATACCTAAGTGGTTTTAAATTTACAAATTCGTGCATTTAAGTAGTTGAAAAGTCTTCTTTCATAAAAAACAGCTGAAAAGAGGAATGCAAATACTCACATGATAAGGGATAAAAAAAAATTGAGGTTGTAGCTACGTTGGGCCTGAGTAGGCACGTGCATACACTTAAGATTCAGCAATAAAATTTTTTGTACACTAAACTAATCATACTTTCATTATGTATCAGATTATTTTTATTCCCTTGCAATGACGAGTCAGGGGCATTAAGTTTTACTCACATCTTTCCATACCTACGTCTGTACAAATTTTCGTCACATTTTCTTCTCAAAAACCGTACATCAGATGTAACTCCTCTAAAAGGAGTTAACAAACAACTTTGGCTAATTAGGAAATTTTGTAGAGCTTTGAGATGAGCATTTTAGCAATTACAAGTTTTTCTCTATCTACTGTTATTCTCAAGTGACAGGCCAAAACATCAAAAATCAGGTGTCATTTTTTACTTTTCATGAAAGTTTATCTCCTACAAGGAATCGTCGGACAGCTTCCACCCAATGGAGCCTTATGTAGAGCTTTTCATTCTAATCATGGAATGTATCTTCAGATTTTTCCTATCTATTATAGTGTTTGACTTTTTGATGCTTAAAAGGTGGGCTTACTCTTATGTTCTATTCTTAAGCTATAAAAAGCTATTGGACAAACGGATGATGAACTTAAAGGGATGACATTTTTGTTTTGTGTGTGTGGGTAAAAAAGAAAACTATGAGATAATCAACAACATACGCATGATTTCCGTTCCACACAAAATGAAATACATAGCTATGTTTCATTTCTTTGCGTTTTTTATCCCTCTCTTCAGCTTCCTTAGGGCTAATCCTATCACCAACATACTCCAGAAGGAAGGCCCCTTTCTTGGAATGCCACTGTTGCGAAAACTCCAAAGCCTGGAATAAAATACAAATTCTGTATTACAACTCTTAAACAATACAGAGCTTCCCCAAGCAAAGAAAAAAACATTATGAAATCGGACAAGACATGAAGAAGTTTTGTTTTTTGCCCCTTTTGGCCCCTTATTTTTTTTCACAGAAAAAAGGGAGTGGTTCACAAAAATTAATCATCCATTTTGTAATGACTACATGACAAGAATTAACTAAAAAAATTTCAAAATTAGACCAGAAATAAAAAACGGACCTTTTTGCCCCTTTCTTAAAACTAGAATGGCAGTCTTCCATGGAAGACATATGTCGCCTGCGTCTTCAAATATTCGGTAAACAGGAAGTAGGTAAGTTACGACGATAAAATCGCTTTACACCATATAGTACTATAGGAGGAAGCTACATGCCAAATATCAAGAGGCTGTGTCAAGTAGTTGCCCGGAAAACTGCGACGGAAATTTTTGTGACGCCGCAGGACGCTGGACGACGCAAGACGACGGATAGTGTCAAAGTGACTCCTATATGTCGCTTTACAACACGTTGCAGGCGACATAATGAAAACAGGGGACCCATAAAATTAATCTCCTTTTTGTTTTAATAATAATGATATATTGATTGTTCCCTGTTTGACATCCCGTCAACAGCTAAGGTCATGATCAGGATGTAAAAATATTGCGCCTATGTATTAATTCACCCAAGACCCAGAGCCTGAAATAGACAGTTGCCCACTCTCCAGTGGCAATTAAAACCTTAAAAAATTGTTAAAAATTATTTTCATTCTTATCCCTTGCAGTGTCAATATTTATCTTTATGGTTCCCAAATTTCAATATATAGGATATATCATATATAGGATGAGTTCTGCTAGCCCAAAATAATATCACTAGACTCGGGCATCAGGCTAGTGGTAAACATATAGGACTTATGCAGCAGCCAAGTACCTAAGCAGAGTTCGCGAAACTTAAAATTTCTTTGCCAGACATAGGTCCATCAAAATGGAATCTTAGGTTGGACCTAATTTTTTTTTACTGGTCCTGTCTATAACAACTTAGTAAAAAATCGAAGAATGTGTCCATGGGACACAGATGCCCCCTCTAAATGAAGTCCCAAATAGGAAGTAGTTGTCCGACAGGTCTGAAAGTCGCTTAGGACGCACAACTTGTGATAGTGAACCACACTGCCACATTTCAAATTGTTCTCATTTACGGTTTCTGAGAAAAGCTTGACGGAAATTCGTACGGACGGACACGAGTAAAACTTAATGCCCCCCGACATGTCGTCGCGGGGGCATAAAAATTGCTAAAAATCTATCAGACATGGGTCCAGTAAGTATGTTTAAAATGCCGGACCTGCTTAAATTTTACCAGTCAGGTCTGACATGTCCGACACATTTCACGAACTTTGCCCAAGATCTGTGGATTTATTTTACCACTTTTAATTTTACTTTACCTATAACCTCATTAATATACTTCTTCTCAAATCCTTCCTTGTTTAGCCCTGCATTACACCAATATACTGCCTCACTGTCTGGACTAATTCTTCTTGACTATAGACAAAACAATAAATACTGGTACTATGATCTGATGATAATTTTGGTATAAATCAAAATATATGCAATGTATTTGAATTAAGGCCAAATAATAATAACTCGCGGTACAAGAGACAGTAGTAAAGTCACACAAAAAATTTCAAGTCACTTCGATCAGTAGTTGCTGAGAAAACTGTTATGAAAATTTAAAAATTTTACTAAGTCGGTAAACAGGAAGAAGTAATAAGCATGATAAGTCAGACCTGAAATTGATACTTGGCAGTTGTGGTACAAGAGATCGTAATAACACACACACAATTTCAAGTCACTGTGATCAGTGATTGCCGAGAAAACTGTTACGAAAGTTATGTTGCGGATGGACGAAGGACGAACAGAGGTAAACCAGTATACCCCCCTCCTCTTCAAAGCGGGGGTATAAAAGAAAATTATACGAAAAGGAAATGCGGCTGACCCGATCATTCAATGATAGCTGGAAAGAGGGCCAGGACTGGCTCGCCTTCCACAACAACATGATGACATGTCAACTTTGTATAAACTTAAGTAATCATAAAATGCAAGATCAACAGGCCGGGATTTAAACCAGAGGCTCTTAAGAGCCTGTATCGCTCACCTGATTTTATAGGCAAATAAAATGGCATTTCCCTGATGTTAAACCAAGTCCTGTAATTTTCAATAAACTTTAAAGAGGACCATCCAAACAATATTGCTATAAAATTGTATTTCTATTGGTTAACCGGTTTTAGAGAAGATTTTTTTTTATTTGCCCTTAGGGTCCTATGTTAATCTATGTAATGCTGTGGTGGCCATTTTGGTTTTCCTTTTGACATAAAAAAACATAAACTTTAAAGAGGACCATCCAAACAATATTGCTAGTAAGTTTTGTTTACATTGGTTAACCGGTCTTAGAAAAGAAGCCTTCTAAAAGTTTTTCCCATAGGGTCCAATGTTAAACTAAGTCTTGCCGTGGCCGCCATTTTGATTTACCTATTGGAATAAAAAAACAAACTTTTAAGAGGACCATCCAAACAATATTGGTAGTAAGTTTTGTTTCCATTGGTTAATCGGTTTCAGAGAAGAAGCCATTTTAAACTTTTTTCATATAGGGTCCAATGTTAAACCAAGTCCTGCGGTGGCGGTCATTTTGAATTTCCGATTGGGATAAAAAAACATGAACGTTATAGATGACCATCCAAACAATATTGCTAATAAGTTTTGTTTCGATTGGTTAACCGGTTTGAGAGAAGAAGCCTTCTAAACTTTTTCCCATAGGGTCCTATGTTAAACTAAGTCCTGCTTTGGCGGCCATTTTGAATTTCCGATTGGGATAAAAAACAAAAACTTCATAGAGGACCATCCAAACAATATTGCTAGTAAGTTTTGTTTCGATTGGTTAACCGGTTTCAGAGAAGAAGCCTTTTAAACTTTTTCCCATAGGGTCCTATGTTAAACAAAGTCCTGCGGTGGCGGCCATTTTGATTTTCCGATTGGGATAAAAAACATAAACTTTAAAAAGGATCATCCAAACAATATTGGTATTAAGTTTTCTTTTGATTGGTTAACCGATTTCAGAGAAGAAGCCTTTTAATCTTTTCCCCTTAGGGTCCAATGTTAAACTAAGTCCTGCAGTGGCGGCCATTTTGATTTTCCTATTGGCATAAAAAACATAAACTTTAAAAAGGACCATCCAAACAATATTGGTATTAAGTTTTGTTTTGATTGGTTAACCGGTTTCTGAGAGGAAGCCATTTTAAACTTTTTTTCCATAGGGTCCAATGTTAAACCAAGTCCTGCGGTGGCGGCCATTTTGAATTTCCAATTGGCATAGAAAACATAAACTTTATAAAGGACCATCCAAACAATATTGCTAGTGAGTTTTGTTTCGATTGGTTAAACGGTTTCAGAGAAGAAGCCTTTTTTAACTTTTTTCCCATAGGGTCCTATGTTAAACTAAGTCCTGCGGTGACGGCCATATTAGTTTTCCAATCCAAATAAAAACACAAACTTTGTAAAGGTCCATCCAGTGAACATAATGGCCAAGTTTGGTTTCAATTAACCAAGTGGTTTCAGAGAAGAAGATTAAAATGTAAAAAGTTTACAGACGACGACGCCGACGGACGCAAAGTGAAAACAATAGGTACACCCAGTGACAAACAAGTGCTAAAAAACAAACACTTGTTTGTCACTGGGTGTACCTTTTGTGCCAGTAACATTGTACTGAAACTGAAACAATTGAAATGATAAATAATGAAGATGAAAATGAGTGACACAGAATTAGAAAATGAAAGTTTGAATATAAACCAACTGAAGAAAAAAATTTCTTCCTTCTGCAGAAGTTTGCAGCAGAGAAATAAATAAGTAAAGAAAAAGCTTCGCCGAGCGCAGCATGATACGACCGCAACATGTTGAACCCTGTATGTTTGAGGCCCAATATGGATAGTCAAATGCACTGGATACATGCAGCCTATGGTGGACTGAAAAATGTTTTTGACACATGCCTTCTTTGGTGGACTTTCCATGCACAATTTACAAGGCATTCAATAGATTTTTTTTTACAAAAGCATACCCAAAATCAAATCATCTCTTCTAATTGACAATTTGGCCCCTTTGACCCGTAATGTCTCGAAAATGGTAACAGACACAGATGAATTGTAAATCTTTTTTAAAAATGCAGTCATGGATAAGGATTCTAATGAAAAATTGATTTTGAAAATTGGACTAAAAATAAAAGTTGATTTTTTGGGGTGTGGCCCATTTCTGGCCCCCATAGCAAAGAAACGGTGCAATATATATCAAAACCATTGACACATTTAGCTGGCACAATTTAATGAGGAATTCAATGAAAGAAGAATTTTCAAAATCGAATGAATAATAAACATTCTACAGCGAATTTGTCAATACTCTTGGTTCAGCCCCTTTTGACCCTTTTTTCTATAATAAACGGTAGGGGCCACAAACTCCTATTATGATAGGAAGCTTCGTTTCCTCTATCAGCTAGAAACATTACATTACAATTTCATAACAATAAATAGACAAACTATAGCAAAAGCGAGTGAATAAATCCATTTGCTCAGACAATTTATTGAAATGGACGTTTTTGGCCCCTTTGACCCATAATTTCTCAAAAATGGTAAGAGATATTGCAAATCTGTTTGAAAAACGCAGGCAGGAATTTTCACAAGGATTCTAATGAAACAAAGATTTTGAAATTCGGACCAAAAATAAAAAAGGTTATTTTTTTGGTGTGGCCCATTTTTGCCCCCCCCCCCCCCCCCATGGTAAAGTAATGGTACAAAATATATAAAAAAACCATTGACATATTTAGTTGATAGAATTTAAAGAGGAATTCAATATAAAAAGAATTTTCAAAATCTAACGAATAATAAACATTCTACAGAGGATTTGTCAATACACCTGTTTGATCCCCTTTTGGCCCTTTTTTTTCTAAAATGGTCGGGGCCACAAACCCCAAATACAATACCAACATTGTTTTAGTGGCTATAAACATCATATCAAAATTTTGTAACAATTGGTCAATATTTACTCAAGTTATGGCACGGAAACCAAATGTCTTCAGACGACGACATCGCTATACATGTAACATAATAATACGATCGCAAAAATTTTGCGGTCGTACAATGATTGAATTGTCTAATAAAAACTGAAAATTAAAATACAACTTAAAAAAATGTTGTTCTTTTTTTTTAATATCAACACAATGTGTCATATTTTTGTTTCATTCTGGAACTCTAAAAATCAAGTGGTACAAAATAGCAGGTACGGCAACTGTTTGATAGGTCTGGCATAATGTCTGACAGGAAGTTTAAAGATTTCATCAGCTCTGTAATACTTTCATCACAGTTAGTTCAACTGCAGGCGCAAACAATATCTATTGTGATATTGTTATTTATCCAATCTAATTAATTGTAACATTAATTCGCTTTTAATAAGCAAACACAACACTTTCTTTATATTGTGTAGCATCGCTATTTTGGCCTTTAAAGTCTGTGATGAGCAAGTTTGCTGACGTTTGTGAAATGATTCAGACCCAGTGCGGGTTCTGGAGGGCGAGTAGGCCTGCAGCAGCGCTAAGTATGGCGGTAAAAGTCCACTAAAGAGCGCTCAGAAACCTGAAGTCTGGTCAGGATGTGTGCCCCAGGTGGTTGAATGGGGCAGTCTAGACATCGAGAGATGTGGGGTCGTTAGGCTATAATGCGGAAAACCTTATTGCAAACCATAGTGGTGCAATGTGTTGGGGAAAAATGCTACGCTCCTCGCATGGTAAGGAACCCTGCTGCAGGTCTCAATAAGAGTAGGATCCCCTGCAGGAGGCTAAATTGCCCGTGCCCTACCCATCACTCCTCTTTTATAGTGGCAGTCTAAACTCCCAACCCTGATTGGCCTTGTTTCCCTATTTCCTCCACTTCATCATCATTTCATGTTCATTGTATCATCCCTTTAATGTTCATCTCCCGTAAAACAGCCGAAATCAGGCTGCTTAATTTGGGAGTAATTAAAGCACCAACAACAAACAAATGAAATGATTCAGATTGTTTTGCATTTTTAGGCTACATGTAAGTGCTAAACAAAACAGTTAATCTAATAATTATGTACAGAAACATATATTTTTCGTGACAAATATTGTTGAAGCAGTATAAAAATGAAATTAAAAACAATTCAACAGTATCAATTCAACAATTCAACAGTTCAAAATGAACGGTGCATCGTGTTTTACTTGCCTTTTATCTGTATATATGCTCATATTATTGTATGAGATAATGTTTTAGAACTAAGGGAGAGATGAACAATTTTGAAAATATTAAATAATCAAATTATTATTACTTTCACGTCCTGAATATAGCTGAAATATTGCTTGCTGGACGTAAAACATCAATCAATCAATCAATCACATACCTTTTTATTTTTAATGTTAAATGATTGTAATAATTATTGTTATTTCATGTGAACACAATGTCATATCGGTTCTTTCAGATTTCCATTAGCAAATTAAAAAGTTCAAAATGAACGGTGTAAACTACTAGTACATGAACTACATGCACTTTTTATTGATAGAAAGATTATTTGTTTCTTCTTTAAAATCTACTAAAAATCTTTTACACCAATTCACCTTTGTGTTTCTTGAATTTAAGTGAAAAAAACACTTAAACCAGAGGCTCCCAGGAGCCTGAATCGCTCACCTCATTTCTTATGCTAAAGTTTGCACAAATTAAGATTAAATGTACAATCAGAGAAGATTTTTAACAAGAGTTCACACTAAAGTATGTCTCGCCTGTCGGCACCATTACAGAACTCACTGAAGGTCTAGGTGGGCCTTAAGGAAAGTTAAGGTCAAGGTCATGTGACAGTTGACAGAATTTCATAAACCCACCACAAAGACTCAATGGAATGTCTGAAGTGTTCTAGATACCATAGTTATTGAGAAACAATGAACAATGACCAACTTTCACAAAGTCATTCAACCATGAAAATGGGGTCAAGGTCACATTACCATTGACAGTTGTGTTATATCCCAAGGGTCTGTATCCCAAATATCAGATGCATAGCTATTATACTTCTCACTTAACTCATTTTCCACCCAAAAAATCATCCAAGTCCACAGAATCGCTGAACCATGAAAATGGGGTCAAGGTCACAAGACATGGTGTCCGTTGCATAGACCATAACTCCAAGTGTCTGTATACCAAATATCAGATGCCTAGCTATTATACTTTTCACATAATTTATTTTCTAAAAAAGTTTTAAGTCCCAAAAATCATCTAATTCCACAGAGTCACTGAACCATGAAAATTGTGTCAAGGTCACACGACATGGTGTCAGTTGCATAGACCATAACTCCAGGTGTCTGTATACCAGATATCAGATGCCTAGCTATTATACTTTTCACTTAATTCATTTTCCACAAAAGTCTTACAAAGAGGTTCTTCGGCCCAAAAAAGTCCACAAAGTCGCTGAACCATGAAAATGGGGTTAGGGTCAAACAGCATGGGCCAGTTGCATAGACCATTACCCAAAGTGTCTCTATACCAAATATCAGATGCCTAGCTGGGATCTCCTACTTTTTCTAATCCTCTGGTACCGGGTCTGGTTGTACTGAAACAACAACAGCCTTATCTTGCAGAATATGTGTATACTCCATGGGTCTGGAAACGGTCATATTTGCCGGTCATGACAAAACATTTTGACCTAAATGACCGACTGAAAATTGTACTAATCGGACATTTTAAAATTTTGGAGGATGGATACAGAAAATTTCAAGATCTGTCATATAATATTAGTTTTATATAATAAAATTACAATATTCATGTGTTTTATTGTTATTTTGTTGTGCCACTCAGCCCAGAATTAGGTCATTAATGTGTGCATCGGACATTTTTATTAATAATATTTTATTATCATCGGTCATTATTTGTCAGTTTCTTGGTAAAATGACTGATTTTTTGTTTTTCTAATCGGTCATTTCAATAATGATGGTCGGTCATTAACGAGTTTCTTTGTGTTGATAATAATTTTTGATTGGGACTGAATAGACCTCCGATTCCGACACGGCTTGGGTGATTGTCTCGATAGAAAACAAAACGTGTGTACACAGTAATTATCACCCATTTATTCTAAACGATAAAGGCCATACACTGTTCCGCTTGGAGTATGTTTTTACAGTTAAACTGCAATGATTTACAACCGTTTTGAAGCCTTTTACCTGTCTGCACGTGAGTGTCAACAGGTGTCAGGTAGTAAAAGGCCTCGGGTGATTGTGTAATATAATGCAAATCTTATGTAAAAGTTCTCTTTTTTTTATTTTATTTGTCTACTACTTTTTTATTTATTTATTTTTTTTTTATTTAAAAAAAAGATTTTTCATTTGTAAAGAGAAGCCATACACGACTACGAACCAACCGAAATGAGAGGGCGTTACCTTTTTTACGCTACGTAGGAAGGGAAACCACTTTAACCATACGGGTAACCAACGAAAATTCGGGGGTGTTACGTTTTTTTGTTTCTTTTTGTTTTTACAACATTCATGTTTTTGGTATAAAAGACACTAATAAAAGTATGTTAAGTATAAGTTTCCAACATGACCAAGAGAAAAAAGAGACGAAAACCAGCCACTTTCTTTATTTCTTTATTTATTTACCCCTTATTGACCACTTCACTTCATTGACGTGGAGTTTCATCAGTCCAAGTTGTTTTTGAAAAAAAAAGAAAACACAATATCTTTCTGTTTTATTATTTTCATTACAACCTTTTTATGCATAGAAAATTACAATTACATTTGTACAATAAAAAAACAATAAAAAGTAATTAAATGATGAACACTGTACAAAAGATATGCAAATGAGGTCAATAGTTCAATACACAACCCGAAATGAAAATAAATGATTTACTTCGTTCATAAAGAACAGAAAAAACTTGAGCAATTCAACAGATACATACATGTATCAGGGTACATATACATCTGGTCAAGGAAGCACAAAAAAACCTTGTATAAACCAGGTATGCTTAGGCTTAGGCTAAGCAGGCTTTTCTATTAGAAATATACATGTATTACATGTACTTTTGAGACGACCGGCAAAATGACCGAAATGGTTCAGCAAAATTTCCAGTAAATACATAGGAAAACATAGTAAAACCTGGTGGTTGGCATTCCGCTACGTTTTACTCGGTTTTAACACGTTTTACCACATTCTACTACGTATCTGCTACGTTTATTTTTTTAGCCACGTTTTGCCATGTTTATACTAACGGGACACTCCACGTTTGCGTCCAGGTATCTCTAAGCATGTACCCCGTTTCAACTATGTGTCGGTACGTTTCGTTACGTTTATAGCCGTTTATAGAAACGTAGTAAAACAAGGTGCCGAAACATGACATTGTGACTGGGGCTTAACAGACAGACGCACGACAGACAGAGGACGCCTAAAGATGACAATAGCTCACACGACACTTTGGGTCAGGTGAACTAAAAAAAGGCAGTGGCTATGATTACTCGCAACGGGTAACAATAAGATTTTTTATTGTTATCCGCGTGACTGGAATGGGACCGGTTTCCGGATATGGCACCTTTTTCGTCCGGAATCCCACAAGTAAATGTAACAATAAGAAAAAATATTAGGATTACTCACCTTATTGTTTTTTTCGCAAATTAGAAGAAAATAAAATATATCGAAAATGTGATTGATTTAACATTTAAGCAACTTCAAATGATAAATTACCAGCACTTTCACTTTATTTTTCACTTATAAACTTACTAACTATGGAGTAGGAAAATATATTTTTAAAGTATTAGCAAGGCAATTTAAAGAGACAAAGTGTGCTTTTAAGCATAACAACTTTTGTATCTAGATTTTTTTCAATAAACAAAGGAGTTAAACAGGGAGACAGTATTATATAATCCTACACTTTTTAATATTTTTATAAATGACCTTAATGTTATATTCACTGAAAGTGGTTGCTCACCAGTCTCACTATTAGAAAGTAAACTGGGATGTCTGCAATTTGCAGATGACCTTATTTTAATATCTGAAGAAAAATCAGGTATCCCAAAAAGTTTAAACAATTTATCTAGTTATTGTAGTAAATGGCAACTAACTGAATGTAAAGAAAACCAAAACAATGATTATACAAAACAAACCAGGAAAATTAATTGAATCTTTTGCAGAATATAATGAAACAAATACTTGAAAACGTTAAAGAATTTAAATTTTTGGGATGCCTTATAGTACACAATGGAAGTTTGGCAAAATGCACATTACATGTAGATTTAGCTAAGAAAGCAAAGAAGGTTTTATTTGCAATAAAATTATATACCTCAAACTATGGTATATTACCTGTCAAAATCTCATGTAATATATTTAAGCAATAAGTTCAGCCTATTATGACATACAAATGTATAATGTTGTTTATATTGTTTGATGGATAGCTACCTCCCCTTGTACAGGGCACAAGCTCGGGGGTCAAAAAACAATGTGATAATAGACGTTTTATCCTTTTAATAATGATAAAACTCCTGTCGAGAAAATACATCTCAATTTTATAAAAACTACTCTAGGAGTTAAAAAATGTACCACAAATTGTGTTGCAAGGGCAGAACTATAAGCTCTTCCAGTAGAAAGTTTTTTAAAGAAAAGAAACAAGCCGTAGTCTATCTTTCTAGACTACATAACGATAATTTAAATCCCATATTAAAGGAAGCATTTGAACTGACAAAACAATTACATTCAGAAAATGTGTTCTCCTCAGTACTGGTATTCTTTTGTTTCAAATGTTTTAGATGAATTAACCTCTAATATGGAACACTTCAACAGTTTGCAGAATGTAAAACAGTGAAACAATCAAAAGCACTTAATCCTGTAATAAAAAATAAAGTTAACTCTTATTATGAAAATTTTATACTTTCCCTATTAAAACTTCGCTGCTGCCAACATGGCAAAAATGACTAAATACAACCATGACCAGGAGCGATTATGAAAAAAAAAATCCATAAATACCGGAAGTGGTCTTGAAAATTAGGGTCGGTCGTTTTTTTGGAGATTTTTTTTTCATTTTCATTAAAAAAGTGCTAGGGTCGGCAGGAAAAGATAGGGTCGGTCGGGGACCGGAACCAGACATATTTTTTTATTTGGCCTTTTGATGACACTGACTCAATCAACAAGTTGATGCGACAGGAACAATTTTATGATTTTTGTTGTTTAATATCTTAATTTAATGTGTGTATAAAACAATACTTCCTTTAAGCTTCATGAAAAATAAACTTCAAATTGTGGACAAACCCGAAGCTGATCAGTAAGATGTTTCAACTGATTTAAATTTAATGAAGAATTTGGAGGGATATACACAGAGCATAAAGTAATTGTTTTGTCTAAAGATATTCTAACAGCAACCGCCTGAAGATCAGTGTCGAGATCTACAGGGCTATGTAGAACTTGGTCTTTTACAAGAATGGTAGAACCGCCAGCAGCTCTATCATTCTCGTCTACATATGTGCTATATATAGAGTAGTTTTTTAAAGATATGTTATCACTTCGTTTTAGGTGGGATTCTTGGAGGCAAAATGCAACAGGAAGAAAGGCTTGAACTAATAAAGTAATTTCAAGAAAATTAATCTTAAGACCTCGACAATTCCATTGTATTAATGTATCTATTATGGTCTGCGAATAGGGGAATAGTTGACAGTTCTTTTGGGGCTATTCCGCCGGTTTCTGCTGGGGGACCTACTTTTAGATCCAGTATCTGGGGGTAGTGTATCCATGGGATCGCCCCAGATAGTAGTGTCTAGATGATCTAGACTTCCAAACCTGTTGTGGACCTTAATGGGATCCCTCAGCAGTTTTGGAGTACGATCTCCTTTTTGATTTGAGTTTTTATTTGAATTTGAATTGGAGTTAGAAGATTTTGTATTTAAATTGGACTTCATATTTGAATTTGTTTTTGGGCTGCTTGAAGAATTAGTTGAGGATTGAGAGGGTGTTGAAGACGTAGTAGATGCCGAAGGCGTAGAAGTTTGAGATGCCGAAGTTTTTCGAGATGATGTTATTATTTTATCAGTGGTTTGAGCCGGTAGTCTTGTTGGGTCTTTTTGATCTATAGGCCAGGTGATCAAAGTTTGCGTTTCTGATGTTACATAAACGCGTTTGGTCACACTGGCGTATGATGTGGCAGAAGATGATGGATTACTCGCCGAACTGTACTGACGACGAGCCTCAGGGTAGCTGATGTTTTTTTTCGATTTTTAATTTTTGAATGTCCTTCTCTTTTCTAAAGTGTTGACAGTCTTTTGAGGAGGACATGTGGGCATCACCACAGTTAGCACATTTAGGAGTTTTAGTGCAGGTAAAGCCCTCATGTCCTGGCTCTGCACATCGAAAACATACGAGTGATCCCCTACACTGTCCTTTTCCGTGTCCAAATTTCTGACATTTAAAGCAGCGCACAGGGTTGGGAATGTATGCGCTGACTTTAATGTTTTGGAGACCGATTTTGATAGATTGGGGGACAGTTGGGGTGTTGAAATTCAGAAGGAAGGTGTTCAGTTTAACCTGAACACCTTGTCTGTTGGCAATAAATCTTTTAACTTTTGTAATTCCCTGAGGTTGCAATTCTGTGCAAATTTCCTCGTCAGTAAGTTCGGCGAGATCATCGTCACGATAATGAATGATTCCTTGACTTGAGTTTAATGTCCTATGGGGAGGCCGAAATTTCTAAATCTATAATTTTGGTTAATTTAAGTAAGTTCAAGGATTGATGTTTTTTGTTGCATTCAATGAGAAGACCACCAGATTTCATCTTGGTGACATTCTTGACATCTCCTGCACAACCTTTTATCAATTTTTCAATAACGAATGGAGAGACTTTAGTTATTGGTTTACTAGGATCTTTGCTCGATAATACAATAAATCTTGACCAGAAGTCTTCCTCAACCATTTCTTCAAGCGGCAAGTCATTTTTTCTTTTTTTTGGACCATTTTTTATTTGTGTTTCAGAAGCCATGATGAGAAGAATGCGGTTCACCACCCTTGTCACCCACCCGCCACGGAGTGCCAACAGGGGCGATGCTTGGTCTCTGCGGATAACCAGCAGAAAGCATCGGGTGTTCCAAGGGTGGTATACACAAATAGATGAATTTCTTCACGAACGCAAGCTTCGTGCCAGAGTTAACTGGCGAAACAACCGTTCGAAACTCTGTCTACTTGATTGACCCATGAGCCACCGCCTTCTTAACAGCTTGTAACTGAACATGTTTTGTAGTAAGATTTACAAGATATGATCAAGTGATCAGAAGAATGATGACAAGCTTGTTAAGGGCTCGGCATGACCAGCCGATTGACCGAACCGGGTCCATCCGGTCTCCCGTCTAGTTGAAGTCAGGGCCAAAGTGGTGTATTGAAAATCAAACCCGCTGACCCGCACTAATGGATGCAGCAGAGAGTGGTCTCTCAACCACCAGGATCCCTTCCTTGTAACTGAACATGTTTTGTAGTAAGATTTACAAGATATGATCAAGTGATCAGAAGAATGATGACAAGCTTGTTAAGGGCTCGGCATGACCAGCCGATTGACCGAACCGGGTCCATCCGGTCTCCCGTCTAGTTGAAGTCAGGGCCAAAGTGGTGTATTGAAAATCAAACCCGCTGACCCGCACTAATGGATGCAGCAGAGAGTGGTCTCTCAACCACCAGGATCCCTTCCTCCACCATCACGGGTTGCAACACACGGCAAACATGTCGCCTCTATAAAGCTGAGGAAGCTTTGCCCTTCAGCCACCGCCTTCTTTGTGAATCCTTAAAGGAAGCTGTCTATCAACTGGTTAATACATTTCATGGAATAGTTTGAAAAGAAATAAATGTAATAGAAAAGCTTAAATGAGAAGGATTCACAAAGGGCAGGACGTGACATGCCGATTCATCGAAGTCAGGGCTAACTCGATTTCCCGTCTAGAAAAAGTAAGGGTTCAGTAGGTTATCGGGACCGTTTACCCGGCCTACTGAAGTCCCGTCCTGTAATCGACACGGGTCACAACACACGGCAAGTGTTGCCTCTGTTAGCAGACTCTTACTGCAGGCTGAGGAAGCCGTGGGCCTATTCTCCTGTGCCCCGGGTCCCACACGGGGTTCGATGAATCGGCATGTCACGTCTTGCCCTTTGCAAATCCTTATCATTTAAGCTACTCTATTACATTATTTCTTTAAACTGTTCCTTGAAATGTATTTACCATTAATAGCATTTTATAGACGGCTTCCTTACAGGATTTGCAAAGAAGGCGGTGGCTGAAGGGCAAAGCTTCCTCAGCTTTATAGAGGCGACATGTTTGCCGTGTGTTGCAACCCGTGATGGTGGAGGAAGGGATCCTGGTGGTTGAGAGATCACTCTCTGCTGCATCCATTAGTGCGGGTCAGCGGGTTTGATTTTCAATACACCACTATGGCCCAGACTTCAACTAGACGGGAGGCCGGATGGACCCGGTTCGGTCAATCGGCTGGTCACGCCGAGCCCTTAACAAGCCTGTCTTCATTCTTCTTATCACTTGATCAGATCTTGTATATCATAGTATTAAAGTTTTTCCATTACAGGCTGTTAAGAAGGCGGTGGCTCATGGGTCAATCGAGTAGATAGAGTTTCGAACGGTTGTTTCGCCAGTTAACTCTGGCACGAAGCTTGCGTTCGCAGAGAAATTCATCTATTTGAGTATACCACCCTTGGAACACCTGGTGTTTGCTGCTGGTAATCCGCAGACCAAGCATCGCCCCTGTTGGCACTCCGTGGCGGGTGGGTGACAAGGGTGGTGAACCGCGTTCTTTTATCATGGCTACACAAACACAATTGAAATTGGGTCCAAAAAAAGAAAAAATGATTTTCCCCTTGAAGAGATGGTGGATGAAGATCACTGGTCCAGATTTATAGTTTTATCAAGTAAAGGTCCCAGTAAACCCTTGTCTAAAGTATCTCCCTTCATTATTGAAAAATTAATCAAAGGTTGTGCAGGAGAAGTGAAGAATGTCACCAAAATGAAATCTGGTTGTCTCCTGATTGAATGCAGTAAAAAACATCAGTCCTCAAATCTACTTAAACTAACAAAAATTATTGACTTGGAAATTTCGGCCTCACCTCATAGGACATTGAACTCCAGCCAAGGAATTATTAACTACCGAGACGATGACCTCGCCGAACTGACTGACGAGGAAATCTGCAAAGAATTACAGCCTCAGGGTGTAACGAAAGTGAAAAGGTTCATTGCCAACAGACAGGGTGTTCAAGTTAAACTGAACACCTTTCTGTTGAGCTTCAACACTCCCACTGTCCCTCAGTCAATCAAGATGGGTCTTTACAGTGTAAAAGTCAGCGCCTACATACCGAACCCGGTGCGCTGCTTTAAATGCCAAAAGTTTGGACACGGCAAGGGACAGTGTAGAGGAACACTGATCTGTTTTAAGTGTGCTGAAGTAGGGCATGAGGGCTTTACCTGCACAAACAATCCAAAATGTGCTAATTGTGGTGAAGCCCACATGTCCTCATCAAAAGACTGTCAACATTATAAAAAAGAGAAAGAAATTCAGAAATTAAAGATAGAAAAAAACATCTCTTACCCTGAGGCCCGTCGTCTGTTCAGTTCGGCGAGGAATTCCTCTACTGCTACAACGTCATATGCCAGTGTGACCAAACGCGTCTATGTTACAACCGAGACGCAAACAATGATCACTTGGCCTATTGATCAAAAAGATCCTGTTAGACTACCAGTAGAAACTTCTAACAAAATTATATCATCTTCTCGGAAATCTTCAACAACTCAAACCTCTACATCTTCATCAACTAATAAATCAAAACCATCCACCTCTTCTTCAAGCAGTCCCCAAAAAAAGTAAATAATTCCAATAAAACTGAACAAAAAAATACCAAAATTAAGGAAAATAAAAATATCGACCGTACTCCCACGTCGAAATCTACGAAGGATCCAGTCCTGGTCCAAAATAGATTCGGCAGTCTCGACGACGTATTCGACGAGACCATTTGGGGCGACAAAATGGATACACTACCCCCAAGTCGATCACCAAGCGCAGATGGGCGGAGTAAACCAACTCGCAAAACAAGTATCTCCCCCATTCGACTACCCAGATAATGGATACAATAATACAATGGAATTGTCGAGGTCTTAAGATTAATTTTCTTGAAATTACATTATTAGTTCAAGCCTTTCTTCCTGTTGCATTTTGCCTCCAAGAATCGCACCTAAAACGAAGTGACAACATATCTTTAAAAAACTACTCTATATACAGCACATATGTAGACGAGAATGGTAGAGCTGCTGGCGGCTCTACCATTCTTGTTAAAGATCAAGTTCTACATAGCCCTGTAGATCTCAACACGGATCTTCAGGCGGTTGCTGTTAGAATATCTTTAGACAAAACAATTACTTTATGCTCTGTGTATATCCCTCCAAATTCTTTATTAAATTTAAATCAGTTGAAACATCTTACTGATCAGCTTCCGGCCCCTTATATATTACTTGGGGACTTCAACGGACACAACCCTTTATGGGGCAGTAACACAATAAACGATAAAGGTAAAATTATTGAAGGCTTAATGAATCAGGAAGATCTGTGTATTTTTAATGATGGTTCAAATACATATTTACATTCTGGGAATGAATCATATTCGGCTATTGATCTTACAATAGCAGATCCTTCTCTGTTGCCCGATTTCTCATGGAAAGTCCATGACGATCTCTGTGGCAGTGATCACTTTCCCATTATCTTGGAATCTTTACACTCTTGAAACACAGAACGAGTCGCTCGGTATAAATTTGGCAAGGCCAATTGGCCTCTATTTGAACAACTCTGTATAGAGCGACTTAACTCGGATACTTTTGAAACTATTTCTGATCCAATTTTAAAATTCAATGAAACACTTATTTCAATTGCTGACGAAACTATTCCTAAGACCTCGACAAATCCAAAACATCCTAGTAAACCATGGTTCGATGACAGCTGTGAGGACGCTATTAAAGACCGGAAAAAGGCCGAACGGCGCTTTAATAAACACCCAACTCGAAATAATCTTGACCATTTCCGAATTTTTCGAGCGAAAGCTTGCAGGGTAACGAAACAAAGACGACGCACTTCTTGGCGTAACTTTGTTTCTAAACTGAATAATCATACCCCCATGAATAAATTTTGGAACATGATTCGTAAAATTAAAGGTAAAAAAAGTAAAACAAATGTCCATCATCTAAAGGATGGACAAGACTTGTTAACATCAGAGTCAGACATATCAAATAAATTGGCCGAAACATTTGCAACACACACCTCTGCTGAAAATTATCATCCCACTTTTCAGCGGATCAAAATTCAAAAAGAAAAATCAAAGCTTAATTTCCAGTCAAAAAATTTAGAAGATTATAATAAACCTTTTTCTTTGGAAGAGCTAAAATCTTCATTGAACAAATCTCACGATACAGCATGTGGTCCAGATGACATCCATTATCAACTTCTCAAACATCTGCCACAATCTTCACTCCAATGTCTTCTAAATCTTCTTAACAACATTTGGGAAACGGGTGACTTACCATCTATTTGGAAAATGGCCACTGTTGTGCCTATTCCCAAACCAGGAAAAGATCACTCGGAAGCGTCCAACTATCGGCCTATAGCCCTCACAAGCTGTCTTTGTAAAACCATGGAAAGGATGATCAACGATCGCCTTGTCTGGTTTTTAGAATCGAACAACCTAATCTCGAATATTCAGTGTGGATTCAGACAAGGTCGTAGTACTATTGATCATCTGGTGCGTTTCGAAACATATATTCGAAACGCATTTGCCAAAAACGAACATGTTGTGTCTATCTTTTTCGATTTAGAAAAAGCATATGACACAACATGGAAATATGGTATTTTAAAAGATCTTTTTGATATGGGGTTGAAAGGTAGACTTCCTACCTTTATCTCAAACTTTTTATCTGACAGAGAATTTAAAGTTAGGGTCAATTCTACGTTATCTGACCCTTTTGTACAGGAAATGGGTGTTCCCCAGGGCAGCATCCTTTCTGTCACTTTATTTATTATTAAATTTAATAGCCTTGCTCAAGTTTTAAAAGATAATATTGATGGTTCTCTATATGTTGACGACTTCCTCATATGTTACCGAGGGAAAAATATGAATAATATCGAACGTCAGCTGCAGTTGTGTTTAAATAGAATAGAGAAATGGGCAATGGAGAATGGTTTTAAATTCTTCACTGTAAAAACTGTTGGGATGCATTTTTGTAATAAACGTAAGATGCATCCTGATCCTGAATTAAAATTATATAATAATCCTATCAAAATTGTAAAAGAAACTACTTTTCTTGGTCTCGTATTTGATTCAAGGCTAACCTTTCTTCCCCATATCAAAATGTTAAAAAATAAATGCCTAAAGGCATTAGATATTTTAAAAGTCGTATCCAGCACCGACTGGGGGGCTGAATGTGATGTTTTACTCAATCTATATAGATCGCTGGTTCGATCGAAATTGGATTACGGTTGTTTTATTTATGGTTCTGCTCGCAAGTCATATGTCAAAATCCTTGATACTATACATCATCAAGGATTGCGACTATGCCTTGGAGCTTTCAGAACCACACCTGTTGAGAGTTTATATGTAGAAGCAGGCGAGCCTTCTTTGTATCAAAGAAGAATAAAGCTCGCTTTGCAATATGCAACCAAATTAAAGGCATATCCTGGCAACCCGGCCCACGACTGTGTTTTTAAACCTCTTTATCAAAACATTTTCGAAAAATATCCAAACAAAATTCAACCTTTTGGCCTCCGAATTAAATCTCATTTGGAAAATTCTGGTATAAATTTAGATGAAATTGCTGCAATCGAAATTCCGCATAATCCCCCGTGGTTAAACCCCAAACCGATATTTATTTATGATCTAAGAAAACATAAAAAGTCCGACACAAACCATTTAATAATACAACAACATTATGCAGAAATTAAATCTTGTTACCCTGACTATAGTACTATTTACACAGACGGGTCAAAAGACGGTGATAAAGTCGCCTCGGCCGCTGTCTTCGGAGAGCGTGTTGAAACTCGCCGCCTTCCGTCTGCCTCATCTGTATTTACAGCAGAGGCGCAAGCTATTCTTCTTGCGATGAAAATAGTTGCTTCGTCAGACGAATGCAAATTTATTGTCTGCTCCGATTCCCTGTCTTGTCTACTGGCTATTGAAAATTTCAAAATTAAAAATCCTTACATTTTAAAAATTATTCAAATCTACAGATCTCTTGTTGCTTTGGGAAAAGAGATTATCTTCTTCTGGATTCCCAGTCATGTCGGAATCCATGGAAACACAGTCGTGGATCAGGAGGCTAAAAATGCATTAAAGGATACCATCATTAACTGTAATATTCCTTTTACCGATTTTAAAGTGTTGATTTTTAAATATATTTCTAATTTGTGGCAGAGTGGTTGGGATCTCCAAGTTCATAATAAACTTCATGAGATCCAGCCACTACTGCATACAAATAATTTTAAATGTTTTAGAGGTCGAAGAGACCAAGTTGTTTTAACAAGATGTCGTCTTGGTCATACCAGGACGACACATAATTATATTTTAAACAATGAGCCACGACCCGAATGTGTGCCATGCAACAGTCCATACACCATTAAGCATGTCTTGATGGACTGTGTGGACGTGGCCCACATTCGGGAACGTTTCTATAGTGCAGATACGTATTTTAATTTATTTAAAACTGTCGCAGGCGACACAATTTTAAAGTTCTTAAAGGAAATTAATTTATTTAATAAAATTTAATTTCACTATTAATTGTGATACTTCATATTTTTATTGTTTTAACTACCATTTTTATCTGTGTATATTCTCATATTATTGTATGAGATCACGTTTTAGTATAAGAAGGAGGCATGACGTTCTACTAATTTAAAAAATTATGGTTTTCACGTCCTGAATATAGCTGAAATATTGCTTGCTGGACGTTAAACATCAATCAATCAATCAATCAATCAATATAATTTTGATTTATTAGACAGATATAAAATCTGGCTGCAATAGTGATAATCTTTTAAATATAAACATATATTTCATGAATAACGAATGTGTATATTTTAGCTTTTTCGTCTTTCGTCACAAAAAAATTGTTCACTTTGAGGATGGACGATGTCAACTGAAATATACAAAATGAAAAGAGAAGACATCGTATTTCTATTTTTCTGGAAACTTGAACTCCAATCAAGTTAACAACCATACATTCTTTAGACTTATGTATGCTAGATGCCTTACTGGGTGCAGACATTCATGTCATATCAGATTTTCTAAAAATAGTTAAGGTGATAAGGTACCTAGAGTGATTTTATTCTGTTATCGCCACCTTGACTTAATTGAATGTTATTCGAAATATATAGTCACGGTAATTTAGTTCGACAGTTAAATTGCAAAAAAGACACATACATTATTATGATTATACGCTATCTATTGACATCTATATGTGAAATCTGCATAAAAAGTTACCTGTTTCATTTTTTTTTATTTTAGGCACATTTGTATATATGTTTTATATTGCAATCGAACAGTTAACAAAGCCTTCATAAATTTATTACAGTTCATAATTTTTATTTTTCAGAATCAATGACACTGATGAAATCTGGAATATGACATACTTGAGACAAATTCACAATGTAAGAAAACCTATCGGTCAAAACAAATTGAAAACAATTGGGGTTGAGACAAAGACACAAGACAGACACAACCATAGCAGTAAATTTCTGATTTTAGCAGAGATTGATTGATTGGATGTTTGCTTTACGTCCAGCGAGCAGTATTTCAGCTATATTCAGGACGGGAACAAGTTAACAAACTATAAATCAACGGAAAATGGGTGTGGGATGCGTCAAAGGGAATACAATTGTGACTGCAACTGGAAAAGTATGGAGTTTTGGCTAGGGGCGGAAAATTTAGCCTTTTGTAGCTGCTACAATGAGCCTACTTTTTTTCTAAATTTACAAAAGGGGTCTTTATCGTGCATGGAGCGTGGTACTCTCCAAACACGTTACCCACTACGGTCTTCGGTCAGGCTTTCCGTATTATGACCTGACAACCCCCAACGAGAGGGTCTCCCCTATCCGCCACCCGGGGACGAGCTGGGCTGCTCTGTGGGTCGAGCTCTGGAAACCCTCCCAGTATGGTCCCAGTTTTAGCAGGGACTATTTGTATCTATTCTATATGAAACTTATCTAACAATGGACTGTGTAGATGAATGATGCCAACTGAAATGTACAAAACAAAAGCAGAAGATATGTTGTTTATCCGAAATCGCACTGTACATTTTTCCTTTTAATATTAGTTTTAAATTAAAAAAATTAGGTTAGTAAATTACCAGGTAACATGAATCAAGCATAGCTCAATATTTGACATTTGTATTGCAAAAATTATTTGTTTTCTAACGCCAACAGAGAATTTCATGGCTTATCTTTTGTTTTAACACTTTGACATAGAAGCACCTACAAAATCTTAGGAGATAATATAAAAAGTAACATTTTCACAGTAAAAGATGAATTATTCAGAATTATTAATGATATTTAAGATACTGTTTTGTACATACATGTAGTTTCCTGTAAAAAGAAACAATTTCAGCTATTAAACAATTGAATAATTTGTTATTTGTCTTTCAATTAGTTCTTATGTACATTGTCATGGATAAAAAATCAGTGCTATACTCTTGTATATACTATTTGGCTTGGATGAGTTGGATTGTAAAGATATCAAAAATAGATACAGGCTAACTCAGAGATTAATGCGACCAGTCAAGACTAGTTCAAGATCAGGTTCAGTATTGTTCAGTCTTTTACACAGGATGAGATTGATCAAGGCAATAAGAAAACAAGTCGAGATTTGAGTAATATTAAAAAAAGAGTCTGACTAACCTTTTCAGTCTCTTTGTGTAGTGAGAGAACGCAATAACATTCAATAACTTACTGGTGTTCGTTATTTTGTTGTTACCTTCATTAAAAGCAACATATGCAGTTCTTTTTGGTTATTACATGTGTGTTTATTGTTACTTTACAGAAAAATGGACGGAAATAATGGTGATAGCTTGAATCTGTTGTGTTATTGTTACCGCAGGTATGTTTATTTAAAAGTTGGATCTTACAAACATTAACACATTCTTAATTTGATCACAGTTTTTTTTAAATCTACTGTAGATTTATAATTGTTAGGTAAATCTAGATGTCAGTGTATTTTCACAGATTGCATTAATAATTTACAAATGAAAAATTTCCTGCTGAAATGAGAATGACGCTGAAATTGGAATATAAAATAAAATTTATCCTCAATGGTATTCACATTACAAAACACACATTTTCTGTCAGATCTATTGGTACCATGGTAACGTTAAGTTTCAAGGAATAAATAATGCGATGATTTACGAAATTTCGTTAAATATACCCGTATATTAACAGATTTAATATGGAGTAGGCAATTGCAAAATTCGAGCACAAACAATATAGTCCTTTATTAATGTTTTTAAATTTTACTCACAATTCCTTGGTTTACTCTGTTCATTAATTTTGCGACTATACTATTTCACTTTCACGTGTACATGTCGTAACAAGAAGTAACTACAAGTCAACTTATTAATCTTTAAATAAGTTATACAGTACCTAAAATTTTTTTGACAGACTGTCCCCACCCTCCCTTTTCTTTTGAAGAATGCCCCTCGTTTTGTTCAGAGTTAGTTATCACCCTTTAGTTAGTTTTGCTGTCCTAATCTCCGTTACCCTTTTTTGGAACCCCTTTTCAAACGACCAATACAAAATTAATGGCCATGACTGAAAATTGTGACGTTGAAATACAGTATGCATTTGCGGAAATTTTTCAAAATGAGTTATATTCGGATTTTTTAAGACGTTTATCTCTGATTAGAAAGTGTTCTATGGCGAAATAAGATATTAGTAAGGATTCGTTTTGTTTTAAGGACCAGTTCGTCATATTTTGATGTCTAATGTTTGCGGGTATATAGTGTCATTCTGGAATATTTGTAAGTGTTACAATTTTAGTTTACTTGTTCTTGTATGTTTGGATTGTGTTTTTAAATAACGCATTTTATTGAAAAAGGAACCCGTCGTTCTGTAGTGTTGAGTAGCTCCGGAACAGTAGTATCACGCTTCTACAATTTCTTCAAAATAAATCAGGAAGCAAAAAGCTTGCAAGTAACAACACAATATTATTAAGGGCTTTCCCGTCTCAGGACGTAGAGCCCTTACATGTAACTGTATGTTTTCTGTTTTATATTTATCTTATTATTATTTAACGAAAACATTCTTCCGCCAAGTCTGGACAGCTCTTTTTTTGTCGTGTCGCTTTGATATTTTACATGTGAACGGTCATTGAAACCGTGATCACTGCTATAAAAAAAACTTACTATAGAGGACATCACGTGATTTTAAGCGTCCAACTATCGGCCTATAGCACTCACAAGCTGTCTTTGTAAAACCCTGGAAAGGATGATCAATGATCGCCTTGTCTGGTTTTTAGAATCCAACAATCTACTATCTAATATTCAGTGTGGTTTTAGACAAGGGCGAAGTACCCTAGATCATCTTGTACGTTTCGAAACGTATATTCGAAACGCCTTTGCAAAAAATGAGCATGTTGTGTCTATCTTTTTCGATTTAGAAAAAAGCGTATGACGCAACATGGAAATATGGTATTTTAAAAGATCTTTTTGATATGGGGTTGAAAGGTAGACTTCCTACCTTTATCTCAAACTTTTTATCTGACAGAGAATTTAAAGTTAGGGTCAATTCTACTTTATCTGACCCTTTTGAACAGGAAATTGGTGTTCCTCAGGGAAGCATCCTTTCTGTCACTTTATTTAGTATCAAAATTAATAGCCTTGCTCAGGTTTTAAAAGATAATATTGATGGTTCTCTTTATGTTGACGACTTCCCCATATGTTACCGAGGAAAAAAAAAACATGAATAATATTGAACGTCAACTGCAGTTATGTTTAAATAAAATAGCGAAATGGGCAATGGAGAATGGTTTTAAATTCTCCACTGCAAAAACCGTTGGGATGCATTTTTGTAATAAACGAAAAATGCATCCTGACCCCGAATTAAAATTACATAATAATCCTATCAAAATTGTAAAAGAAACTACTTTTCTTGGTCTCATATTTGATTCTAGGCTAACCTTTCTACCCCATATCAAAATGTTAAAAAATAAATGCCTTAAAGCATTAGATATTTTAGAAGTCGTATCCAGGACTGGGGTGCTGAGTGCGATGTTTTACTGAATCTTTACAGATCGCTGGTTCGATCGAAATTGGATTACGGTTGCTTTATTTATGGTTCTGCTCGCAAGTCGTATGTCAAAATCCTTGATACTATACACCATCAGGGATTGCGACTATGTCTTGGAGCTTTTAGAACCACACCTGTAAATAGTTTATATATAGAGGCAAAGGAGCCTTCTTTGTATCAAAGAAGAGTTAAGCTCGCTTTACAATATGCAACCAAATTGAAGGCGTATCCTGGCAACCCGGCCCACGACTGTTTTCAAACCTCTTGACGAAAATATTTTTGAAAAACATCCAAATAAAATTCAACCTTTTGGAATCAGAATAAAACCTCATTTGAACAACTCTGGTATAAATTTAGATGAAATTGCTGCTATTGAAATTCCACATAATCCTCCGTGGTTAAACCCCAAACCAGTATTTATTTATGATCTAAGAAAACATATAAAGTCTGACACAAACCATTTAATAATACAACAACATTTTGCAGAAATTAAATCGTGTTATCCTGATTATAGTACTATTTATACAGACGGGTCAAAAGACGAAGATAAAGTTGCTTCAGCCGCTGTCTTCGGAGAGCGTGTTGAAACTCGTCGTCTCCCGTCTGCCTCATCTGTATTAACTGCTGAGGCGCAAGCTATTCTTCTTGCAATGAAAATAGTTGCTTCGTCAGACGAGCACAAATTGTTATCTGCTCCGATTCTCTGTCATGTCTTCTTGCTATTGAAAACTTCAAAGTTATGAACCCTAATATTTTAAAAATTATTCAAATTTACAAAGCCCTTGTAGCTTTGGGTAAAGAGGTTGTGTTTTTCTGGATCCCAAGTCATGTGGGAATCCATGGGAACACAGTCGTGGACGAGGAGCCCAAAAAGGCCTTGAATAACAATATAATTAATTGTGCCATACCTTTTACTGATTTTAAAGCATTAATTTTTAAATATATTTCTCGTTTGTGGCAGAGTGGTTGGGATCTAGAGGTTCATAACAAACTTCATGAGATCCAGCCACTACTTTACAGAAATAATTTTAATTGTTTTAGAAGTCGTCGAGACCAAGTTGTTTTAACCAGGTGTCGTCTTGGTCATACCAGGACGACTCATAGTTATATTTTAAATAACGATCAACGACCCGAGTGTGTGCCATGCAACTGTCCATACACAATCAGGCATGTCTTGATGGACTTGTGGACGTGGCCCACATTCGGGAACGTTTTTATACTGTGGATTCTTACTTTAATTTGTTTACAACTGTCGCTGGCGACAAAATTCTACAGTTCTTAAAAGAAATTAATTTGTATAATAAAATATAATCTTGTATCATAACTATGCTGTTATTTCATATTTTATTATTTTAATCACGTTATTTTTATGTGTATATACCCACATACTATTGTGTGAGATTACAGTTTTACGACATTTCGACAGAAGTGTCTCTGATTTCTTTCTAATTGCTCAATCTTATCAATTTATAAAATTGTTCACGTCCTGAATATAGCTGGAATATTGCTTGCTGGACGTTAAACATAAATCAATCAATCAATCATCACGTGATTTTAATGACGAATTCATGCAGACATGTTGTTTTTCGATCGCCTATAACATTTTAATAGGACCTTTGCAAAAAGTTAAATTACAAGTTAATGGTTTTTCTAAACGATCGTGTGCATCTTGTTTGGGTTTCTGTAACGAATGTTTCAAAGACTCCGCTTGTCACATAAACTCACAAACCGTAGTCGAAATCACAAAAGGTTTTCACCTGTTCTCGTTTTTGCATACAACTTGAAAGCGGTTAGAGATAATATAGTAAACTATAAAGTCCTTAGCAATCATATATTTTATAAATCAGGATGATGCATCTAACTGACATATAGCATTTACAACCGGGAGTGGCATTTTGTATCTAGCAACTTAGTACCGTAGAAATAGTCTCTTCCGCCAAATAAAAATGGCTCAGCAACAAAAACAACAGATGAAGAAAATTAATTTTCTTACAGGAATCTGTGAAAGATCTTTCGAACTGTTCTTGAACAATTAGCCCTATCTTTATATGTGCCTTTTTACATTATAAAATATAGTTCTTCCTTTGGAGAAGAAAATAATGACGAAACAAATACAAACAAAATAAAAACAAAAAAAAACAAAAACAAAAAAAAAACAAAAACAAAAAACAAAACAAAACAAAAACACAGAAAAAAGCAAAAACTCCCATTTCTAATTAAATAAAATATATACACAAAAAATATTAGACAAAACATTTATCATATCTTAAAAAAGGTAAAACATTATAAAAGTATTATTAATATAGCTTGATATATTCTAAATTTCTGCTGTTAATGATAATCAAATCGATTAATGGAAAAACAGAGTTATCGAACCTTACTATGACCGAAATAGTTGGTTACAATAAACCAATAATTTGTTTACATTACACCGGGAAATTTTTGAACCAAGATAGTAATCAGAAGAAAATACACGAATGCATCTGATTGAATGTTGGGGTTCTAAAAATAGCAAAATTTAAAAATTATTTGTTAATAATGTAGTCTAACATTTAGCTTCCACAAGCAACTGCTTTCGGGGGTTAATTTGAGAGGAATTTCACACATAAAATTTTAATTGCAGGTACCCCATATGGAAGACGCAATGTTAAATATTTGGTTTGTTGTAACCTATAAGGAGACTGGATTTTTTTCATTATACTTATTTCATTAATCCATTGTGAATTTTAACATGGGTATTCGTCACAGAATGACAAGTTATATGTATAGATTGATAATTTAAAACGACATGTTAACAAAATATAGTCTATTTCTGAAAACACGCATTTTTTCAATAGGAAATCTAGGGTGGGCTACAAAGAGGAGTTTGTAAGGCCTGTTAAGTAACTATTGCTACTGCTCTTTAGCAAGAAAATTGTACTACACATTTAAATGCAGGGTTTGACACCAAAAGGAATTATTTTACGCTATGATTAGGTTTGATAGCCAACTTTTCGGCCTAAACCAATTTTCGGCCGAATGTAATTTTCTGGCTTTCAAACATTGTTGTATGCTGTGTTTACGATTGACATCAACTTTCTAAAATTGTAATTTAGTTATCTTCAGCAGGACTACTCATGACAAACAAACATATAATTAGACCGATCAAATGGTATCAAAATTTGTTATAGTCTGTCTCAAAAATGTAGTTTTTCACAAATTCCACGAATTTTCGTTTCCGGCCTCTAAATCTTTTTCCGAGGAAAGATGTTAAAGAAGAATACTATCCCAGGCGTGATCCGTGTATCAAATAGACAAATAACAACTGAAAACACGAACAATAACTTTCATATTACTAAACAGCAAAACATTATTGCAGAAAAACACCTTAAAAAAGAGTGCAATTTTAAGAGAGGGTGGCCTATTGAAAATTCTAATGAACTAACAACCATAGAACATAACTTTATTTTATTTTGGTAAACACGTGGATATTGTGTCTTGATGATACCTCAAGGTTTTGGACTGATTCGGACTCTTTTGGTGCTTTCTAAAGGTTACAATAAACCAATTATTTGTTAACATTACACCGGGATATTTTTGAACCCAAGATAGTAATCAAAGGAAAAAAACGGATGCATCTGATTGGATGTTGGGGTTCTGAAAATAGGAAAATTTAAAAATAGAAACATAATTGATAGAAAATCTTCTACATTTGGGGGAACATTAATAATAGTCGGGAAAATAGAGCTCTTTTTAAAAAAAGGGGAGAGGTTAGACAGTTTGTTAGTTTCATTCAGTGGTGATTTTTCACCCAAAATTTTCTGTCATTTTTGCCGCACGACCTTTATTGTTTTTATTTGTTAATAATGTAGTCTAACATTTCAACTTCTACAAGCAGCTGCTTTCGGGGGGTTAATTTGAGAGGATTTTCACACATAAAATCTTTATTGTAGGTACCCCATATGGAAGACGCAATGTTAAATATTTGGTTTATTGTAACCAGTTGCATATGGTGTCGCAAACTTTGTCGTTACGTACTTATCTCTTCTAACAACACAAAGCTCGTGTGCGCTTCTCCTCCGACACCGTAAAAGAGGTCGCTTAGCAACCTTTTCCAAAGTCTTAAGTCTAGTTGTGTGAAGCATTGTCATATGTCGCGAATAGAATTTCCCGACATCATATGGGGGTTTTCTAACCTTATATATTGGTAAATAACAGTCGTGCAGCAATTTCAGGAACTAGATGACATACAGACCTGGGGTCTTCACCATAGACCATCGTGACCTTTGACCTTGAATAGTCACAAAGATAAAGGTCAAGGTCACGTTCTAGATTTTGACCTCTGGTTTTGTTCTCTATTCCTCTTGTACTATAAAAGATAAACGGAAACCAAAGAGTGCAACATGTTGATCTCTTAAAAGAGCAACTTTACCACATTTGCAGGAAAAGGATTTCGAATCAACTTATATATGTAAGTTATTGGTTTTTCAAAACTGATAAACTGTTATTGATAGATGCATGGGTCTTCACCATTGACATCAATGACCGTTGGCCTTCAAAACGTTCACAAGGTCAAGGTCAAGATCTAAATTGTTTACTTGTTGGTTTGCACTGCTTGGCAACGTTCAGAGAATCGACTGTATCGTTGGGAATCAACTCTTAAGGTCACCAAAGTGTGGGAAAGCCTCATTGTTCTTCAAATAATTGGATCTTTTAATTTACGTTGTAATCTAACTTAATAAATTATTTATTTATAATGATCACACCACATTTATTCTTGGCGTTACTCTGAACACTTTATAACAGTGCTTCTAAATGTCAGTGGTAACATGACGTCTTTCTAAATGTAATGATGAAGTAAAATGACTGATACATCATTTTTAAAAAGCGATTTAGATTGCAAAAAGTAGTATGAAATGTTTGTTATTTTTTATATTTATTATCCTTGTAAAATTTATTTTTAAGTCTACCTTTAAATTTACTTTAAGTGCTCTTCTTCATTAAGTTTTTACAGTAATTTGACGATTTAAAAATCCGGACAAAATACTAAATAGCAGCATTAAACAGATTTATTTTTAAGTCTACCTTTAAAATTACTTTAAGAGCTCTTCTTCATTCAGTTTTTACAGTATTTTGACGATATAAAAATTCGGACAAAAAACTCGATAGCAGCATTAAACAGAATTTGATCACGTGATTTGATTTTGATATTTTGATTTAAATATTTTTAAAGGTGACACGTTGGTGAATTATTAAACAATTTAATACGACACCGTCTTGATTGGTCAAAAATTTGAAAACATTAAAAACTCCATTATTTACGACAAGATTGTCTTGATTATACCAGTTATTAAAACCCAGGTTACACAACAACTTGTTAACACTATAAGCCCAGTTATTTGAGAAAACACACTTTTAAAATTGGTTTCTGTAACAATGTTTTAATATACCGTTTTCAGAAGCTAACAGCTTGCACGAAATTTTCAGTATATTGTACATTCTAGAGTAAACAGATATAACACTGATAACCATAGAATCACCTACATAGACAGGTCTATTGCAGATTACCATACAATTGAAAAAACAGATGGAATACTTTATTACCATACAATTAAGTGCATAAACAGGTCTAATACGGATTACCATATTAATCAAATAGGTCTAATACTGATTAAATTACAATTGAACCATAGACAGGTCTAATGCTGATTCTGCTTCTTCTTCTATCGTCTCCTTATCAACTTAAACGTGATGAAGATAGTGTCAGTTCCATGCGCATGCTATGTACAAATTTGGTCAATTGATAACATTAAAATGTATAGTGTATGTGAAAAATTGTGAGTTAATTATTTTTGTGTTTGCTTTTAATAACTGATTAACATAAATAAACAAAATAGGTCTAATACTGATTAACTTACAATTTATCATCAATGTTTTAGCTTTTCCTGGGCGTCAATTTTGTTACAAGAAGGGAGCCTGAGAACTCGTAGCATCAAGCCCTGGTCACACAGCCTTTCGCGTCTGTATCGCGGGTAAAATTTCTCGATTTTTTTCACCCGCAGTTGCCCGTGGTGGAAAATGTGCAAAATTGGCTTACCCGCGGTTTACCCGTGGTATGCCAGCGGAACAGACGCCGGCAACTGTTCCGCGTCCTTACCGCGGTTGGAGCGCGGCGGTACCGCGGCCTACCACGGGTATAATAAAGCAGCCGAACCGCGCTGTAGAAATCATAACCGCAACTGGCGGAATCTGTGGGAATCCTTTTGCCTCTACCATTGGTTAGGAGCGGAACTTAATGGGTAGTGGTATGGGGAGGCTCTCTCAGAGCTCTCAGGGAACTCTCAACACCCCGAACCTTTCCACAACTTCACCTGGCCAAGCAAGACCGCACGTTGCCTCAGGGAACCAAGCCAGTCAGGTCAGTCAGGCTGTTGAGACCTCCTCGGATGCTAAGGAGTAGTTTGTGCTTTGTGACTGATTTATGATTTCTTATATTACTGCGTTTTAGGCTGTGGACGATTGGATATATGTATGCCTTGCTGAGAACTTCACTGCTTTTGATAACTTTGATATAATAATAAAGTTGTACTGTTGTTAAATTGTGTACATTTGTTTCCTAGGTAAATAAAAAAAGTGTGTGAATTGTGTGTAATAAAAATGAAAAACTATTACAATAATAAAATATTAGTAAATTTCAAATGACAAGAAATAAAAGTTAGATTAAGACAATTAACTTCTACAAAATAATAATTTTAATATAAATTTCTTGTTTTCTTATATTTCTTATATAACACCCCTAACACAAACACACAAACAATAAAAAAAAATTTAATATAAATAAAGTATATTATACAGCAATTCGACATCATATTATACATTCATGTTATAACAATTGTAGAATAATCCTTAGTTTAACCATCAGTAGTTCATAGATTAAATGTCATAGCTCCATAGCATGAGCTATCACAATAACAGTGTCACTGTCACAATAACTAGAAACGGAGTAGGAGCATGTCATCCTGCCATGCCAGTTGCACCACTCCATGATGAGGTTCCTCTGAGCCTTGGCTATCCTTAAATCTCTATTGTTTCCTGGTACTCGGTCAGGTCTCCTGTCGTCAAGGTTCCTGCCTGCACGCCATGCACCAGGCACCAGGGCTCCATTTGGACGCTCGAAATCCACATCACAGGGTAACGTGTTCTCATCAGGTTGTGGAGGTGTACACACGCCTTGACCAGGAGCCTCACAGTGTCAGCTGCATGCATCATGGTAGTCAGGAGAACTTGAAATCAGTAGTCAAGGATACCAAACGAATTCCCAACTACCCTTCTGGATCGCGAGAGTCAATAGTTGGATAACCTCTGTTTCCTGGTCATGTCCTTGTTTACATACGGCTTCATCATGTAGTGCGAGAGCATCATCTACCACCAGAAAGTAAGGTATATCCTCAGTGTCACCTGGGAGAGGATCAGGCTGTGGGAAACCAATAATGCCATTGTTTTGGAGACAATCTCTGAAATCACTTGCATTGTAGATGTGGGCATCAGAAGAAGACCCCTTGCCGCTGACGTCTATCCAGAGGAACTCGTAGTCAGATGTGACGACTGCCAGGAGGATGACACTGAAGTAGACCTTGTAGTTGAAGTAGTCGGACCCAGTGTTGGCAGGAGCTTTACAGGCAAAGTGATTGCCGTCTATTGCACCAATGACATGCGGAAAGTTCCAACTGTTCATCCAATTGTCACTAATCTGACGCCACTCTGCAGCAGTCTGTGGTGGAGCGAGCAGCTCATCAGGTAACTCCTCGACGATGGCCGCACACACTTCGCGCACCACCATACTGATGGTGTTGCGAGGGACCCTCCAGCCATACTGCATCTCATGGTACTTGGCGCCAGACGCAAGGTGCCTCAGGGTGGGGGCAACCTTCAGGCCTGGATCAAGGGGTGCTCGCCAGTTGGTGGTCTCCTTGGTAAGGGCTGGTGTCAGTCTCTGCACAATTTCATCGAACATGGCAGGTGGCATTCTCATGAAGTTATGGAAGGCCCTTGGATCTTCATTACGGAGCTCCACCATGAGACGATCGTACAGCCCCAGCTCAGGTCTCCTGCTAATCCAGTCGCGCACCCAGATGTATGGTCCGGACCACTCTCCTCCTCCTCCTTCGTCTTCTTCTGTCAATGAGGAACTGATGGACCTGTACCACTTGGTTCTGATGCTGCTGGAGCAGCAAGACGAGGTCATTACGGTGATGGGTATCCATGTTTACCCCTTGACTGCCGAATGCTCGGTAAATCGCGCTTTTTATATACCTAAAATCAGACGTTGTACGGACGCGATTCGGCCGTGGACAATCGTATTTGGGACGTGTACAAGACGCAATTTAACGTAATTAGGCCGGTATTGGAGCGCGCTGTTTACGCGGGGAAAGGCGTTTGTCCGTGCTTAGACGCTGTACACACGCTAATGCACGTGATAGCAACACGGTACAGACGCGGAACAAACGTGCTATGACCGTGGTCCACCCGCGACTACCCGCTAAAATTTCGCGTCCTACCGCGTGTAACCACGTCTTAAACGCGGCCGTAGCACGTCCTAGCACTTCGTTCCGCGTCTTTACCGCGTGTATACCACGTGTACCGCCCGCGATTACCCGTGGTCTAAATTTTTGGGCGGCCAAAAACTGTTTCGCGCGGCCAACCGCGTGTGAATTTCTTACCGCGTGTAACGACGGGTAAAGTACGGCTGTAATTTATCGCGACCTCAAAGCGTCCAACAACGTCTGCTTCACGGGCAGAAATTTTTGGCCGTGATTTGGCCGCGATACGACCGTAGAGGGCTATGTGACCAGGCCTTAATGGTCTGACAAAACAAAGGATTTATAAATTGATTGATTGATTTTTTAATATGCGCCACATTTGTGGACTGAACGGTCGATATTTGAAATAGACCGCCCTATATTTGTTAACTGCTGGCTCACGTAAGGTTTACTGGACATCAAATTAGTTACTATTTGGCCCTATTTTAATGGGACTTAAAAAAACTGGGCTTTCCTTTTAATGTTTTAGAATATTTGCTATTAAGTGAATGCTTGTTTTCTTCATGTTACTATATTCAACTATTTACCCCGTGCGAATTGTTTGTCTTTTAAAAGAGTGGTGCGAGGCATGCGAGACACACCCATTCGGCTTACTTACTTTTATAGTTGTGACTTTTAAAGTTAAAGCTAAACCTACATTCGTTGTTGATAAAGAGAAGTAAAACCACTTTTCGACGAATAAGGTGGTGTTTTTCGGAATGTCCCTAGCTTTGCACAGAACACCTGACTCAAGCTCGAAGTTATCGACACAAGATAGGAGCACATGTGACTACCATATGTTACCGTTGTTGGTTTATATTGTACATATATGTAAAGGGCGACAGATAAAGACATACAATTTTAAAATTGTTAAATGTCATAAATCTTTATACGTTATAGATGAAAACAGTTATCAAATATTTTATCTTTAAAGTGTAATTATTTATATTGGTGAATTGTAACGTCACGGTGTTTGTGACGTCACAATGTCCATGACCACTCGAGACAAAAGAAATCTTTATTAGTACCAGATGCTACGAGTTATAAATACGGCAGTGGAACCAGTCTAACTCACGGGTTGAGACAAATAGTATCTATCACAAGTAGAAAGGCGACACAAGAAAACCGCAAACCCAAGGGACAAGATATCTTGTCCATGCCGAGGGATTGGACAAACATATATCATTGCCCGCGGGTTTGTGATTTTCTTGAATCGACTTTACACGAGTCATTTGATACCTTTTCTCACCAGAACTACAGATTATTTAGACATTTCTTCAGTATGTTTGGTGCTATTTGTGTAAACGTAACTGTAGAGTCTATGACGTCATAATGATCTGACGCCATAATAAGCTATCTCACCCGCGAGACAGAGAAATCTTACTAACAGGAAGTCACGAGATATTGCTCTACTTCGGTTGAGAATAGGATATCTCACGCTGTCTCATTAGTGAGGATGGTCCATCTTACCTCGATGTCAAGACGTCGTTAAGTAAACACCGTGACGTCACAATGTTATAAAACAGCGATAAAAATATTGTTTACGTTTTATGAAGCTCGTTGCATTTTCTCCCCACCTCATCTCAAGGCTGTCGTCCTTCGATGAGATACGGCCGAGAAAATGCATCTCGATTAAAAAAAACGTAAAAAACGTTATAAAACAGCGATAAATTTATTGTTTACGTTTTATGAAGCTCGTTGCATTTTCTCCCCATCTCATCTCAAGGCTGTCGTCCTTCGATGAGATACGAACGAGAAAATGCATCCCGATTAAAAAAAAAGTATATGCTTGATAAGGGTGGATGAGTTCCGCGTTTGTGCATTTCATGCACTTGTGGATTTTTTGGTATTTAGGAGAACTGTATAATTAGATGGGTTATTCAAAGTTTCGTCATACTGATAGCAGCTTTTGTTGTACTATGTCGGATTTCAGAAAAGCTACGCGATTCCGACAACGAATCTGCTAGTGATACAGTCAAACAACTTAGAGCATATACCTTTCCTTCTACTGCTGGTTCTGGTTCTGATCTCGTTGATACTTTCGAGCTTTTCAAAACATATCTTAACGGGAAAATCACATCGCTTAAACAAGATTTGGTTGCGGGGAATGAGTCGTTCGTCAAAACCCTTAAGGATGAAAATAAAGTGAAACTTAAAGCCGATGGAAACAAAATTCAGTTTTCATTCAATTCCGACATTCTCATATATCTCGCTAAACTTCAGAAACGGCTGCCGCATGATTATAATGTGTCCATAAATATTTTGTCTGGAGTTATTGTTAAGCTCAATAAAAGGAACAAGTCAGGGAATATCAAAGTGATAATCTTGCGTCCGACGCGGAGAATGAAAAGCGCCTCCGCTCAGCAGAAAACCGGGCTCTTCGCTCTATTCAGAAGAAAAGACCACACCCTTATGCTAGAAAGCAGCCGGCTTCTGATACCTTTAGTGCTGTTGCCGCTTCGGTCAACAGCTTTTTCGTAATTCAAGTACAAGAGAGCTCTTGCCTTACGACATCTGGTACCATTGCAACCAGGTCGGCCATTAGAAGTCACAATGCCAATGACCACTCAGTAAATCAACCACAACTCAAGGAAAACAATAAGGACATAAATGATAAATATTTTCTAGACTTTTGCAAACATCATAATTGTGATCAGATTGAATCATTTCAGCATAACGTTCATTATCTTAAAAAATTGGACATTGCTCCCGTAGCTAAAGGTGTAAAAAAAGTATTAAGAAAAATGGAAATGTTTTTATTCATATAGGTGCCTCAGATTATGTTATTAATACAATTAAAAATGGTTATATCATTCCTTTAATTTCAAATCCAACCCCAATGCGATTTTAAATTAATAAATCAGCTCTTCGGCATTCAGTTTTCTGATTAATCGTTATCAGAGCTTATACAATTAGGTTGAATTGGTAAAAAAGGGGGGCTAGAAGGGGTCCATTAACAGGTTAACAATTTTTTTCCTAAAGTAAATACAAGTAAATTAAAAATAATGATAACAGATCAGAGCAATTTACATGAGAAAACAAATCGAAAAAACAGATAACAGCAGAATGTCATCGAAGAACAATACTATTAACAGCAAACAGTGTTTTCATTTCCATTATATTTTTTAACATTGTCAGTTTTTAAGAAAACAGATAACAGCTAATGGTTGAAAAACAGTTAACAGTTGCTACATTAAAAAAACCGTTAACACACATGTAAACACATTAATAGAAAAGATCCTTTTCAACCGTTTGTAGTTAATCAATTAAGCGGAGCGGTACAAAGTTCCGGTAAAAGCGGTTGATTCTAGATCTAAGTGAGCTGAACATTTTGTTTGTAGAAATAAAATTAAGTTTGAAGTTTCGAAAGTTGCGTTAAATTTTTTTCTAAAGATTTTTTCATGTATAAATTTGATTTACAATCTGGGTATTTTCATTAAAATATTTGTTCACAACAACAGACATATTTGGGATTTGAGTGGAAAGGCAGATTTTATTGTTTTACAGCTTTAGCGTTTGGTCTCTCCTCTGCATCGTATTTGTTTACTAATTTTTTAAGGCCTTTAGTGAAGTACAAGTAAAAAAGGTATAAACAATCTACTTTATTTAGATGACGGTTTTGGATTCGCTCAGGATGAAATATGAAATATCTCGTAAAAATGATTCTTTATATGTAAAGATCACTAGAAGGAGGTTTCCTAATTAAATGAATCTTTTTTTTTGAACCTATTCAGACATTAGAATGGCTGGGTATAGTATAGGATGCTCGAGATTTTTCCTTGAGTAAAACAGAGAAAAGAATTAACGATACGCTAGAATCTTTACAAAAATTTGTAAGTGTTTTTCCTCTCCTGTATTTACAGCACGCCAATTAGCAAAGGTCACGGGAAGAAAATATTTCCATGTCTCCTGTAGTAGGGGATTTTACCTTTTTAATGACCCGTTTCTTATATTTGGCTATGGAGAAAAGATTTTCTTGGGATTCTTTTATAAACATTGACTGTTGTAATACAATTGAGAGTAAATTAAGATATTGGTTAGATAATCTCAAGTCTGTCGACAAAAAAGTTTAAATTTGTATTCGTTACCTAAGACTGTAATTTACTCGGATGCTTGCAGCGTTGCTTAAATGCTATAATGAACTTTGATGAAAAAATATTTCAACATACTTGGACTCAGTTTGAGAGATCTATATATTCAACTTTGATAGAGTTGAACTTTGATAGAGGTGAATTGGCTTTGCAGTCTTTCAAATCAGTGTTACAAAGTTACAAAACAGTAAAATTGTTTACTGATAGTCAAAATTAAATAAATGCAAGTGATATTCATAAATGCTATAATGAACTTTGATGAAAAAATATTTCAACATACTTGGACTCAGCTTGAGAGATCTATATATTCAACTTTGATAGAGTTGAATTGGCTTTGCAGTCTTTCAAATCAGTGTTACAAAGTTACAAAACAGTAAAATTGTTTACTGATAGTCAAAATTAAATAAATGCAAGTGATATTCATGTTTAAACACTGTTATTTGATAACGATAATCATATTGACCATGACAATACAGTATTATTTTCTAACGTGATAACATATATAAAACACGTTTCTAGCTATAGAAAGCAGATCAGTCCCCTAGCTAGCTTATTGTCTTTTCACCTCTTTTTTCATTTCTTGCAGTAATACACTTAGTGTCGTTTTTTCCATTTTTACCTTTTATTGTCTTCTTTTCTCATTAACAATAACCCCGTGTGGGACCCGGGGCACAGGAGAATAGGCCCACGGCTTCCTCAGCCTGCAGTAAGAGTCTGCTAACAGAGGCAACACTTGCCGTGTGTTGCGACCCGTGTCGATTACAGGACGGGATTTCAGTAGGCCGGGTAAACGGTCCCGATAACTTACTGAACCCTTACTTTTTCTAGACGGGAAATCGAGTTAGCCCTGACTTCGATGAATCGGCATGTCACGTCTTGCCCTTTGTGAATCCTAATCATTTAAGCTACTCTTACATTATTTTCCTTCAAACTGATCCATGAAATGATAGACGGCTTCCTTATAGGATTTGCAAAGAAGGCGGTGGCTGAAGGGCAAAGCTTCCTCAGCTTTATAGAGGCGACATGTTTGCCGTGTGTTGCAACCCGTGATGGTGGAGGAAGGGATCCTGGTGGTTGAGAGATCACTCTCTGCTGCATCCATTAGTGCGGGTCAGCGGGTTTCGATTTTCAATACACCACTTTGGCCCTGACTTCAACTAGACGGGAGACCGGATGGACCCGGTTCGGTCAATCGGCTGGTCATGCCGAGCCCTTAACAAGCTTGTCTTATTTTTCTTATCACTTGATCATATCTTGTGAATTTCAGTCCCAAAGTTGTTCAGTTACAAGCTGTTAAGAAGGCGGTGGCTCATGGGTCAATCGAGTAGATAGAGTTTCGAACGGTTGTTTCGCCAGTTAACTCTGGCACGAAGCTTGCGTTCATTAAGAAATTCATCTATTTGAGTATACCACCCTTGGAACACCTGATGCTTTCTGCTGGCGATCCGCAGAGACCAAGCATTGCCCCTGTTGGCACTCCGTGGAGGGTGGGTGACAAGGGTGGTGAACCGCATTTTTCTCATCATGGCTACTGAAAAACAAATAAAAAATGGTCCAAAAAAAAGAAAAAATGACTTACCGCTTGAAGAGATGGTTGATGAAGACTTCTGGTCAAGATTTATTGTATTATCCAGCAAAGATCCTAGTAAACCAATAACTAAAATCTCTCCATTCGTTATTGAAAAAGTGATAAAAGGTTGTGCAGGAGATGTTAAGAACGTCACCAAGATGAAATCTGGTGGTCTTCTCATTGAATGCAACAAAAAACACCAATCCTTGAACTTGCTAAAACTTACAAAAATTATAGATTTAGAAATTTCGGCCTCCCCCCATAGAACATTAAACTCAAGTCAAGGAATTATTCATTATCGCGACGATGATCTCGCCGAGCTTACAGACGACGAGATCTGTACAGAATTACAACCTCAGGGTATTACAAAAGTTAAAAGATTTATTGCCAACAGACAAGGTGTTCAGGTTAAACTGAACACCTTCCTTCTAAATTTTAACTCTCCAACTGTCCCCCAATCAATCAAAATAGGTCTCCAAAATATTAAAGTCAGCGCATATATTCCCAACCCTGTGCGCTGCTTTAAATGTCAAAAGTTCGGCCACGGAAAGGGACAGTGCAGAGGTCACCAGATTTGTTTTAAGTGTGCAGAGGAAGGACATGAGGGCTTCACCTGCACTAAAACTCCAAAGTGTGCTAATTGTGGTGAAGCCCACATGTCCTCATCTAAGGACTGTCAGCACTTTAAAAAAGAAAAAGAAATTCAAAAAATAAAAACTGAAAAAAACATCCCTTACCCTGAGGCTCGTCGTCTGTATAATACAACGAATAATCCCTCGTCTCCTGCATCAACGTCATACGCCAGTGTAGCCAAACGCGTTCTCACGTCAGTTGAAACGCAGACAATTATCACCTGGCCTATTGACAAACAGGAACCTTCAAAATTAACAGTTACAACAACAGACAAAATCATTACATCTTCACGAAAATCTTCATCTTCACAAACTGCTACGTCTTCAGCACCCTCTCAAACTGCTACGTCTTCAGTACCCTCCCAATCCTCAACCAATTCTTCAAGCAGCCAAAAAAAAAATTCACAAAAAATATCAACTCCAATTTAAATTCTTCTAACTCAAATAAAAACTCGAATCAAAAAGGAGATCGTACTCCAAAACTGCTGAGGGATCCCATAAAGGTCCACAACAGGTTTGGAAGTCTAGATCATTTAGACACTACTATCTGGGGCGATCCCATGGATACACTACCCCCAGATACTGGATCTAAAAGTAGATCCCCCAGCAGAAACCGGCGGAATAGCCCCAAAAAAACTGTCAACTATTCCCCTATTCGCAGACCATAATGGGTACAATAATACAATGGAATTGTCGAGGTCTTAAGATAAATTTTCTTGAAATTACTTTATTAGTTCAAGCCTTTCTTCCTGTTGCATTTTGCCTCCAAGAATCCCACATAAAACGAAGTGATAACATATCCTTAAAAAACTACTCTATATACAGCACATATGTAGACGAGAATGATAGAGCTGCTGGCGGCTCTACCATTCTTGTAAAAGATCAAATTCTACATAGCCCTGTAGATCTCACCACTGATCTTCAGGCGGTTGCTGTTAGAATATCTTTAGACAAAACAATTACTTTATGCTCTGTGTATATCCCTCCGAATTCTTCATTAAATTTAAATCAGTTGAAACATCTTACTGATCAGCTTCCGGCCCCTTATATATTACTTGGGGACTTCAACGGACACAACCCTTTATGGGGCAGTAACACAATAAATGATAAAGGAAAAATTATTGAAGGCTTAATGAATCAGGAAGATCTGTGTATTTTTAATGATGGAACCAATACATATTTACATCCTGGGAATGGATCATATTCGGCTATTGATCTTACAATAGCAGATCCTTCTCTGCTACCTGATTTCTCATGGAAAGTCCATGACGATCTCTGTGGCAGTGATCACTTTCCCATTATATTGGAATCTTTGCACTCCTCCGTCACAGAACGAGCCGCTCGGTATAAATTTAACAGAGCCAATTGGCCTCGATTTGAACAACTCTGTATAGAGCGACTTAACTCGGATACTTTTGAAGCTATTTCTAATCCAGTTTTAAAATTCAATGAAATACTCATTTCAATTGCTGATGAAACAATTCCTAAGACCTCGACAAATCCAAAACATCCTAGTAAACCATGGTTCGATGACAGCTGTGAGGACGCTATTAAAGACCGGAAAAAAGCCGAACGACGCTTTAATAAACACCCAACTCAAAATAATCTTCACCAATTCCGAATTTTTCGAGCGAAAGCTCGCAGGGTAACGAAACAAAGACGACGCACCTCTTGGCGTAACTTTGTTTCTAAATTAAATAACCATACCCCTATGAATAAAATTTGGAACATGATTCGTAAAATTAAAGGTAAAAACAGTAAAGCAAATGTCCATCATTTAAAGGATGGACAAGACTTGTTAACATCAGAGTCAGACATATCAAATAAATTGGCCGAAACATTTGCAACACACTCCTCTGCTGAAAATTATCATCCCAATTTTCAGCGGATCAAAATTCAAAAGGAAAAATCAAAACTTAATTTCCTGTCAAAAAATTTAGAAGATTATAATAAACCTTTTTCTTTGGAAGAGCTAAAAACTTCATTGAACAAATCTCACGATACAGCATGTGGTCCAGATGACATCCATTATCAACTTCTCAAACATCTGCCACAATCTTCTCTCCAATGTCTTCTGAATCTTCTTAACAACATTTGGGAAACGGGTGACTTACCATCTATTTGGAAAATGGCCACTGTTGTGCCTATTCCAAAACCAGGAAAAGATCACTCAGAAGCGTCTAACTATCGGCCTATAGCCCTCACAAGCTGTCTTTGTAAAACCATGGAAAGGATGATTAATGATCGCCTGGTCTGGTTTTTAGAATCAAACAACCTTCTGTCAAATATCCAATGTGGATTTAGACAAGGGCGAAGTACCCTAGATCATCTGGTGCGTTTCGAAACATACATAAGAAACGCATTTGCCAAACATGAACATGTTGTGTCGATCTTTTTCGATCTAGAAAAAGCTTACGACACAACATGGAAATATGGCATTTTAAAAGATCTCTTTGATATGGGGTTGAAAGGTAGACTTCCTACCTTCATTTCAAATTTTTTGTCTGATAGAGAATTTAAAGTTCGTGTGAATTCAACTCTATCTGACCCTTTTGAACAAGAAATGGGTGTTCCTCAAGGTAGCATCCTTTCTGTTACTTTATTCAGTATTAAAATTAATAGTCTTGCTCAAGTCTTGAAAGATAATATTGATGGTTCTCTATATGTTGACGATTTTCTCATTTGTTATCGAGGAAAAAACATGAATAATATTGAACGTCAACTACAGTTATGTTTAAATAGAATAGAAAAATGGGCAATGGAGAATGGTTTTAAATTTTCCACTGCCAAAACTGTTGGCATGCATTTTTGCAACAAAAGAAAAATGCATCCAGATCCCGAACTTACATTATATAACAATCCTATAAAAATTGTGAAAGAAACTACTTTTCTTGGTTTAATATTCGATTCAAAGCTCACCTTTCTTCCCCATATCAAAATGTTAAAAAATAAATGCCTAAAGGCATTAGATATTTTAAAAGTCGTAGCCAACACCGACTGGGGTGCTGAGTGCGACGTTTTACTTAATCTATATAGATCGCTGGTTCGATCTAAATTGGATTATGGTTGTTTTATTTATGGTTCGGCTCGCAAGTCATATGTCAAAATCCTTGATACTATTCATCATCAAGGATTGCGACTATGTCTTGGAGCCTTTCGAACCACACCTATAGACAGCTTATATGTAGAAGCAGGCGAGCCTTCTTTGTATCAAAGAAGAATAAAGCTCGCTTTGCAATATGCAACCAAATTAAAGGCATATCCTGGCAACCCTGCCCACGACTGTGTTTTCAAACCTCTTTACCAAAACATTTTCGAAAAACATCCAAACAAAATTCAACCTTTTGGCATTCGAATTAATTCTCATTTAGAAAATTCAGGTATAAATTTAGATGAGATTGCTGCAATCAGGATTCCACGAAATCCCCCTTGGCTAAACCCCAAACCGGTATTTATTTTTGATTTACAAAAACATAAAAAGTCAGAAACAAACCCGTTAATAATACAACAACATTTTGCATAAATTAAATCATGTTACCCTGACTACAGTACTATTTATACAGACGGGTCAAAAGATGACGATAAAGTTGCCTCGGCCGCTGTCTTCGGAGAGCGTGTTGAGACTCGTCGTCTCCCGTCTGCCTCATCCGTATTTACTGCTGAGGCGCAAGCTATTCTTCTTGCCATGAAAATAGTAGCTTCGTCAGACGAGTGCAAATTTATTATCTGCTCAGATTCCCTCTCGTGTCTACTTGCTATTCAAAATTTCAAAATTAAAAATCATTATATTTTAAAAATAATTGAAATTTACAAATCTCTAATAGCTGTGGGAAAAGAGCTTGTGTTTTTCTGGATCCCAAGTCACGTTGGAATCCAAGGGAACACAGTCGTGGATCAGGAGGCAAAGAATGCCCTTAAGAATAAAATTATAAACTGTGATATTCCTTTTACTGATTTTAAACCAATAATTTTTAAATATATTTCTAGTTTGTGGCAGAGTGGTTGGGATCTCCAAGTTCATAATAAACTTCATGAGATCCAGCCACTACTGCACACAAGTAATTTTAAAAGTTTTAGAGGTCGCAGAGACCAAGTTGTTTTAACACGGTGTCGTCTTGGTCATACCAGGACGACACATAGTTATATTTTAAATAATGAGCCACGACCCGAATGTGTGCCATGCAACAGTCCATACACCATCAAGCATGTCTTGATGGACTGTGTGGACGTGGCCCACATTCGGGAACGTTTCTATTCTGTAGATACGTTTTTTAACTTATTTAAAACTGTCGCAGGCGACACAATTTTAAAGTTCTTGAAAGAAATTAATTTATATAGCAAAATTTAATTTCACTATTAATTGTGAAGATTGATACTTATCTGTATATATATATTCTCATATTATTGTGTGAGATCAAGTTTTAGTATAAAAGGGAGGCATGACGTACTACTAATTTAAAATACTAACAACTTAAAAATTATAATTTTCACGTCCTGAATATAGCTGAAATATTGCTTGCTGGACGTTAAACAACAAATAATCAATCAATCATTAACAATAAGTATTTCATTTATACCATTGTATATATTGTGTTGCCTACTGTCATGTTATGTATGTGTAAATATTGTAAGGAGCGGACTAGTGTCTAATCCTAATGCCTTTATGAAATAAAATTATATTAAACTAAGTCGGATTGGCAATCAATAGTTAAGAAGGGCAGTACAAAAGAGCATCTTTAAACTCTGGCCTTTGAGATATTTCGAATTATTTGTTCAAAATACTCTATTGCAATGGAAGTAATTAGGATTCCTAGGTCACAAAACAGCAAGGCTAATTATATTTCTTAAATAATCGATTTTGAACATTGTGGAACCACAACTGAGTTTTTCATTTTTATGAATGATATGTGGAGTCCATTCACGGTTGACGGGTTTGCAAACGAGTCAAACTTTAAACTAAAATGATTTAATTCGAAGTTTTAGAATATCATAACAGAAACTATCGACGCTTTTTCGCAAGACTGGAGTAATGAGAATAATTGGCTAGTACTGCCAATTTCTTTGATTATACAGGTTATTTATTGATCATATATTATCATGTAGGGCTAAAGGTACATTGATTATTCCTAAATGGTCATATGCGCCCTTCTGGACTAGAAAATTTATTAAAAATTACGAATATCGATGGTTTGTTAAAGATGTTCTGGAATTTGCAACTAGACAAAATATTTTTGTTCTGAGTATGAATAAAAATTCGATATTTGGTTCTGATGTTTTCACCTCCGAGGTGTTAACTGTGAAATTGGATGCTTCATTCGTTTTATATTTAATTATGAGTACTCTAATATATAAATATAGTAAGGCTGGCGAGGTCATTTATTGACGAGGATGCCGGTTGCATAATTCTTGTGTTTTAATTTAATTTATCATTTATTACGATTTGCAGACGTTTTCCGGACTGGATTGTGGAAGGATTTGCCTACCTGTAATATGTTATCTTGTTTTGGTGTTACATATTTGTCTTTATCACCAGAATGATGGAACGTTATAAGATAACAAAAAGATAAATATATATCCACCATAATTGACTGATAAAATTATTTATTTATCTTTACATAGCTGAAGATATTCACTACATGGTATTTAATCAGTTCATGCGGTATAAATTGTGGGTCCTGCGTAATCTGACCAGTGTTTTTAGGCGGTAAGTATAGCTGATTTTGTTCCTCAAATGCTGCGGCCCAGCGCGTAACCGGGTGGCGGATAGACCCTCTCGTTGGGGGGTTGTCAGGTCATAATACGGAAAGCCTGACCGCGGACCGTAGTGGGTAACGTGTTTGCATAGTGCCACCTCCTTGAACGATAAAGACCCCTTTTGTAGATTTTGAAAAGGAGTAGGCTCATTGTAGCCGCTACAAAAGGCTAAATTTTCCGCCCCTACCCAAAACTCCATACTTTTACAGTGGCAGTCAAAATTGTATTCCCTGTGACCCATTCCACCCCCATTTTCCGTTGATTTATTGTTTGTTAACTTGTTCCCGTCCTGAATATAGCTGAAATACTGGACGTAAAGCAGACATCCAATCAATCAATCAAATGCTGCGAGTACTTTTTCTTAATTTATTCACACAATATAGCTGGCAGCCAGTGTTAATACGCTTGTGTTCGTTGAAATAGTCATGAATTATTGCATAAAACATCGGCTTTCCAGTTAAATAATAAATTTGTATAAATCGTAAAAGGGTGAATTGTTACGCTGTGCTCTCTATACTAAGTATAGAATCCCGATAGTAGAGTGACATTGATTTTCTCCGCTTTCACGATCAAAGGCAAATTGAACAAAATAGCGATAAAGAAATGTAACAAAAAAGCGCAGAGTCCTCGGCGGCAGTTAATCTACTATTGATCACGTGAATACTGAGATTGCGGGTTCGAGTCTCACTGCGGCAGGGTATGTTATACTCTAATACTAATTACTAATATAAAAAGTAAGGGTTTAGTAAGTTATCGGGACCGTTCATCCGGCATACTGAAATCCCGTGCTGTAATCGACACGGGTCGCAACACACGGCAAGTGTAGCCTCTGTTAGTAGACTCTTACTGCAGGCTGAGGAAGCCGCGGGCTTATTCTCTTGTTCCCCGGGTCCCACACGGGGTACTTGTTTAGAAAATGCATGCATGCGAGTATTGCAGTTTATGATAATTGTGTATATTGTATTGTCCAAATAATTGTAATGATGTTTGTATTCTTTTTGATTAAATTGTTTTATGTGTATATTGATTGATTGATTGATTGATGTTTAACGTCCAGCAAGCAATATTTCAGCTATATTCAGGACGTGAAAACCATAATTTTTAAATTAGTAGAACGTCATGCCTCCTTATACTAAAACGTGATCTCATACAATAATGAGAATATACACAGATAAAAATGGTAGTTAAAACAATAAAAAATATGAAGTATCACAATTAATAGTGGAATTAAATTTTATTAAATAAATTAATTTCCTTTAAGAACTTTAAAATTGTGTCGCCTGCGACAGTTTTAAATAAATTGAAATACATATCTGCACTATAGAAACGTTCCCGAATGTGTGCCACGTCCACACAGTCCATCAAGACATGCTTAATGGTGTATGGACTGTTGCATGGCACACATTCGGGTCGTGGCTCATTGTTTAAAATATAACTATGTGTCGTCCTGGTATGACCAAGACGACATCTTGTTAAAACAACTTGGTCTCTTCGACCTCTAAAACATTTAAAATTATTTGTGTGCAGTAGTGGCTGGATCTCATGAAGTTTATTATGAACTTGGAGATCCCAACCACTCTGCCACAAATTAGAAATATATTTAAAAATTAACGGTTTAAAATCGGTAAAAGGAATACTGCAGTTAATGATGGTATCCTTTAGTGCATTTTTAGCCTCCTGATCCACGACTGTGTTTCCACGGATTCCGACATGACTGGGAATCCAGAAGAAAATAATTTCTTTTCCCAAAGCAACAAGTGATTTGTAGATTTGAATAATTTTTAAAATGTAAGGATTTTTAATTTTGAAATTTTCAATAGCCAGTAGACAAGACAGGGAATCGGAGCAGACAATAAATTTGCATTCGTCTGACGAAGCAACTATTTTCATCGCAAGAAGAATAGCTTGCGCCTCTGCTGTAAATACAGATGAGGCAGACGGAAGGCGGCGAGTTTCAACACGCTCTCCGAAGACAGCGGCCGAGGCGACTTTATCACCGTCTTTTGACCCATCTGTGTAAATAGTACTATAGTCAGGGTAACAAGATTTAATTTCTGCATAATGTTGTTGTATTAATAAATGGTTTGTGTCGGATTTTTTATGTTTTCTTAGATCATAAATAAATATCGGTTTGGGGTTTAACCACGGAGGATTATGCGGAATTTCGATTGCAGCAATTTCATCTAAATTTATACCGGAATTTTCCAAATGAGATTTAATTCGGAGGCCAAAAGGTTGAATTTTGTTTGGATGTTTTTCGAAAATGTTTTGATAAAGAGGTTTGAAAACACAGTCGTGGGCGGGGTTGCCAGGATATGCCTTTAATTTGGTTGCATATTGCAAAGCGAGCTTTATTCTTCTTTGATACAAAGAAGGCTCGCCTGCTTCTACATATAAACTTTCAACAGGTGTAGTTCTGAAAGCTCCAAGGCATAGTCGCAATCCTTGATGGTGTATAGTATCAAGGATTTTGACATATGACTTGCGAGCAGAACCATAAATAAAACAACCATAATCCAATTTAGATCGAACCAGCGATCTATATAGATTAAGTAAAACGTCGCACTCAGCACCCCAGTCGGTGTTGGCTACAACTTTTAAAATATCTAATGCCTTTAGGCATTTATTTTTTAACATTTTGATATGGGGTAGAAAGGTTAGCCTTGAATCAAATATGAGACCAAGAAAAGTAGTTTCTTTAACAATTTTTATAGGATTATTATGTAATTTTAATTCAGGGTCAGGATGCATCTTTCGTTTATTACAAAAATGCATCCCAACGGTTTTTGCAGTGGAGAATTTAAAACCATTCTCCATTGCCCATTTCTCTATTCTATTTAAACATAACTGCAGTTGACGTTCAATATTATTCATGTTTTTTCCTCGGTAACATATGAGGAAGTCGTCAACATAAAGAGAACCATCAATATTATCTTTTAAAACTTGAGCAAGGCTATTAATTTTGATACTAAATAAAGTGACAGAAAGGATGCTTCCCTGAGGAACACCCATTTCCTGTTCAAAAGGGTCAGATAAAGTAGAATTGACCCTAACTTTAAACTCTCTGTCAGATAAAAAGTTTGAAATAAAGGTAGGAAGTCTACCTTTCAACCCAATATCAAAAAGATCTTTTAAAATACCATATTTCCATGTTGTGTCATATGCTTTTTCTAAATCGAAAAAGATAGACACAACATGCTCATTTTTTGCAAAGGCGTTTCGAATATACGTTTCGAAACGTACAAGATGATCTAGGGTACTTCGCCCTTGTCTGAAACCACATTGAATATTAGAAAGTAGATTGTTGGATTCTAAAAACCAGACAAGGCGATCGTTGATCATCCTTTCCATGGTTTTACAAAGACAGCTTGTGAGGGCTATAGGCCGATAGTTTGACGCTTCCGAGTGATCTTTTCCTGGTTTTGGAATAGGCACAACAGTGGCCATTTTCCAAATAGATGGTAAGTCACCCGTTTCCCAAATGTTGTTAAGAAGATTCAAAAGGCATTGGAGAGAAGATTGTGGCAGATGTTTGAGAAGTTGATAATGGATGTCATCTGGACCACATGCTGTATCGTGAGATTTGTTCAAAGAGGTTTTTAGCTCTTCCAAAGAAAACGGTGTATTGTAATCTTCTAGATTTTTTGACTGGAAATTAAGTTTTGATTTTTCTTTTTGAGTTTTGATACGCTGAAAATCGGGATGATAATTTTCAGCGGACGAGTGTTTTGCAAATGTTTCGGCCAATTTGTTAGATATTTCCGACTCTGATGTTAACAAGTCTTGTCCATCCTTTAAATGATGGACATTTGCTTTACTGTTTTTACCTTTAATTTTACGAATCATGTTCCAAATTTTATTCATGGGGGTATGGTTATTCAATTTAGAAACAAAGTTACGCCAAGAAGTGCGTCGTCTTTGTTTCGTTACCCTGCGAGCTTTCGCTCGAAAAATTCGGAAATGGTTAAGATTATTTTGAGTTGGGTGTTTATTAAAGCGTCGTTCGGCTTTTTTCCGGTCTTTAATAGCGTCCTCACAGCTGTCATCGAACCATGGTTTACTAGGATGTTTTGGATTTGTCGAGGTCTTAGGAATTGTTTCATCAGCAATTGAAATAATTGTTTCATTGAATTTTAAAATTGGATCAGAAACAGCTTCAAAAGTATCCGAGTTAAGTCGCTCTATACAGAGTTGTTCAAATAGAGGCCAATTGGCCTTGCCAAATTTATACCGAGCGACTCGTTCTGTGTGTGAAGAGTGTAAAGATTCCAAGATAATGGGAAAATGATCACTGCCACAGAGATCGTCATGGACTTTCCATGAGAAATCGGGCAACAGAGAAGGATCTGCTATTGTAAGATCAATAGCCGAATATGATCCATTCCCAGGATGTAAATATGTATTGGTTCCATCATTAAAAATACACAGATCTTCCTGATTCATTAAGCCTTCAATAATTTTACCTTTTTCGTTTATTGTGTTACTACCCCATAGAGGGTTGTGTGCGTTGAAGTCCCCAAATAATATATAAGGGGCCGGTAGCTGATCAGTAAGATGTTTCAACTGATTTAAATTTAATGAAGAATTCGGAGGGATATACACAGAGCATAAAGTAATTGTTTTGTCTAAAGATATTCTAACAGCAACCGCCTGAAGATCAGTGTTGAGATCTACAGGGCTATGTAGAATTTGATCTTTTACAAGAATGGTAGAGCCGCCAGCAGCTCTATCATTCTCGTCTACGTATGTGCTGTATATAGAGTAGTTTTTTAAGGATATGTTATCACTTCGTTTTATGTGGGATTCTTGGAGGCAAAATGCAACAGGAAGAAAGGCTTGAACTAATAAAGTAATTTCAAGAAAATTTATCTTAAGACCTCGACAATTCCATTGTATTATTGTACCCATTATGGTCTGCGAATAGGGGAATAGTTGACAGTTTTTTTGGGGCTATTCCGCCGGTTTCTGCTGGGGGATCTACTTTTAGATCCAGTATCTGGGGGTAGTGTATCCATGGGATCGCCCCAGATAGTAGTGTCTAGATGATCTAGACTTCCAAACCTGTTGTGGACCTTTATGGGATCCCTCAGCAGTTTTGGAGTACGATCTCCTTTTTGATTCGAGTTTTTATTTGAGTTAGAAGAATTTAAATTGGAGTTGATATTTTTTGAATTTTTTTTTTTGGCTGCTTGAAGAATTGGTTGAGGATTGAGAGGGTACTGAAGACGTAGCAGTTTGAGAGGGTGCTGAAGACGTAGCAGTTTGTGAAGATGAAGATTTTCGTGAAGATGTAATGATTTTGTCTGTTGTTGTAACTGTTAATTTTGAAGGTTCCTGTTTGTCAATAGGCCAGGTGATAATTGTCTGCGTTTCAACTGACGTGAGAACGCGTTTGGCTACACTGGCGTATGACGTTGATGCAGGAGATGAGAGATTATTCGTTGTATTATACAGACGACGAGCCTCAGGGTAAGGGATGTTTTTTTCAGTTTTTATTTTTTGAATTTCTTTTTCTTTTTTAAAGTGCTGACAGTCCTTAGATGAGGACATGTGGGCTTCACCACAATTAGCACACTTTGGAGTTTTAGTGCAGGTGAAGCCCTCATGTCCTTCCTCTGCACACTTAAAACAAATCTGGTGACCTCTGCACTGTCCCTTTCCGTGGCCGAACTTTTGACATTTAAAGCAGCGCACAGGATTGGGAATATATGCGCTGACTTTAATATTTTGGAGACCTATTTTGATTGATTGGGGGACAGTTGGAGAGTTAAAATTTAGAAGGAAGGTGTTCAGTTTAACCTGAACACCTTGTCTGTTGGCAATAAATCTTTTAACTTTTGTAATACCCTGAGGTTGTAATTCTGTACAGATCTCGTCGTCTGTAAGCTCGGCGAGATCATCGTCGCGATAATGAATAATTCCTTGACTTGAGTTTAATGTTCTATGGGGGGAGGCCGAAATTTCTAAATCTATAATTTTTGTAAGTTTTAGCAAGTTCAAGGATTGGTGTTTTTTGTTGCATTCAATGAGAAGACCACCAGATTTCATCTTGGTGACGTTCTTAACATCTCCTGCACAACCTTTTATCACTTTTTCAATAACGAATGGAGAGATTTTAGTTATTGGTTTACTAGGATCTTTGCTGGATAATACAATAAATCTTGACCAGAAGTCTTCATCAACCATTTCTTCAAGCGGTAAGTCATTTTTTCTTTTTTTTGGACCATTTTTTATTTGTTTTTCAGTAGCCATGATGAGAAAAATACGGTTCACCACCCTTGTCACCCACCCTCCACGGAGTGCCAACAGGGGCGATGCTTGGTCTCTGCGGATCACCAGCAGAAAGCATCAGGTGTTCCAAGGGTGGTATACTCAAATAGATGAATTTCTTAATGAACGCAAGCTTCGTGCCAGAGTTAACTGGCGAAACAACCGTTCGAAACTCTATCTACTCGATTGACCCATGAGCCACCGCCTTCTTAACAGCTTGTAACTGAACAACTTTGAGACTGAAATTCACAAGATATGATCAAGTGATAAGAAAAATAAGACAAGCTTGTTAAGGGCTCGGCATGACCAGCCGATTGACCGAACCGGGTCCATCCGGTCTCCCGTCTAGTTGAAGTCAGGGCCAAAGTGGTGTATTGACGATCGAAACCCGCTGACCCGCACTAATGGATGCAGCAGAGAGTGATCTCTCAACCACCAGGATCCCTTCCTCCACCATCACGGGTTGCAACACACGGCAAACATGTCGCCTCTATAAAGCTGAGGAAGCTTTGCCCTTCAGCCACCGCCTTCTTTGCAAATCCTATAAGGAAGCCGTCTATCATTTCATGGAGCAGTTTGAAGGAAAATAATGTAATAGAGTAGCTTAAATGATAAGGATTCACAAAGGGCAAGACGTGACATGCCGATTCATCGAAGTCAGGGCTAACTCGATTTCCCGTCTAGAAAAAGTAAGGGTTCAGTAAGTTATCGGGACCGTTTACCCGGCCTACTGAAATCCCGTCCTGTAATCGACACGGGTCGCAACACACGGCAAGTGTTGCCTCTGTTAGCAGACTCTTACTGCAGGCTGAGGAAGCCGTGGGCCTATTCTCCTGTGCCCCGGGGCCCACACGGGGTGTTTTATGTGTATAAAACAGAATAATTGTATCAAATTTATTCCATTTATTATAGCCCCGTGCGGGATCCGGGTGGCTAAAAGAATAGACCGCAGTCGCGCTAGCTTGTCGTAAAAGGCGACTTAATAGCGCCCAGTACCCTGACCGGCGTGTCAGGTCGGTTTGCCTAAAGACCGACTGGGATGTGTGCCCCAGGTGGTTGAATGGGGTACCCCTGGCAAGCTGGGTTTGTCAGGCCATAATACGGAAAACCTGACCGCAAACCATATTGGTGCACCGTGTTGGGAAAAATGCCACGTTCCTCGCACGTTAAAGAACGCTGCTGTAGTATTCGCTATGAGTAGGGATTTCGATCCCGCTACAGGAGGCTAAATTGCCCGACCCTATCCATCCTCCCATTTGCCAGTGGCAATCTAAAATCCGTTACCCCTATTTTTCCTTGTGTCCCATCCCATTTTCATTCATCATCATTTCATGTTCATTTTATCATCCATTTCATGTTCATCGCCTGAATATAGCTGAAATATTGCTGCTCGGGCGTTAAACACCATTAATCAATCAATCAATCATGTTCATTTTATCATCCATTTCATGTTCATCGCCTGAATATAGCTGAAATATTGCTGCTCGGGCGTTAAACACCATTTAATCAATCCATTTATTATATTTTGTTATTTCCTTTAAATACTCAACAGCTGTGCAACATTGTTCATTTCGTATAACCTAACTTGGTATTTCATCACGTGACTGATTGTTGTGGTCATTAGTATTGATGACGTTGACAACACATGGATTCTTCCGCAAAAAAGTGACGACACTAAAAATTGTGGATTGCAAATAGTATTTTACTACTTGTAAAATATTGTTTTTGTTATTTCTTTTTATAGTATTGAATTTAAAATATTAATTGATGGTTAGATTATTGGATATAGATGACTTTGGGTGGGTTTACGCTGAACATTGGTCCTATATTTTAGGGTGAAGAACGATTAAATATTGAAATTAATTAATGCAATAAATGTTTTCCTTTTGATAACTCCACAAGTAGCAGTATTTATCTTTATTGCAATGAAAATTATACCTATCGCTAACGGGGCCTTGGTGACCGAGTGATCAAGGTAGTTCGTCTACTATTGATCACGTGGTCTGTCAACACTGAGATTGCGGGTTCGATTCGCACTGCAAGCAGGGTGTATTCGACTCCAATCTTAATTGACAAGGATTGCCAGTTTTCCTACCGCAGGTCGATCGGGGTTTTCTCCGGGTACTCCGGCTTCCTCCCCCAATAAAAACTGGACGCCATGAAATAGATGACAAATTGCTGAAATTGGCGTTAAACACCATCAACCAAACAAACAAATATCTATCGCTAAGACATTAACCCTTTCACTGCCAAAAATTTGAATCGGCTAAAACGACGTTATCTTTATGACGTCACCAAATAATAACGTTTGATTACCAGTTGCCAAACTGAACCACTAATAGAACGTGGTTATTTGTGTACCCAAAATCTCTTAAACGACTGGGTCGATTGTGTTGATACTTGGTGGGTTTATTAACATTTGAGCATCTTTCATAATACGTCATAGTAAAAATCTGATCAGCTAGTCCACAGCACATATATTGAGCTTTATTGTTAAGCTATAATTTATATGCGCAATATCAACAAAATTTAATTAATCAATTATACTTAAAAATACTCGGTTATACTCAATTCTAATATGCAGCCTATTACCGTCAACTACTATATTACCCGATATATCCATTCAATACATGAGTCATAAGAACTAGCGTCTAAAAAGTGTCATAAGCCCTATTTTTGCAGTACCTATATTTTTTTGTGGAATATCTTTCCGAAACATTATGTGAAACCATGCATAACAACAATAATCAGCAAAAATTATCCCGAAGTAAGGTTTATAGGGCCATCTAAAATTTAAAAAATTCAATGTTAAAAATAGCATATTGTTTATAACTAAACTTAATATATATGTGTATATTTAAACTTTAGGGTGACTTTATGTTTTCATTACGTTAATTTGTTATTATATTTACAAAAAAAATTAACAAATTATATTTGATGGATTTAAAATTATAAATACATTTCATCACCTGTCTATATAGTCCGTGTAAAAAGGGCGCAAAATTGATATTCTTTTTCAAAGCGATTGCTACAAAAAAAACCTTTGGATACCAAATCTTATTTTATTTTTCAAACGTATGCGTTTTAATGCAACTGTTGACCAAATTCTACACAATTCTAGCTGATGGAAATTATACTTTAAAGTATAAAAAAACAATTTCAATTTTTTTTATTTCCAACTATTCCTTCAAGTCATTTTGGATTGTTTTTACTTCTTGTTATGCTCACTGGGTTTGTGAACAAGATCTTGTTATTTTAATTGTCAAGTAAATATGAAAACTTAATGAACGTTAATATAATTTATTTGACAGCCGCACGAGTTGCCAAATATCAATATAAAGAAATGATAAATATCAACAGTTATTATTTAACAATGAATTGAAATAGGATTGTGACAAAGTCGGGACTATGTGTGCGATAATTTACCTTTCTCAAGTAGTAATCGTAATTCAAATCCTAAACGAACTATAAATTCCAAGTATTTATAGAACAAATCACACTACGCATGAGCGGTTCAAAATAGTTCCGGAAAAGATCGCCAAAACAAAGTTAGAAAGTGAAAATAGAATGTTTCATGACAGAATTACTTAGTTTCAGAACGCTGAACAGTATTAAAATACACGAAAAGTGTGGCCAAATTCAAGGAACAAAAGAGAAAATGTGATATTCTTTGCTGAAGATTGCTTGCAAAGAGTTTTTTAAACTACATGCGTCTTACAAATGATCATTGAGGACGGGGTCGAAATTTCGTCCTCTATAAACAGACAAATTCAGACTATCCAGATGCTGACTCGCACAGCATCTAAAAACGAAGCCAATTTTGAGGAGTTTTTTTTATGGAATGCACTGTTTCACGACATTTTGTCATTTACTTGTATCAATTGTGTCATTAACTCAAGGTTCTTGCTTTGCTATTAAATATTAGCAAAATTGTTTGTTAATGTAATGGTCGCAATCTTGAAACCTTGTTCATCGGCAGTGTATTGAAAAGATGCAAACCCAATAAAAAAGAAAATATAAAAGCAAACTATACAGATTTTGCATAGACAAAGATATATACCAAATCTAATTATGACGAGCAAATTAATTTTCTTTTTGCAAAATTAGTATTTCTTAAAATAAGCAACATTTTTCATTTCAACGTTCCTACACTTATCGATTATTATTTTTTGAAGAAAAAAAACAATTCGTCAGAAAGAATATTGTCAATTCAGATACAGGTATGATCATAAAATTTATTTTATCTATTTTACTGCTTTTATTTAGGTGTAGAATAAAAATCCAATCTGTCATGTTTGGTCTGAAACGTGGAGATTATGAAACCTATTTCTCGACATTTTTTTTCGACTACTTAGAGGCTTACATGTAGATAGCAGTATTCCAGTATTTCTTTATAGATGACCTCAGTACTAGCCATAATGTCATGTTAAATGTATTGCAAGGTCGGTTTTGTTTCCTGTACGAACCTTGGTTCTTGTGTATGGTAGTATTTCTGAAGTTGTTATTGTTTGTCTTTATAAAGTACAACGATTAGCGAGGGTGTGGGGTGCAGCATACTAAATAAAACTTAGAAAAAGGAAATTGAGATCCAAACGAGAAAAGATCAATAATAAAGTTTTATTATTTTCGTCAACAGCGCTATTTAAAACACTTTGTATATATATATTGTTTTATGGTAAAATGCTTCCTCAAAGCAACAAGTACTACTTTCGCTTATTTGCCGTTGTTGTTAAGAAAACGGAGGAATGAAACCATGAAAATAAGGAACTCGTCTCTTCAATCTGCCTCATTAAATATAATCCTTTAGACTTAACAAGGGAAGTAAAAAATCAAGAATTTTATGTACTGATGGTTCTTCTTACAATTTTCTTCAGCAAACTGAGGGTGAAAGGAAAACAAAAATAGGCCATTGGCTCTGCATTTTCATTTAGCATGTGAACAACTTGTATCCTCGAAAAATAGGCGGTTTCGAAGGTAATGCTCTCATCCAAACAAAAGCTAAATTGCCCATTGTTTCCCAAATATCCAGATGACGTCTATTTGACGTCATCTTGCGGGCTATGACGTCATATACCAAGTCCAAAACTTGCCCAATTGATATACACAGCAATACCACGCAAATAATTTACATTAACTATAAATACTACTATGAAACATATTTTAATGAATATCGGCCAAATCGGCCCTCTGGCAGTGAAAGGTAACGTCAATCGGCGAAATCGGCCCTCTGGCAGTGAAAGGTAACGTAAATCGGCCAGTTGGCAGTATAAGGGTTAAATGCCTTCTACCAGTCACGAAATCATAATTTTACGTCTCTACTAGAAGGTATCGTAGCATAACATTACCGGGACAAAAGGACGGCCAAAGATTTCGATTCCTACAAAATGTTTTAAAAGGAGAGACTGTTAAGTTAAATTATTATGTTTGTTAATTCAACAGACTTGTGTTCTCTTTCCCCTAAAACAGTGCGTATATAAAATGAGAAGGGACATAATTTTATCAAAAAATTTCCTTTAGATTTAGCATTCATCATTCAGTGCGGGCGGTGGCTGTTAAGAAAACCGACCGAACAACAATAGCCAAAAGTCACAAAGTTACAAATCCGGATAAAGACAAACATACACAACGCAAAACCAAACCACAAAAACAGAAAGAGAGTAATCCGAACCTATAAAAAGCATGGGTGCACTCAGGCGCTACGGACGAGTAAGCAGTGCCTGCCTTTAATTAGACACCCGTCGAGTTACTGTCACGTCTAGGGAAAAGTCACAACCAGGAATAGGAAACACTATAATTATATGAGTCAGCGAAAATGTCAGATGGTATTTGAGACCATAGAACTTAAGGAGAGATAACATCAGCCTAGGTACAACAAACCATTGTTTGAGTTGTTTAGCAGTCAGCTTTGATCGGTCTAAAAAATCGGAATGTTGTGAAATGTACATACCATACGCTAGAGCTGTTGGAATGTTGCTGTCGATGAACGAGAAGTTGACAATTGGAACGTTAAAGTCATCACATTGGTCGTAGAGTCTAGTTTGTTGTTTTCCTGGGTATATTTCTAGAAGTAGGTCTAAGTAAGAGGCTGACCTTATTGTATTAGTGGTGTCTTTAATTTCAAGCCCGCTAGGGTAAATTGAAAGTAAATAGTCACCATAGTTAGCATTGGTGAGGGACAAAAATCATCAATATAGCGAAATGTTATATCAAAGGCCTTTTCTTTCTTCTTCAACAAGCCTTCTAGGAACTCAGCCTTATAAAAGTACATAAACAGGTCGGCGAGGAGAGGAACACAACTAGTACCCTTTGGAATATCAACAGTCGGTTGAAAAAATCTCCTACAACCATGACGAATATGTTGTCAAACAGACAATCTAACATGACAGATTTGGTCTTCAGTATATTTAGTATTAGTTGTAGAATCAATGATGAAGAAGTAAGTCTTGTCATGAGTAATTACCAGGTATTTATATCGTCTCTTTCCGTTTGTAATATAAACCGTACGCTTCAATATATATGAAAGTGGCGTTAAGCACCATTAAAAAAACAAGCATATATAAAGTTTAAACATTTGGCTTGTGAGTGAAATGCCATAGCATCTACAGTTGTGCATCCAAATCAGAATTAGTAGTAAACGTACGTGTCTGTTAGACCAATAAATAGTATTCTACTTATATCTACAGATAGATATTGGTATGCAAATAAAACACGCTCCATGGCAGATTTAATTGTAACGAAGTACATAGAATGTATCGGCACTAAATCTGACACAGCAATATTGGATAAAGAAGCAGTATGACAAAAGACTTGTGATAGTAAGATTTATGTCTTAACATATTCTTGAGCAGCGAATGTTCTTATAAATTTTGAACATTATAGAATGTATGCAATGAAGAGGAAATCTGTCAAGTTATTTTGTTGTTTGTTTGTTTGTTTGATGGTGTTTTAACGCCACTTTCAGCAATTTTTTCAGCTATATCATGGCGTCCAGTTTTTATAGGGGGAGGAAGCCGGAGTAACCGGAAAAAATCCCCGACCTGCGGTAGGAAAACTGGCAATCCTTGTCAATTCAAGTTATTTTAATAGGCAACATATGTCATGCTGAAATAACGTATGGTTTAAGAAGAGGCGTTCCAGTTTCTCACAAATTGTGTCCTCGTTGACTTTCTTTTTACGTGTATGACGCCGCTTATCGAAGTTGTTATAAAACAACCTTAAAGGTTCGTTCAAATGTTTAATTTCACCTAACACTTTATAGTTGGCATCTTGTCCCTAAAAAATCAATATGTTGGGTGACTATTTACGCCGAGCGAGCAGTATTACAGCTGAATTCAGAACAACAACAGGTTGACAAAAAATAATTCAGCATGAAAACGGATTGAGTATAGGGATTATAACTTTGAATACCACTGAAAAAGTAAGGAGAATTGTGTACAGACGAATAGTTAAGCCATTTGTAGCGGCTACAATTAACCTACTCTTTTTTAAATATAAAAGGTGTTTTTGTTGTGCAGTGAGCGTGGCTCTCTCCAACACGCCACTCACTACGGTCGCGACCAGGCTTTCCGTATTTGTTTGTTTGGTGGTGTTTAACGCCACTTTCAGCAATTTTTCAGCTATATCATGGCGTCCAGATTTTATTGAGGGAGGAATCCGCAGTACCTGGAGAAAACCCCCGACCTGCGGTAAGAAAACTGGCAATCCTTGTCAATTAAGATTGGAGTCGAGTACACCCTACCTCCAGTGAGAATCGAACCCGCAATCTCAGTGTTGACAGACCACGTGATCAATAGTAGACGAACTACCTTAACCACTCGGCCAGCGAGGCCACCTTTCCGTATATGGTTCTGACAACTCACAACAAAGGGGTCTCCCCTATTCGCCACGTATTTTGATGAGTTTTAAATTATTAATTAAATTATTGTGCAAAATCATATAGCAAACGTAACAAAGTACTGAACTTAAGCATATCCAAGGTATTTAATTGTATATAGAGGAATATTTTGTGTAGAGATGAGGTCATTTCTGCTTTATTTGAGACTTAAAAGACAGTTTGCACAGTATATTAGTACGCACTAAATACCTTAATTATGCACTAATTTTTCATTTGCTTCTGTACTAATGAGCAACACACATATACCATGTCTTGCACTAGGTCTGTACGTTTATTTATACACTAAACGGAGATCAAGATTTAAAATATATTTATTTGATTAGAAATGTCCACAATGTTTTATATGACGACTGTATTTGGACGTCGGGACATTCTACCCTGTATTATGATTCCACACACGTTACAACTGGAAGTCTCAATTCGACATGTGCGGCAAAGGCTATGACCACATGGTATTAAATCATCCGTGGCAGGACAAGTTTTACATTGGTTACATACTGCACCTGCAATAAAGGTTTAAAGGTATGGCTTAATAAATATAGTGTAATACAAATCTGAAAATGTTTTTGACTCTAATGTGTTTGCTTATGTGTCAAGATTTAACAGCGTAAATACACATTCACTCGCCTGCACTGTTTTATGACTGATAAAAAATCGCTGACTAATAGTGACGTTTATATTTAAATTCATTATTAAATGATAAAATATTTGAGTCTGATCGTTTAAAACTATTATATCTTATTATCACTCATTATATACATTTATTAGACTGACCATCATATTTGTAATATCTAAACAAAACAAAGCATAAATATAACCGTGGTTGTATGACCATTGAATATTTAATAATTTTGGATTATACTATGCCGATGAGGGGGATATGGAAAAGTATTGTGACACACCAAGCGCTTTTTACTCATTAGTCATGTTAAAAGAATTGCGAAATGTCTTATGAAATGTCTCCTGGTTATAAGTAATATTATATTTTTCTACGCAAATAATCATTTGTATTTAAAACATTATTTAAACATTTTCAAGTTTTAAGTTACATATGTATCGTTCAATCCGTTGATATCGTTGTCAGGAAACCAAAAACATATATCAAGGATAAATCAGACCGTTACGTAACTGTCAGTCAGCGGTTGAGTGTATAGCATAAAGAGGTCGTTTCTGCTGCGCTTCTGCTCAACTCAAATAGACAAAATGTTCATCGCTATCAAACATATTTGAGCAACAGACACAAGGCCTGCCAACATGGTTAAGAGTCGTCCTTCTGTTTGTGTCTTCAACTGCTTCCTTCTGAGTTCCAACGTCAACATTTTTCAATGGCAAAACGGAGACTAAGTTTTTGTTATTTACCGCTCTTTGCATTTAAATAACCTAACCCTGTGTTAGTGTCGAACCTTACGCTTGATAATTCATTTTTAAATATCTACCGACAATGAAAGCGAATAGATAAATCATCACATTTGAGGGTTCTGTCTTGATTAGTCCGATACGAGCTTATGCAACAGTGTGCAGTGTAATCGATACAAAGAACGCGATTACCTTAAAGCCTTCAAGTTTGGACAGAAGCAGTAGATGATATATTGTTGTTCATCGTTTAAAGTAACTTCCACTAAATATATCGTTGGCAAGATTACTATTATTAATGACGATGTTCACGATGCTACTACCCTTTGTGTAGCCGTATATGTTCAGAGTCAGAGGGAACCAACTCATATATGGATCCACCGATTATTGGAGGGCGTTGTTGTCCGAATGAATGTTGGTGAAAGATTAGTGCATTTCCAGGTGCTACAGAGCCATGTCATAACATTTTTGATCTTTGAATTTCGTCGACTATATGTTCCAATGACACGATGAAAGAGAATATATGCTTAAGGGGGGTGTTTTCGATGAATCACTGTAACAACATTTCATCAATTAAATAATTAAAATACGACGTTCATCCTCTGTCCACTGATACCTCACATTGATGACAAACATGCGGTGAAGATCTATGGCGCTATTTCTGTCAATGCGTTGGCCAATTATTTATCAAAACAACGCATTTATCTTCTGTGCATAAGATTTTAATGATTCTTTCAGTTATGAAACGGCTGGTACGTTGCCCTGATATTGACCACAGACTTTTCAGGTATTACGAAGAAGTTGCACAAATGTCAATTATCAAGCAAGGCGGCGTTATTAGTGGGATCGTTGAACTTAACAGTCTGGAAGACTATAATGATCTTTCTTGGTTTCTTTAATAGAGTTAATCACGGTGTAAATGAATGTTTTGAAGTTCGGATATAAATTGCACCGTCTCAAACGGAAGTTACAATACGCTTGATGAGCCTCACTACTGGCTATAAAAATGACTGTGAATACCAATTGCAGCCATTTTCCGTCACTGACTGAGATTGACTTCAAAATTGTCTGTTAAAGACTGCAAACGTTGTGTCGGAAACTAATTTTTACTGTGACAGTCATTTTATGTCGGTCAAAAGCACATATGGTGTCTGTCACATACAGTTTGTCACAGAAAATATTCCGTTGTATCTGGCAAAAGCGACTGTCACAACGCCTTGTAATTATTATTTTTATTACACAGGGCGATTTATTACGTGAAAATGTTTGGAATTCAACAAAAAAGTATCTATTTGAAAATTTTGAAAACATTTTACAATAATATTTTCTGCAAACAAAGTTTAAAAAATATGACATGCCTAATTCATTAAGTTATGTAGAAAATTATGTTACAATTTTAGTTATTATAATTATTTTCAGCTATTTTAATTATAAAAAAAGTAATAAAGTTGTTGATGTCCACGGGACGCTTGCTATTTAAAGGACACATGTTGTTAATTATGTTACAGGTAATCCAGCATCACTGATCGAAGTACACGTGTATTACACATTGGGCGGCAACATTCGCTATTTTTCGCCATTACAGACCAAGGATTGATATTGTGTAATTGTATGCTGTAATAAACACATTTACAGTTATAGTATAGTAAGTCTTGTCAGTAAACTTCACCCCCTTATTTGTTCTACAGACAAACACTAAATTTTAAAGGTGTTTATTTTTAGTTGTCTACCTTAACTCTAAAATCATACCATAGAAAGGCAAAAAACCACAAAACAAGTAACAGGCACACTTTATCGAATGTAAATGAATCAAGTGCGCCATTTCGTACAATCTTACAAAATGAACATTGATTTGGGAAAATCATTCGATATATGTTCGGATAGCAGTTGTAAGTATAGTATATATTATATAGAAATGTAACTGTGTTTGGCAATTTCGGTGTTTCCGTAAAAAGAAAGCGAAAATTTTAGGCAACATACTTTCAGACTTCATGGTTGCTAAACAAATGCACAAATCACCTCCTTTGCAAAAGCTTTTCACAAATGCTGTACGATTTTATTTGCAAATTTACGTGCTAACATAAGTTAATACATCGTACGTACATCGGAAATTTATCGTTCGTGTGTCGTTCGTACATCATTATTATATGGTTAAATGTAAATCGTTTTTCTATCGTAGAACGTATGTATTTAAATAATACGTAAAATCGGCACTAATTTTCTAAAATCGGGATTATTAATACTTCATAACTGTACTCATGTAAAAAGGTTATTAATAACTTTCTTCGCTCGGCTCGCAGGGCAATACGGAAAGTCGTATTACCCGATAAGATCTCCCCTTCGGTCTTCATGCATTTGTTAGACTGTCCACTATATGGACTGTTATGCGGGTGACGCCCTTCGAACGCTCCCAATTCGGTCCCAGGAAAAACTAAAAGATGTGATATAGACGAAAATTGAAGTGAAGAAATTATTTCAGCAAGTAACAGAATAATTTGTTAAAACTGCAATGAACAAATACCTAAGTAGAAATAATTGTGTCAAGAACGTGTAAAACTTTTTAAAAGTATTTTTATTTTTTTATTTTTTTGGAAGTAATTATTTCATTTTCTAATTAAACTATACGATTTGCTTTAAAGCTAGATTAGATTAGATTAGAGACAAGATGGCGTCCGGGTTAAAAGGTTTCCTCCTGGTTCTACAAACTTACATCATTTTACTACAGCTATGCGGTTTGAATAACATAAATATTGGAAGAATAGATCAAAGATGTGAAGACCTAGGGTATTACAAACACTATGAGTATTTTGCAGAAAAAAAAGAACTTTACTGCATGAGTTTACTTTTTCCAACAACGGGTTTTCAAAATAACCGCCAAAACACAACAATAACAGTTAGACATTCTGTCCCGTATACTAATCTTAAGAGGATTTTCCTATGTTTACTACTTAGCGGAGACAATGCGTTAAACCCAGGGCCTGTAAAATTCCCTTGTGGTATTTGTGGTAAACCTGTTCTGAGCAACCAAAGAGCTATTCTTTGTGACAAGTGCGAACTTTGGTATCATATAAAATGTATCGACATGAAAGTAGACGAATACGATCGCCTATCCAATTGTGACGATGAATGGCAATGTTGTAAATGCTTCATTAGTGAAGAAGACGACCAAGACGAAACCATCGCGTCAACTGAACCCAGCGAAACATCACTCGGAGACAACATCTTCTCCGCCTCAGTACCGGATTTTAACGCAGATACATCAACATCCGGAAACTCTGAAACGCCAACAGATGTATTTCAGGAGATCATCACGGTAAAAAAGCAAGACCATCAGAAACTCATATGTGCGTATCTAAACATAGTCTCAGAAACAAAATTGGCAGCATCAAGAACTCCTGCATAAGAACTTTGTAGACATACCTTTTTTTAGCTGAAACCAAAATTGATAACACCTTCCCTGATAACCTGTTTTCGGCAGACAATTACACCATGTATAGAGCAGACACAAACTCTCCTGGAGGCGGTATTATAGCTTACCTGAGATCAAGTCTGGCAGTTGATATAAAACCAGATATCAGCTTTAAAAACATTGAATCAATTACTATTGAAATAAAAACTGATGCAGAAAAAATTTGTTTTTCAGGTGTTTACAAGCCACCATCAATGTCTAACAGCATATTTAGACTGATTTTACTAATACCTGTGACACTTTACTGACACGGTATGATAACTTATGTATATTAGGCGATTTAAATTTTGATATGCTTGATAAGGATAAATCAAATATTTTAACAGATATTTGTGATATGTATGATATTGAAAATTATATTAAGGCTCCAACCTGTTACAAAGGTAATTCGAAACCAAGTCTTTTAGATGTTATTTTAACAAATAATAATCTAGTCAAAAAAACATTAAATTTTAGCACTGGCCTTAGCGATTTTCATAACTGCATAGCTGTACAAGTAAATTGCAATGTAGAACCCCACAAATCTCAGTACAAATATTGTAGAAGTTTTAAAAATTTTAATGCTCAGTCTTTTACGCAAGATCTCGCACAGATTGATTTTAATAATTTTGTTAATAATAAGATATAAACCAGGCATATGCAGGTTTTAGTAGTAAATTTTTAGAAGTCGTAAACAAGCATGCACCTTTTAAGGAAAGAAAAGTCTTAACAAAGCAAGTGCCATATATGAATGCAGACTTACGAAGAGCAATATATAAGAAAAAAATGCTTTTTCACAAATATCAAAAATTTAGAACATCTGATAACTGGAAAAATTACATCTGTCAAAGACATTTTGTTACCAAACTTAAAAGAAAATCTTTAAATCAATACTTTATAGAAAGATGTGTAGGGGGACCAAAGTCTAAAGACTTTTGGCCAACAATTAAACCTTTCCTGTCAAACAAGGGTAGCTATCATAAGAAGGATATTATTTTGCTCGAAAGTGACACCCTAGTTACTGAACAAGAGAAAATCTGTGAAATATTTAACAACTATTATATAGATGTAGCAAAAGATATAGGTGACCCAAATATTGTAATTGATGATACACATCCCAGTATTTTATCAATTGATGAAACAATGAAATGTAAATTTGATGATATAAGTAAACTGCAGTTTGAGTCGGTAGATATAAAATTTGTACAAAAGCACATTAGGGTACAAATAGGACAGTGTACTAGCTCGTATCAGAATATTTTAAAAGGTGTGCCACAAGGGTCAATACGTGGGCCTGTATTATTTAACATATTTTTAAATGATATTTTTAGTTTTGTTAAATACTCTACTCTGTATAATTATGCAGATGACAACACTGTGGTTCGTGCTGACGAAAATTTATCTGTCTTGAAAAGTACACTTGAGTTCGATAGTATAGCACTCATCAAATGGTTTAGTCTAAATAAAATGAAAGCAAATCCAGATAAGTTTCAACCAATTGCTAGAGGTAAAAAAATCTAACAATTGTAATCTTACATTTGATTTAAATGGTACAATTATAGAAGCTGAAAAAGAAGTTAAATTGCTTGGTGTCACAATTGATTTCATGTTAGATTTTAACTCTCACATTACAAATATATGCAAGAAGGCAGCTCGACAATTAAATGTTCTTAGGCGAATAGGTCACCACTTAAATCGACTAAGCAAAATGACAATCTATTACTCCTTTATAATGTCCAACTTCAGCTATTGCCCTCTTACTTGGCATTTTTGTTCTGAAACCAATACTACAAAAATTGAAAAACTGCAAGAGAGAGCTCTACGATTTGTATACAATGATAAATCTAGCTCATATGAAAAGTTACTTGAAAAATCTCTTCTACCATCTTTAAAAATTAGACGCTTAAGAACTATAGCTATTGAAACTTTTAAAATTATTAAAAAAGAAAGCCCGGTATTTTTACAAGATCTCATTGTTATAAAAAATAATTCTTATAACTTCAGATATACAAACACAGCAGACATTCCTCATGTGAAAACCACCAGGTACGGCGTAAAAACTTTCAGGTACGCAGCCCCTAAGATCTGGAATAGCCTCCCTCAAGAATTAAGAGATATTACAAATCTTAATCAGTTCAAAATCCTTATTAATACCTGGACTGGACCTTCATGTACATGTATTATTTTCAGATCTTAGGGACCTAGTGCCAGAGATACACTGCTAAAGATTTATATTTTAAGCCTTGCTTTTTACTTGCTTTTATTTTAGATTATTGCTTTTTACCCTACTAGTGCTTTGAACTGGTGTTATGCTCATGAACTTTTACTTATTGTTGTATTTAAATGCATGATCATTTTAAATATTTTGTCTGTAATATGCATTGCTCTTGCTTATGCTTGCTGTGCTTTTAGCTCTAACATTTGCTTTAGCTTTTCGTATAAATATGTATGTGCCTGTCTTATATTAGATTATATAATCCTGTCTTAACATGCTCTGTATGTCTTACTATTAATATGCGTCTTGATGTTTTTGTTTATTTATTTTATTGTATTGTCGGTATAAAAGCTCATGAGAGCTTATGTTTATTGTTATGTATGTTTATCCGACTTTAAATAAATATTACTTACTTACTTACTTACTGTTCTTGACATAATATTGTGCGATTGAAAGCAAACACCGCACTCGATTCAGTCGCACAGATCGGCGGGTTTTTCTGTGGCATTTCTTTGGAATAAATCTGATGACCCCTTTTGCTTGCAATTTTGACAATAAGAAAAATACACCTTCATTATTGTCTTTTGTGTGTAGAAAGTTCCAAATTTACGAGTGGGGGGAGGAGAATGTATTTCAGAAGACATTGCACATACATACATAATTATAAATTTTTTGATTACATTTTTATGTTACACAAAATCAATCCTTGTTCTAGATGATCGCGGAAAAAATAGCGGATGGTGTCTCCCAATGTTTCATACACATGTTCTTTGATCAGTGAAGCTAGATTATCTCTAATCTAAATAACAACCATGTCATTCATCAAAACAGACATCCGCAGTTTTATTTTCAAAATTATCAGATCCATTTAAACAACGTATAAAAAGGGTTTAATGAAAGCTACCAACTAGTACACTTATTAAATATCGGATCGACAAACATGACGATACGGCACAAATAAAAAATATTATTTTCAAGTCTAGAAGATTATACAACGTTACAAATGACGGTGCTTTTGTCAAAATTATAGACACAGACTGACCAACAAATGGCCATCGTCATTGAGTGTCAATATAAATGCATTACGTCAACAAGTCATAAAAGATTGCTCTTGAATTTTCTCACTTTAACTGAACTTAAATAACTGGTATTTATTGCCTTTACCATCCGCAACCTGGGGATGAGCTTTCACCTGGCTTTATTCAAATATTCTATATATTAACTTTCTTCGTGTTTGAGAAAACTTTATTGTAGGAATGTACAAAAGGCTATCGTTATTATGGCTAAATGCGGTTTTTATTTTAACCAGATTTGTAAGTAAGCTCTTGATAACTTTAGTTTACTAATTATAAAATCAGGACAAATGCTAACTTTTTCATCAGTTTTCATTATTTTCTAGAATTGGATATATTTTAACATACATTTATCCTTAAAATCACTATTTCAATAGCATTTGTAATCGTAAAGTGTGCGAACGCACAATTTCCGAAAGGAATTTTTGTTTGGTAAAATTCCGAACATTTTCATCAGACAAATTGACATTAACAATATTAATCTACCGCTTTTAATAAATTAAAAATAATACTTAACAGGCAGGCGTTGTGAAAGTCGTATTTTTTCTGATACAACGAAAAAAATCTGCGACAAACATTTTTTGACTGATAGAATACGCCGTTGTAACAGACAAATTTTGACTGCGTCAACGGCAAAAATGTCTGTGATATCTTTGTCAAACATAAAATTTCTGTCAGTAAAAATTATTGTCCGACGCAACGTTTACAGTTTGCAGTCTTTAACTGACATTATTTTTGCAGTCAGTCGCAGTCAGTTTCAGACGAAAAACGACTTCAACAGGTATTTATAGTCAATTGTTTACCCATTAGTACCTGTACTCTTCGGATGAACTACGATACTTTACACAAACAACTCTTGCATCGTCATTGACTGCTGGGGCTCTAAACATTGCAATGGTATCGTAGTTTCAAATGAATTTCAGTTCCTGTTTAAAGTCTTAGACGATACTGCTGTAATCCTCTGCGTAGACGATGTGCTTGACGGTCATGCTAATCAGAACGTTCCCTGAGATATCGACTTCGAAATGAGGTTGCTGTTTTCACTGGAATCATTATACTATCTGGTTTAGACCCTGAGATTTGCTTAAGTCGTATGAATGGTCAAACTTCCAACATGGTGGTACGGACAATCGGTTAGAGATCCTTCGAGTAGATAAATGATGATGCTGTTCACAAGAGTCGTAAGGTCTTCTGTGTATGTCGTACCGTTGTTTTTTCTAGGGTCGTCTTTCTAATGAAATTTTTTTCTTAGTGGATGAAAATAGGAAGCGACAGTATCCCTGGATTGAAATTCTAACTTTCTGTAGTCGTTGAGTAGACCGAAGTAGTGTCGAATTAGATCTTGGTCAAGAGTTTATTCAAGCAACAAACTCAATGCGACCGGGCCTGTGAGGTCGTCATGACTCATGATGCCACTCTCTACAGCATGTGGCTTGTTAAGTAAGGCATCTCGCATGAACACTCCTTTAAAACGAAAATTTGCAGGCGTTGTACGGATGTGTCAAGGTCTACTTAAGATAGGCACGAATTTGGGTAGTTGCAATAGAGGGCGGCACCTTTATACCTACCTTTCAGATGGTCTTGATCTCGAACCTTGTCTCTCTGCGGTGCTCCACAGATACGCTGACCATGAAACTATATTTGTCGTCGTCAGTCATCGCCGTTCCATCTTTTTCTCAGACATCTTTGCTATGTCAGTCATATCTTGCTCCGTGCGGTAAAGAAACATTTAAGCTGAATCGCGCATCGGACCGGCTATTTGTTGTCTCATTAAGCATATGTTAGGAAACAGCAAAATTACGTGCAGCTGGTAATTCGTAGTTGTAATAAGTACAAGTTAGGTTAATCAAGGCTCTGCGCATCATTATTTTCATAAGCTTCTACCAAGTCAAGTGGTTTGTATGATGTTTGTCAAGGACCGTTACAAACTTGAAAAGAATTACACAAGGCCAAACACGTTTACTGCTTTCCGTTTGTCATTGATACTAATCTCGTTACCGATCAAAACCTCTATGTGTTTTTCTCAAAAAGGTCAACCAAGCCAATTTTGTTCGTGGTACTGTCTGATTCCTCTTCTCGTTGCCAGGGCTTTCCCCTGTCACTTGTTGAACACTTCCTCCTGGCTTGAAGGCTTTTTCTGCTCTATCAGCACGCAATCAACACTTTTCCCTTGGAGAATTGTCCGATGCTTGATAGTCATATCGACCTCCATTTGATCCACTGGAATTGAGCGCACTGCACCAGCACATGCAGTCTTAAATACTATTTAATGGATATATAACGAACGGACTGTCGACTGATAGATAACTGAAAGGTTACGGATAAATAAGAGATTGTTGGCCAATGACCGATCGTTAAATATATTTCGTTTTAAATTTATACAGATTCAAACAAACAACCACTTCGACCATCTGCAAGTAACTCTATCGCATAGAGTACAAATGATTTGTCATTATATTTTTTTTTTAAACAAAGGTTTACATCAGATGAAATTTTTGAATTAAGGTATATCAAATTTTTAAAGATTAAAGAATGTTTCATATTTTAGACATAGTTAATGTCAAATTGACATCAATGCAATATTTAAAATGTATACTCTTAAACTTGTCAAAACAAAATACCTATGCAATTATTGATTGATAGCCTAACATACAATATTTCAGCTAATGTCAGGCTACAACTAAGTTAGCAAAAAAAAATCCTTCTGTTTAATACATTAGATAAATAAGGGATTTCAACTTTTCTTTCAACCCAGCTATAACATTAAATCGACGGAAAATAATAATATAGCAATACGCAGAAGTTAAAGATGTCCCGTTGGTGTGGTAACTAAAACTTATTGGATCGTTATGAAATGCGCAATATTGCATTCATTATTGATCTCTAAATTGGCTGATTCTTGTCATATAAGTAAATGCTCAACGTTTTTTGTTCGACTCCTGTCATGTTTAAAACGTTTAAAGTTGCTTTTTTGTATTAGTGGTATTAAATAACCTTTTTAGACTTCTTAAAAAGAAATTAAATACTTACGATCAAAAGTATCTATTTTAACAGTGGTTCCGAAAGTAAGCTGCAAGTCATCAGGCTTAAAAAAAGAAGGCATGCATGATGAATTTGTTCTAGTATAAAACAAAAAATGTTCCTTAGTTTAATATGCGACTGCACGCATGTGCAATAAAAACAACCGAACATTATAATCTAATTTTAGTACTCAGACTTTCAAAATATTGCATCTTGAGTGTTTTATATTATTAACCATAATATTATTGACATGCATTGATATGCATTATGATCTCATGTAGTTGATTGCTTAAAAAAAAGAGGTACCAATATGTCAGAGCGCTTAATTACTTAGTTACCTTTTACTGTTAATCACGAGCCTGTCAACACTTAGGTTGCGGATTCGAGTCTCAATGAGTACTTGACTACAATCTTAAGGATTGTCAGTTTTCCTACCGAAGGTCACGAATTTTGCCAAGTAAGAGAGGTATACTCCAAAATAGAAATAACCAAAGGGATATAGCTGAAAATTGCGTTTAAATCGAAAAAATTATCACTAAAATTTACATAATGAACACAACCAGGGTTTCTAAATATTAACTCTATAATATACTGTTCAACAAGCTAAATTACATAATAACAAAACCATCACTCATGTTTAATCATTTTTAAATAATGTTGTAAATCAGTTTTAGCGTTAACACAATTAATTGATTGATTGATTATTTGTTGTTTTACGTCCAGCAAGCAATATTTCAGCTATATTCAGGACGTGAAAATTATAATTTTTAAGTTGTTAGTATTTTAAATTAGTAGTACGTCATGCCTCCCTTTTATACTAAAACTTGATCTCATACAATAATATGAGAATATATATATAGATAAAAATGGTAGTTAAAACAATAAAAAGTATCAATCTTCACAATTAATAATGAAATTAAATTTTGCTATATAAATTAATTTCTTTCAAGAACTTTAAAATTGTGTCGCCTGCGACAGTTTTAAATAAGGAAAAAACGTATCTACAGAATAGAAACGTTCCCGAATGTGGGCCACGTCCACACAGTCCATCAAGACATGCTTGATGGTGTATGGACTGTTGCATGGCACACATTCGGGTCGTGGCTCGTTATTTAAAATATAACTATGTGTCGTCCTGGTATGACCAAGACGACACCGTGTTAAAACAACTTGGTCTCCGCGACCTCTAAAACTTTAAAAATTACTTGTGTGCAGTAGTGGCTGGATCTCATGAAGTTTATTATGAACTTGGAGATCCCAATCACTCTGCCACAAACTAGAAATATATTTAAAAATTATTGGTTTAAAATCAGTAAAAGGAATATCACAGTTTATAATATTATTCTTAAGGGCATTCTTTGCCTCCTGATCCACGACTGTGTTCCCTTGGATTCCAACGTGACTTGGGATCCAGAAAAACACAACCTCTTTTCCCACAGCTATAAGAGATTTGTAAATTTCAATTATTTTAAAAATATAATGGTTTTTAATATTGAAATTTTGAATAGCAAGTAGACACGAAAAGGAATCTGAGCAGATAATAAATTTGCACTCGTCTGACGAAGCAACTATTTTCATGGCAAGAAGAATAGCTTGCGCCTCAGCAGTAAATACGGATGAGGCAGACGGGAGACGACGAGTCTCAACACGCTCTCCGAAGACAGCGGCCGAGGCAACTTTATCGTCATCTTTTGACCCGTCTGTATAAATAGTACTGTAGTCAGGGTAACATGATTTAATTTCTGCAAAATGTTGTTGTATTATTAACGGGTTTGTTTCTGATTTTTTATATTTTTGTAAATCAAAAATAAATACCGGTTTGGGGTTTAGCCAAGGGGGATTTCGTGGAATCCCGATTGCAGCAATCTCATCTAAATTTATACCTGAATTTTCTAAATGAGAATTAATTCGAATGCCAAAAGGTTGAATTTTGTTTGGATGTTTTTCGAAAATGTTTTGGTAAAGAGGTTTGAAAACACAGTCGTGGGCAGGGTTGCCAGGATATGCCTTTAATATGGTTGCATATTGCAAAGCAAGCTTTATTCGTCTTTGATACAAAGAAGGCTCGCCTGCTTCTACATATAAGCTGTCTATAGGTGTGGTTCTAAAGGCTCCAAGACATAGTCGCAATCCTTGATGATGAACCGTATCAAGGATTTTGACATATGACTTGCGAGCCGAACCATAAATAAAACAACCATAATCCAATTTAGATCGAACCAGCGATCTATACAGATTAAGTAAAACGTCGCACTCAGCACCCCAGTCGGTGTTGGCTACGACTTTTAAAATATCTAATGCCTTTAGGCATTTATTTTTTAACATTTTGATATGGGGAAGAAAGGTGAGCTTTGAATCGAATATTAAACCAAGAAAAGTAGTTTCTTTCACAATTTTTATAGGATTGTTATATAATGTAAAAGTTCGGGGTCTGGATGCATTTTTCTTTTGTTGCAAAAATGCATGCCAACAGTTTTGGCAGTGGAGAATTTAAAACCATTCTCCATTGCCCATTTTTCTATTGAATTTTAAAACTGGATCAGAAATAGCTTCAAAAGTGTCCGAGTTAAGTCGCTCTATACAGAGTTGTTCAAATAGAGGCCAATTGGCTCTGTTAAATTTATACCGAGTGGCTCGTTCTGTGACGGAGGAGTGCAAAGATTGCAATATAATGGGAAAGTGATCACTGCCACAGAGATCGTCATGGACTTTCCATGAGAAATCGGGCAGCAGAGAAGGATCTGCTATTGTAAGATCAATAGCCGAATATGATCCATTCCCAGGATGTAAATATGTATTGGTTCCATCATTAAAAATACACAGATCTTCCCGATTCATTAAGCCTTCAATTATTTTTCCTTTATCATTTATTGTGTTACTGCCCCATAAAGGGTTGTGTCCGTTGAAGTCCCCAAGTAATATATAAGGGGCTGGAAGCTGATCAGTAAGTTGTTTCAACTGATTTAAATTTAATGAAGAATTCAATTCGGAGGGATATACACAGAGCATAAAGTAATTGTTTTGTCTAAAGATATTCTAACAGCAACCGCCTGAAGATCCGTGTTGAGATCTACAGGGCTATGTAGAGCTTGACCTTTTACAAGAATGGTAGAGCCGCCAGCAGCTCGATCATTCTCGTCTACATATGTGCTGTATATAGAGTAGTTTTTTAAGGATATGTTATCACTTCGTTTTAGGTGGGATTCTTGGAGGCAAAATGCAACAGGAAGAAAGGCTTGAACTAATAAAGTAATTTCAAGAAAATTAATCTTAAGACCTCGACAATTCCATTGTATTATTGTACCCATTATGGTCTGCGAATAGGGGAATAGTTGACAGTTTTTTTGGGGCTATTCCGCCGGTTTCTGCTGGGGGATCTACTTTTAGATCCAGTATCTGGGGGTAGTGTATCCATGGGATCGCCCCAGATAGTAGTGTCTAGATGATCTAGACTTCCAAACCTGTTGTGGACCTTTATGGGATCCCTTAGCAGTTTTGGAGTACGATCTCCTTTTTGATTTGAGTTTTTATTTGAATTAGAAGAATTTAAATTGGAGTTGATATTTTTTAATTGTTTTTTTCGGCTGTTTGAAGAATTGGTTGAGGATTGAGAGGGTACTGAAGACGTAGCAGTTTGAGAGGGTGCTGAAGACGTAGCAGTTTGTGAAGATGAAGATTTTCGTGAAGATGTAATGATTTTTTCTGTTGTAACTGTTAAGTTTGAAGGTTCCTGTTTGTCAATAGGCCAGGTGATGATTGTCTGCGTTTCAACTGACGTGAGAACGCGTTTGGCTACACTGGCGTATGACGTTGATGCAGGAGACGAGGGATTATTCGTTGTATTATACAGACGACGAGCCTCAGGGTAAGGGATGTTTTTTTTAGTTTTTATTTTCTGGATTTCTTTTTCCTTTTTAAAGTGCTGACAGTCCTTAGATGAGGACATGTGGGCTTCACCACAATTAGCACACTTTGGAGTTTTAGTGCAGGTGAAGCCCTCATGTCCTTCCTCTGCACACTTAAAACAAATCTGGTGACCTCTGCACTGTCCCTTTCCGTGGCCGAACTTTTGACATTTAAAGCAGCGCACATGGTTGGGAATATATGCGCTGACTTTAATATTTTGGAGACCTATTTTGATTGATTGGGGGACAGTTGGAGAGTTAAAATTTAGAAGGAAGGTGTTCAGTTTAACCTGAACACCTTGTCTGTTGGCAATAAATCTTTTAACTTTTGTAATACCCTGAGGTTGTAATTCTGTACAGATCTCGTCGTCTGTAAGCTCGGCGAGATCATCGTCGCGATAATGAATAACTCCTTGACTTGAGTTTAATGTTCTATGTGGGGAGGCCGAAATTTCTAAATCTATAATTTTTGTAAGTTTTAGCAAGTTCAAGGATTGGTGTTTTTTGTTGCATTCAGTGAGAAGACCACCAGATTTCATCTTGGTGACGTTCTTAACATCTCCTGCACAACCTTTAATCACTTTTTCAATAACGAATGGAGAGACTTTAGTTATTGGTTTACTATGATCTTTGCTGGATAATACAATAAATCTTGACCAGAAGTCTTCGTCAACCATCTCTTTAAGCGGTAAGTCATTTTTTTCTTTTTTTTTGGACCATTTTTTATTTGTTTTTCAGTAGCCATGATGAGAAAAATGCGGTTCACCACCCTCCAAGGAGTGCCAACAGGGGCGATGCTTGGTCTCTGCGGATCACCAGCAGAAAGCATCAGGTGTTCCAAGGGTGGTATACTCAAATAGATGAATTTCTTAATGAACGCAAGCTTCGTGCCAGAGTTAACTGGCGAAACAACCGTTCGAGACTCTATCTACTCGATTGACCCATGAGCCACCGCCTTCTTAACAGCTTGTAAATGAACAGCTTTGGGACTGAAATTCACAAGATATGATCAAGTGATAAGAAAAATAAGACAAGCTTGTTAAGGGCTCGGCATGACCAGCCGATTGACCGAACCGGGTCCATCCGGTCTCGTCAAGTTGATTGATTGATTGATTGATGTTTAACGTCCAGCAAGCAATATTTCAGCTATATTCAGGACGTGAAAACCATAATTTTTAAATTAGTAGAACGTCATGCCTCCTTATACTAAAACGTGATCTCATACAATAATGAGAATATACACAGATAAAAATGGTAGTTAAAACAATAAAAAATATGAAGTATCACAATTAATAGTGGAATTAAATTTTATTAAATAAATTAATTTCCTTTAAGAACTTTAAAATTGTGTCGCCTGCGACAGTTTTAAATAAATTGAAATACGTATCTGCACTATAGAAACGTTCCCGAATGTGTGCCACGTCCACACAGTCCATCAAGACATGCTTAATGGTGTATGGACTGTTGCATGGCACACATTCGGGTCGTGGCTCATTGTTTAAAATATAACTATGTGTCGTCCTGGTATGACCAAGACGACATCTTGTTAAAACAACTTGGTCTCTTCGACCTCTAAAACATTTAAAATTATTTGTGTGCAGTAGTGGCTGGATCTCATGAAGTTTATTATGAACTTGGAGATCCCAACCACTCTGCCACAAATTAGAAATATATTTAAAAATTAACGGTTTAAAATCGGTAAAAGGAATACTGCAGTTAATGATGGTATCCTTTAGTGCATTTTTAGCCTCCTGATCCACGACTGTGTTTCCACGGATTCCGACATGACTGGGAATCCAGAAGAAAATAATTTCTTTTCCCAAAGCAACAAGTGATTTGTAGATTTGAATAATTTTTAAAATGTAAGGATTTTTAATTTTGAAATTTTCAATAGCCAGTAGACAAGACAGGGAATCGGAGCAGACAATAAATTTGCATTCGTCTGACGAAGCAACTATTTTCATCGCAAGAAGAATAGCTTGCGCCTCTGCTGTAAATACAGATGAGGCAGACGGAAGGCGGCGAGTTTCAACACGCTCTCCGAAGACAGCGGCCGAGGCGACTTTATCACCGTCTTTTGACCCATCTGTGTAAATAGTACCATAGTCAGGGTAATAAGATTTAATTTCTGCATAATGTTGTTGTATTAATAAATGGTTTGTGTCGGATTTTTTATGTTTTCTTAGATCATAAATAAATATCGGTTTGGGGTTTAACCACGGAGGATTATGCGGAATTTCGATTGCAGCAATTTCATCTAAATTTATACCGGAATTTTCCAAATGAGATTTAATTCGGAGGCCAAAAGGTTGAATTTTGTTTGGATGTTTTTCGAAAATGTTTTGATAAAGAGGTTTGAAAACACAGTCGTGGGCGGGGTTGCCAGGATATGCCTTTAATTTGGTTGCATATTGCAAAGCGAGCTTTATTCTTCTTTGATACAAAGAAGGCTCGCCTGCTTCTACATATAAACTTTCAACAGGTGTGGTTCTGAAAGCTCCAAGGCATAGTCGCAATCCTTTATGGTGTATAGTATCAAGGATTTTGACATATGACTTGCGAGCAGAACCATAAATAAAACAACCATAATCCAATTTAGATCGAACCAGCGATCTATATAGATTAAGTAAAACATCGCACTCAGCACCCCAGTCGGTGTTGGCTACAACTTTTAAAATATCTAATGCCTTTAGGCATTTATTTTTTAACATTTTGATATGGGGTAGAAAGGTTAGCCTTGAATCAAATATGAGACCAAGAAAAGTAGTTTCTTTAACAATTTTTATAGGATTATTATGTAATTTTAATTCAGGGTCAGGATGCATCTTTCG